>LPNX010266894.1:640333-736130 GCA_001517045.1 Pseudotsuga menziesii
AGCGTAACATTGGTTCCAACTGTGAGATGAGTGCTCTTCTCGGGAGTGCTTGAGAACCTATGCATCTTCTGGCACCTGTAGACCTAGACACATCAAACATCCAAAGAGATGAAATCAAAATAATGAAATGCAAGTAACTAAATAATGAAATACAAGTAACTAAATAATGCAAGAGTAACAATATATGCCTAACTAAAAATGAAACTAACCCTACCTACCCTAAACAATGTAATCAAAATGGGTTAAGTGAAATCATACCACCAATGTAACCATCTGAGTAGGCAATTCATACCGGATATCTTACCTTTGTCTTTAGATGTAATCAATGGTAATATATCATCGATGATATGTTGAGTATGTACCAGGTTTAAGTTATTCATTAGCGTAGGGGATAAAAACCCGATGACTGTAGGGGTGAGGAAGCCTTGATATTGCTGCCATGGAGAAGGAATACTTTGACAAGCTTCATTTATCCATGCTTATATTGGACTTATCTATGGGTCCCCTCCATCATACATCAGTATTGAGGAAGAATTTTGTACGAGATCAGTCATCTGATTTTGAACTTGAAAGGCCATTTGTAAAGGTGGGCCTCCAAAATCTTCATATGTCAGCCACAACCTGTTCAAGCATCCTTTTGGACATAGAAACACACTTTTCATCTTCAAAACATCTATGTTAGTACCTTCAATATTCTTTAAAATTTTGAAATTGTTAGCCATACGATTCACACCTTCATGCTTCAAACGAAAAGATAAACAATGACTATTATGAAATTGAAGAATGAAAATCATACCTTCCCACATACCTGTCTCTATCTTGTTGAAATGAATCATTTGGAACTTATCGGTATAGGATAGAAAAGGATGAACAACTCTTGCAAAATTCTCTGAGGAACACGACTATGAATGATGATCTGGGCTCACCATAGGTTGTAGAGAATAGGAGGTCCGACCCATTGGAAGGGATGGAAACCCAGTCAACTATGTATAACATACCACACTTATCTCGATGCTAGGCAGGAAAGACTGAACTAAGTCGTATGGCAAATCGTCGAGAGCATGTTTTCCCGAATCTTCACACTCTATATCATATTGAGACATGTGTGTATTTTCCCGAATCTTCACACTCTGTATCATATTGAGACATGTGTGTATAGCAATCATTTGTGATGTCTGGCGGTACTTCATCTTCAACTGTAATGGCAAAAGAATTGATCCATTCTTCGTCGTTAGCATCATAAGGAGATGGAATAATCATATCTTTCTCAATAGGGCCCACACATAGTTTGTCTTTGATATCCATGCTTTAGGTAATCAAAAGTTCTTCATCCCAAACAGGGTCAAATTCTGGCTCACGCTAATCTGTATTAGCTTCATCGAGTTCTTCTTCATCATTGTATAGTTTGGAAACAATACTACTAGGTCTTGAAGAATCATAGAGAGGTGGACCCATGAACATCTAATAATCATCATCCTTGGTAATTCTATCGTTATATCCCTAGAAATCTGAAATGTCATAAGAAGTTACTGTGTTGGCAAAAAGAATTCACCCTTTCCTTTTGCTCTTCAATTAGGGCCTCTTGACCTTCATATGTATGATCAGCATCATATTTGTTTGCATGAGAAACTTCATCTTCGGATACTATGCTTGATATATCATCAATTAGATCCTGGACAATAGCTTCTTCAACCTGATTTTCGTTTTGGATTTCTTTACGGAACAAGTTCCTTCCATGTTCAACATAAGGCATCCATTTATTATGTCACTCTGGATCCCAGTAGCTGCAAAATGTTTCTATAAATTCCGCGAAGGATGATATTGTTCCTTTGTCTGGTCCCACAAACCAAGCGAGAGCCTTTCCTCCTAGGTGAAGGACGAATGATCTCATGTAAATGTCTTCTTCTTCTTTAATACCATATTCTAAAGCTAAAGTCATAAACCATTCAACATGATCCACGACATTATCATGGTCACCCTTGAAGGCATGCCAGAATATTTTTGGTAACTCATGTGAATGTCCTGGAATGCATGACAAATTGAGGAGCGAAACCTATTTTCATTTCCAGATCCGTTGGATTATCAGGGTCTTTAAATTCAAATGAATATCTTCATTGATTAATTTATTAGGAGTGTCTTGCTTCAGGCTACTTCCCAAGGTCTCTTCCCATATATGGTTGATCACGACCTTTCTTTCATGTTCTTTCATCTCATAATCCCAATCCTCATTGAATCCATCGACCATCTACCTGAGTGAAGAATTTTTTTTCCGAAGAAATCCTTCATACCAATTCTTGACACTCTGGTTGTCCTCTAAGTTGAGGGAAAACAGAAAAGCTTCATTATGATATCTTCATATATGATATTGATTTCTTGGAGAAATTGCATAAAGGCCTAGATATGTGTTGCTGCATGATACTTTTATTCACTAAATAATGGAAAAAGTGCTTTCCCATTATCTTCGGTGATATATTGATGTGGATATCCCAGAATGCATGAAAAATCCAATATATCCATCCACAATTCGTATGAAGATGCCATGTCATCTGACTTCCTTCTAGTCTTTGCAGAGTACTTTTATTTTCTTCAGTGGGAGTTTCCAGGTGAGACCTGCCAAGTTAGACATAAACAATCTCACCAAAGTACTAAACAAGAACGTACTTGAGAAGATAGTGATTGATGGGCCGAGCTTTTAGCGGAGTCACTGGATATCTCTGCAAGATTAGCCCTTGCAAAAAGTATACGCAATCATATAGCCAAGGAATTATCTTAAGACTTACCAATTGTTGTTTCTTGCCAGGATAAGTCACCTCAATGAATTAGAGTTCCCCGACAACGATGCCAAAAATGTTATTGGATGAACTAGCAGGGCTAGTCACCGATAAGCGATATATGGAGAGAGTGTTCGTTGCCACCTTAGCCACTCTTCCAAAACATCTTTGGAGAGTCAGAACCTCCAAGGGGGGAGCCCTTCTGCAAGACACTAGACAAGACTATATCTCCTATGCAACAAATTGCAAGCTTTGTAGAAGGTTACACAGGGAAGTCTATGGCGTGGACAACCACATAAAGGGTTCTCCCTTGGCTAGGAAAGAAGGCGTGAGACCTTGGAGAAGGAAGGCGAGGGTGGAGAAGGGAAGGAGAGCAAGATGTGGGTGGATAGGGAGAAGGCTGTGGGCTAAGGGGTGGACCAACAAGGGAGGCCGAGGTGGTAAGGGGGCCAAGCGAGGGTCGAGGAGGGGTAGATTGGGCCCTTAGGTAGGATTTTAGGACTGTTTAGGCTTTAATTTAGGGTAGTATTTAGGTATTAGGAATTTTTCATATTTTTAGGGTTCCCTATAATTTGGCCTTAGGGTTTTTAGGGATGTAATGACTGAACCGAGTTTTTAGGGAAGGAGGTCGAAATTTTAAGGAGGTGCGAAACTTGAAAAAAATATATTTTTATTTTGTTTTTAGGGTTTTAGACATAAAAATGTAGACCTAATTCTAACTCTAATTCTACCATGGAAATGTAAATTTACACATGTGAATGCAAGAGATTTGAAGGAAAATTGTAAGAGAATAAAGCCTAGGGTTTTAAGGTTTTACCCTAACCCTAGGGCATCTAAGGATGTGACCAACCTTCTTTTGAGAAGCTTGTCTTAGGTGTGTTAACAAAAACTAAAGACCTCAGGCTCTAACCCTAGAAGGACTCCTACAATGAACATTTTTTTTGAACCAAGGTGACTGAAGGCTGAAAAATGACCTAGCCAAGACTAAATGCAGCTCTAATGGCTACCATTCAATCCATGAACCTGCATAATTCATCAACATTTAACAAAGAGAGATCAAGAAAAGCCCTAGATACCTCTTTGTGCATGTGTTTAGCCAACAAATCAAAGCATCACCTTTAGCAAGAGCATAGAACTAAAGAAACTTCAAGAGATTGCCTTTCAAACTGAGAAAATCATCTTCCTTAAGAGGTGCGCATCACTTCCAAAGAGCCCTAGTTGGGTGAAAAACTAACATATTGTTTTATCCCTCTTGTCTTATGTTCAAAATTCAAATGAAGTGAGGAGGTTTATTTATATCTTCTCACACTCACTTTACAAAAATATCTAGGCCGACATGCCTTTAAAATGTCAATTTGAAATTATAAAATGTCAACTTAAAATTATAACATAAATAATATAAAATAATCTAGTCTTATGGGTAATAGGGGTCTTTTCTCCACAGTTTACCCAAAAGTGACTAAAATGGCTAAAATTAAGCAAATCATTCTAAACGAAAGGCGAGAGTGCACTGAAGGGAGGGTGTCAAGCCCCATCTAACCTCGAGAATGTAGAAAATCCCTCAACTCCCTTAACTCCCTCCCCAAACAAGCATAACGGCTTGGCATGGAGGATGACTTCATCATGAAAAATAACCCAAAGAGAGAGGGCGCTGGAGTATAGAGTGACCAGGAGGGTGTATGAGGTGATTGAAGAGAGACCAAGGCCTCACAGCTGAAAGAAAGATCACCTGGTGCAAGGAAACAAGTTTGGGGTCATGTGACATAGTGATCAACCCCTAGGAACCTCGGACACCAACCCTAGGGTTAAAAAACCGAACAAAGTGTAGTCAACATTGCCATTAAGCCATAATACTCCTAAAGGAAGGATCAAAGGGCCCAAACATGACCACCACTACTAAATAACACCCCTCCTAGTCAGAAAAAGGGTATCTCTCTCCCTAGGGCACATTTGAAAGGAAAATTGCGTGACGTCGCTAGGGAGGCTGGGTTGCGGGCTTTAAGGCCAATTTTGAAAATATTTGGGTCATTTTCATAGTTTTAAAAACATGGATTTTATAAAAATAGTTTGACCAATTTTGTACAAATGACATTGAAGTCAATGATATTAAATGGTCATGACATTGAAGAAAAGTGACAATATCTTTATCTTTTATTTTTCATCCTTTTACTTAAATTTTTAACATTACCATTAACTATTTAGGATGTTTGAGAGTGGTTCCAACCTCTTCGGAATTCATATGCAAAAAATAGAATTTTAGATCCCATTCAGAATTCAATAGACTTAATAGTTTTCAAGATTTCAAGATTGCAACGTTTCCACTGGGTTCTATCATGTATGAGGGTAAGATATTAGAATTTAATCAAGCACATCAAACTCTCTATGTCCCTTGATGTTGGTGGTGTTGATGCCTTATTGTTGAAGTTGATTGAACTCCTCTATCATGACCTTAATAAAAATGTACCCTTCAATCTAGGAAAATCACTTATTAAGCACGTGAAGCTTTTTCTACCTTAGGTTAACATTTGGATTATGAAGTATCATCAAATTTGTAGGGTTTTGCCTAATGTCCTTGAGGATCAACTTCGAGAGTCGAGGTAGAGTGAAAGGCTAGAGCATAGAGGAGGGGGGATTACGAATGTTCCATCCAGTGTTGAAACTTTCAAATTTCCAATCTTTGAAACTTTGATGTATCATTTTTTATTTGGCATCCACTACATCGTGTATATCAGTGCTTTCTCCATATTTACGTGTTAATGTGTTTATTTGATGTTGTTTCTTTTTTATTTAAAATATTAAAAAGATGAATTTATTTTGTATTTTTTAGTGTTTGCCTTGGTTTTCCTATTTTTGCCGATTTTTTCATCGATGTCGCTGAGAAGTTGTATTCGGGACCCTTGTTGATTTTTTCAACTATGGAAGAAACCCATTGCTATATTTTCCCTATATCCAATTTCCAAACTATGATTGCTAAATAGGGTTATGATGAAATGTGGGGGTCATTGTGAAAATCCAAATGAGGGACTACCATCTCAAAATTCACATATGTTTACGATTGACATGGGTGGTTGTGATATAGTTCTGGGGGTTGGATAGCTTCCGTCTTTGGGTTTTGTCACCATGGATTTTAAGGCACTCTCTCTTAGCTTTACTTAGGTCGAGCATACACACCACCTCAATGAGTTACGAAATTACCATTAGTTCTCCTGAAATGATCTCATCACACTGTATGGATAAATTTTTGAAGAAAGGCCACTCAAGTGTCATTGCTCAATTTAATGCCATCAAAGTCATGGAAACACCCACGCAAGACATTTAGCTTTACTTGCAACAGGTTCTCTTCCAGTATCAATAGGATTTTGAGGCACCAAAGGGTTTACCCCCATCCCGTGGGGAACATGTCCATGGTACTCCTTTAATCCCGGGTAGTCAACCTCCTGATGTTTGCCCTTATCGCCACCCTTTTGCACAAAAAAGTGTGTTATCTCAAAAGTTGTGGCTGCCTTTGTGAAGGATCCTATCCAGGATAGGTAGAGGACGGGCAACCAAACCAAATGACCTCAAAGTGCCTCAACCCTTGCAACTTGTGCAAGTGTCACACCGGATGAGGCTCTCTTCGCTTTAGGCCAAGCCATAGCTAAGCCAAGGGGGAGACCCTAGCTAGCCAATGAAGGCTAACTAATGCAGATCAAGACACACACAAGCACACAAGCATATGATACTTGATAATCACAGGTGACATTGTAAGAAACCCTAGATCATGTGAATAAAACGAGAGGGATGGGGTGCCTTAGAGAACGAGTTGAGGAAGCTTAGCAAGAAATGAAATGCTCGACTGTGTAGATACTTTCTCAATGGCAACAATTCGATGTACTAGGGAGTAAAAGCACAAGAATGCCCAAATCGTTGCCTTGAGAAACTCCTTGTTTTTCCTGCAAAAAATTGTTAAAACAAAAACTACCAAGTGTGGAACATGAAATGCTACAGTAGAGACCAGATGCAAATCAATATTCAAGTTCAAACGTCCACAAATGAAGAACACAAGTGAAACAAATTGTTTTTCTCTTCTATTCAATCTAGTGCCAAAAGTCCATTACATAGAGCCAAACTTCTCTTAAATAGAGAAATGGCAAGTATTCCTAGCCCAAAATGACGAAGGGCTGAGATTAAATCTCATCAAATCAAATCAACGGTAGATAGAGTGCTGAAACATAACACATGAACTAGCTACATGAGGGGGGGGGGTGGGTGGGCGAATTCCTCTACATGCCCTAGTTGAACAACATAAAAATGTCAGAAATCATGAAGTACATGAGGAAAGGGGCTGCCTAGGGGTCTATGCCCCCTAAGGCTCTCTCTTTTACAATGTTTTTATGTCAATACATTAGAACCATAAGTTGAAAATCCCCACATGAAGCATAATCGCCTTCCCTAGGAAGGAATAAGTTGTGGACCCACACAGTGATGAAATACATGTGAAAAATGTGTCTAGAGCATCAATATATAATAACATAACATCCCAAGTCATTTCCTTACCCACATTAGCCAAATTAATTCTCTTGCTAAACCATGGTCACTTTATCTTTTAATTATTTTGCTATTATATATGGCTGAAACTGTAATTAGCTAAAAATGGCCACTTCCCTTGCTCGAATACCCGAACCAACTGTGCCAATGAGTAGGTAGGTCCCAAATCCACTAATGGTGGTCACAAGAACCACTCAAATCCATCAAATATGCTCAATATGGCCCAATCCATGCCAAACTAATTAAAAATGACCCTGGCAACTGATATAAAATAAAAATCTCACCAACCAAGCTGCATCATGGCTAATTGAAGCATGGAATCATGTAAGGGGTCCATGTGGACACTAAAAACAAAAAATCGTACGTTTGGATCGAAAATTCTCATGACCCCATTTTTGGCTTGGACCAAGTCAAACTGGTAAAAAATATGGCAGGATGCCAAGATGCTCCCTTATTTATGTTAGTAGATCAACTACAACACTAAGCAACAATCTACAATGATCCATCATAAAAGCACAAAAGAAACTAGTCCTAAGTTAGAGCAGACTTGTTACCTTTTCAAGAAGCTTCTAATGTATTGCACACTTATAGTCTTGGTCATCTTGTTAGCATTGGGTGAGGTGATCAATCAAAGCTTAAGGTAAGAAGAGGACTTTTACATTGATGTTGAGATTCTTTGGACATACAGGGGAAAGTGAGGGCCATTGTGACATAAGCATGCTGGAGGACAATAGGGAATGGGAGTGTCTCACAAATGGGATAGAGTGCTTAGGAAACCACCACTAGACTAACAAGGTGCTCTACGGCTCACACCGAAGCTTTCCTCAAGCTCTGTGAGGATATTTTCTAGAACCCCTTTGATGAATTCACAGGTGACTGTAATGCAGTGAGGTTTTAGGGGACACTTGGAATTAGTTGTCCCTGCTCCATATCATGTACCAACCCTTAGGCTCCATGAAGTATAATCATTACATTTATTTCATTCACATGTGGCCAGGCAGTCATTTATATTTTTTGTTCCTCATTTGCTTGGCTTTTTTCACTTTCATTTCACATTAGCCTTTTTGGCTTGATTTAGCTTTCTTTAGCCTTTTTGGCTTGAATTTCACTTTCTTTGGATACAACATGATACAAATAGACAATGTAATGATGGCAGTAGCACTTGCTTCGAGGATTAATGGGATGCCACCCGGTGGAAAGCACAACTCTACCCGCCACTACAACATCAAGGGAAACTAGTAGGAACTCGATCCACGTTTGAAGCTACACCCCTACACACTCCAAAGCCTAGACACAAACAACCTGGGGTTCAACATACATAGGGGTCAAAGGGGGAGGTCCTCTAGATCAAATATCTTAGTCCAAGTTAGGGTAGGATCCAACATGCATGGGTCGGATGGGTGGAGACAGTGAAAGGTGATACCAAATCTAGCAAATGGGACAAAATAGCCAAGTAGGTGGGGAAAGAACCAGTTTGCATACAGAGGAGCCTTGTAATCAAGGCACCATGACTACTCCAAAAGTTGGCCTATGATAGTAACAAAGAGGCAAAGGATCATACAACTTGTCACCTAACGTCAAGTCAGACTACTAATATAAATAAAGGAGACTAAACATAACATCAATGTGTAATACCATATACATGCTCTGCCATATACCTGCTATGCTGCATGAATCCAGATGCTAATTTATGACAATAATGGGCAAGGAGATATATCAGCCATCTGCTCTGTTAAGTGAACCATGGTCTAAATCAGTCCTCAATATGGTGTCATTTGGGCTCATTCCTGACAAAGGGGGAGGAACTGGAATGCTATGGGTCCACTAACACTCTGGCTAGCTCTGAAAGATATAGCACATCATTGATGATAAACTCTATATAGCACTGCTCACGCTCATGTAAGGACTAAATCTGTGGTCTGGTATTGGATATGCAACATGGTGGCTCCAACTAACATGGATGTGATAACAAAGTGAAATTGAAAAAATCATTCTGGAATTATTGGAGGTTGGCATCATTTGTCCTAATGCAATCCCTTATTTGTCACCAATGGATATGGTCGTAAAAAAGGAAGGAGGTTGGCGCATGTGTCCTAATTTCTAGGCTCTCAACAAATTAACCATCAAAGATAAATTTCCTATTCCTTGTCATTGATGATGTTTTAGATGAGTTGAATGGAGCCAAATTCTTCATCAAACTTGACCTTCGCTTAGGCTACCATCAAATTTGGATGAAAGAGGTGGACATATCCAAGACAACCTTATGCACTCATGAGGGTCATTACGAGTTTTTAGTCATGCCCTTCGGCCTCTACAATGCCTCATGAATAAGATCTTTTTCCCTTTCCTCTGCCATTTTGTCCTGTCTTTCTTAAATTATATCTTGGTTTATAGCCCCACATGGGAAAGCCACCTCCAACATATTGCTTGTACCTTGCAATTATTACAAGATCACCGGTTATTTGTGAAATGCTCCAAATGTGCTTTTGGGGTGATTGAGGTTGAATATTTGGGCCATATAATGAGCAAAGATGGTGTACATGTGGACCCCAAGAAAGTGGAAGCTATGCAAAACTGGAACTGTCCCATGGCTCTTAAGAGCTTGAGAGAGTTCCTTGGACTTATGGGCTACTACTGTAAATTTTTGCAAAACTATGGAAAGATTATCAATCCTCTTACAACATTGATAAAAAAGAATGCTTTATCCTAGAACGAAGCAATAGAGTAGTGCACATGCTATGTGCACTACGTCTGTGTTAGCCATGCTGATTTCACTAATACTTTTGTTTTAGAATGTGATTCCTTTGGTCGTGGCCTAGGAGTGGTATTATTGCAAGACATACACCTATTAGCCTTCACTAGTAAGCAACTCTGTGAGCGGAACTTGGGAAAGTCCACGTATGAAAAAGAAATGATGGGTATCCTCCACATCGTTGAGACATGACGACCATATTTAATTGAATGATGTTCCTAGATCAAGATAGACCATCATAATCTTAAGTATTTGTTGGAACAAAGGTTGTCCTCACAAGTAACAAAAATGAGTCTCTAAAATGTTGGGTTATGATTATGAGATCATATATAAGAAGGGTTGCAACAATGTGGTGGCAAATGCTTTGTCTAGGAAATTTGAAGAGAAGGGTTCCCTCTTTTACCTGCCCTTACTAGTTCTCGAATGGATCGATGAAGGACATTATGAATGATTGTGCTAGGACACAGTTTGACACCTCATCAAATGGATGCAAGAATACTTGAACCCCCCGCTTGGGTATACGTGACACCAAAATATCTTGAGTTATAAGGAGCACATTTTTCTTACTGTGGATTCAGCTTTAAAACCGCAATTCTTAGAGGAGTTACATTCATCACGCATAACTAGCCACTTGGGATTTCATAAAACCTATGAAAGAATTAAGTGTTCATTCTTTTGGGAAGCATGAAAAAAGATATCCACAATTTTATTGCATCCTGCAACACTTGCCAACAACATATGGGAGAAAAAAGTGAAGTCACCTAGTGCTTTGCATCCACTTCCAGTTTCCAATCATATATGGATGAACATCTCTATGGATTTTGTCATGGGTCTTCTAAGGTGGGCAATAAAACAATCATTATGGTGGTAGTTGGTCATTTAACAAAATATGCCTACTTTTGTACCTTACCAAAAGAATTTACACCCTTCGTGGTGGCACAAGTTTTTATTGATCAATTTTTAAGCTCCATGGCATGTTGACTTTTATTATATGTGACCGTGACCTTACCTTCACCAACAATTTTTGTAGTAGTTGTTTAAACTTCAGGGTACTTGGTTAAATCTTAGCACCACCTATCACTCCCAAACGAATGGTCAAACAAAAGGTGTCAATAAATTTTTGGAAACCTACTTGCGATGCTTTGCATCAGATGAGCCACACCAATGGGTGCATTGGCTTCCTTTAGCTAAGTGGTGGTATAATACCACTCATTAGAGAAAATTTGGGGTCTAAAATGGGCCTCATAAGAAAACGAACGACCTTTTAAGAAAATGAGCCATCTCATAAGAAAAAGAGCCATTGAATTCAAGAACCAATAAAATTTCAAGAAAAGAATCAACCATAATGGTTGACTTGGCATATTTGTCATAAAAAAAGCTACGTTTTTAATTCTATATTCAACTTATCTCCCTGTGGTTTCACTCAAATTTCAAGCGGGAGCACTCATTGGATGTGAAATTAAATTCCGAATCTAACGAGTACCCACACTACATACTTTTGAGGGACCCCACCCCCTCAACGAAAAATGCGAAATACATTAAAAAATGTTTTTGGTCATTAAAAATATATAGTAGCACGTTTTTTAAAGTATTTCGTGTTTTTCGTGGGGTGTGGTCCCTAAAAACGTATGTAGTGTGGGTACTCATTGGATGCGGAATTTAATTATGCATCCAACGAGTATTCCCGCTCGAAATTTGAGTAAAACGACATAGAGATATGTTGAAATTACAAAGGAAAAAATAGTTTTTTCTCTTTTCCTCCAAATTCATAAATATTATTTTATAATTATAACTATTATTTTATTATTTTCCTTAGGAGGCCCATTTTAAACCTCAAATTTGCTCTAATGTATGATGGCTCCACCAAAATGACACCATATGAAGTAGAGTATGTCCAACAACCCTTATCAGTGATTTCTTATTTGTCATGTACCTCCAAAGTTTAGGACGTGGACATCACACTTCGCCCTAGAGCATACATTTTCTGCACCCTTCTGCTTATGCCACAAAACAAAAGGAGATAATAGGCAAATCAACATTCCTATGAGTCTTCCTTTGAAGTTGGGGATCAGGTATTTCTTTAACTCCAACCTTATAAATAAACATCCCTCAATTCTATACCAAAAGATAGCTCCAAAGTTCTATGGGCCCTACACACAATCCTCAACACATTGGACAAGTGGCCTAGAAGTTTGCTCTGCTAGATTGCTCCAAGAGTCACCTAATATTTTACGTCTCTTGCCTCAAAAAGGTGGTGGGGTCTAATTGTAAAGTGTACACCAACTTACCACAATTGGATGAGGAAGGCTCCATTTGGCTTCAATCGGAAACAATCTTGGCTTCTAGGGAATGACAATTGCATAAGTGCACAATCAAAGAAGTTTTGATCCAATGGAATGATATGATGCCTGAAGATACCATTTGGAAACTAGCAAAAAATTTTACATCAATTTCATCACCTTCAACGTTGAGGACAACCTGCTTTTGAAGGGGGAATGCATGTTAGGGTCCTACCCTAACCTGCCTTACTTTAGGAGTTAGTCATGCATTGTATATGGCCATCTCTTTGGAATAAGGCCGAGTAGTTAGTAGTCAACAATCAATGTAGAAAGGGTCTCTCTATTAATTAAGACCCACTAGAAGTTGGTTATTTGACCATGTCAAGTAGTTAGGGGTTTGGATTTGGGAAGCCTATTTAAAGAGCTATAAGGCTATGAAGGGTTTTGCGGATAATTATTTGTATCCGAGCTTTGCTTAAGTGAAAGGCCACCCAACCTCAAGAGGCGTGTGAACATTGCTTCCTTAAATTATTCTCATAATATAAAGCTTATTTCCTGCAATATTTATCTTTCTCTGGGTCTAATGTTTATTGTTCTACACTCTAAATTCTGGTTTATTTCATGTTAATCTCTTTATATCTTGTGTTGTTTTAGGTTTCAAGGCTAAAGAACACCAGACTCTGATTGTTGGAAATAGGAAAATGTTGGATTTATTACAAGGAAATTGTCCTTTTGTTTTAAGGTTCTATAATCAAGTATTTTTCCCCAATGCAATTAACCATCCTTTTAGTATTTTTAGTTAGTCTGTGTTGGAACTTGAATTGCCTAGGGTAGCTTGGGGTTAAGGGATAACTGAACAACATGCTTTGATCAAGTGCAATCTTGTGTTCAAACTTCAAACAATCGATGCATTTTACTAATAGCTTGCCAGACTCTATTGTAGCTTATTCTAGCAAGTTAGAGTTGCAGCCCGTGCATGTTAATTGCACCACAAAACAAAGGCATGAATAGTGTAGGCTACATCATATTGATCATTTATGTAAAGGGAAGTCATGGTATGCCTTTTATCCACATATTTGGGATAGAGAACATCAAATACATCAAGTCTAGCATGCCATACGACATTTTTAACAAATAAAGTTGTGAATTCAATAATAAGGGAAAAGTTGTCTAAGGATCCTTAGATAGATGAATGGCCTCACCAATCTTGCAAATTAAAGATTAGGTCAAGTTATATTCAACACCATATTTGACGACATTGCAAATGACAATAATCCATCTATAGGGAACATGGAGTCTTGTTTATTTGTTAGTGAATAATCAAATTTATATTAATTGTATTTTTAGTTATGCCTACTATTTGGGCACATTATTTTGTATAGTAGTTTTATTTTCCCCTTGTTTTAGTTGCACTACCCATTGATAATTATGAATCATTTTTTTGGTTTGTAAATAAATCTGATTATTACTAGTGAATATCTCTTTGTGCCTATTGTGTGTGTAGTATGTGTGTTTGTGTTTGTTGTATTCAACCTCTAACATAGTATCATATTGGGTTTGGTTCTATGCATGTGTGAGATTCCTCGTGCTATTATATATAGATTACATGAACAAATATCAAGGGTTTCAGCAATAAGGTTTAAGAGATATTTAGTAGATGAATAGTAACTAATGAGTTGTATTGCATGACCAAAATAACTCTATCGACCATGTACCTTCTATAGCCTCTAATTTTTGCTTGCAGAAGAGTATAGGCTCCCTTAATGTAACAATGCCTCAATTGTTAGATTGTTATTTCCTTTGTAGATCATCACTCATTACACAACCCTTCTCAGAATCATTGTTTTGTCCTCGTTTCTAACATGCTCTCACAACCACACTCTCTTTTCATGAAGTAGGGTTTTTGTTGCTTCCACAATCCATTTCTTTGTGCACGTAAAGATTTTGAAATAATTGATCGTGATAATTGGCTTCTCTCTATTTTTTCAATTGCACAACCATTTCTCCACTTGTTCATAGAGGTTTTCTAACATTTGTTAAGGACAAAAGTGCTCTTTTTTTTGTAAATTAGATAATTCCTTCTATTGCCTTCCAAAAGATTTACAAAAAGAGTATCAAAATTGAGCCCTCCCTACATAGGGAAAACAGGCTCACAGTATCAAAAGACTAAAATCCACCTCTAAACGAAATGAGGCTGAACCATCGAGTCCAAGAGTTCTTTAATACATATTGTTTACAGATATTCATAAGAAATAGAAAATAAGAAGAAACAAAAAATAAGAAAACTAGCCTATCTCAGGCTTGGTATCAGTATCATCATGGGCAGAGTCTGGGAAGTCGACCAACTTGATCCCCAGGTGTCCCGCAATCTGATGCATGTGACGGGAGAGCTCATCCAGCTTCAAGAAAATTGCCTCGTGGGCCTCCTCTCTTTCGACAAGGGCACGACCCTGTTATTACACAAAGTGTAGCTACCCAATAAAGGTATCCCATCCGGGACGGTAGAGGTGAGGTAGATAACCGGTGACACCACAAGGGCCTCGTCCACTACGGATAAAGGGTAGTTGTCACAGTGGACGGGCTCTTGTCACTTTATATCAATCCAGAGAATGACCAAGGGGGAGACCCTACTAGCCTAAGAGGTTAGGGCACCTACTCAAGACACTCCTAGGGTTTGACAATGTATAAAAGAGGACATATAATGAGTGGATAAGACTAGATCTATCAAATTAGAGTGGTATGAAGATTAATGCTAAGTTGGGGAGGCTTAGTAAAGATAGGAAATGACCCAACTTGGATGAGCTTGTACCACAAATGAGTTAAGGAAGTAGATCTAGGGAGATCTAGCCAAATGAAAGGAAACCCTAAAGGGACCCACCTAGGGTTTTTGCATAATTGGACAAAGTGGACCCAAAAGGGCAGATTAGGTTATGAGATGACTAGATTGGGGCGCTTGATGATTGGATCTATGATTTTGAGGCGTCCAAGCATACCCATCTGATAGATCTAAAGAAAAGGCCTCCACCCAAGAGGGGTGCCCCCACCTAGAGTGACTAGTGCTAGATCCTAGGGCAAATGGAGCCCAATTAACGTGAAACTTGAGATCTAGGGTTTATTCATTAATCTCCAAGTGGGTTTTGATGGTCGTCATCAAAAACTCACCGTATCTATCAGATCTATGAAACGAGGGTTTTAAGAAAAAAGGGTTTGTTTAACAATTGGATAAAAATAATGAAACACAATACATACCTTGCAGATTGTACCTGAGAATACTTGCGGCTGCCTTAGATGTCGATGATCCTTCCACTTAGTTACAATTTCAAGCGAGATCCAGCATGCAACAAAGGAAAAATGCCCAAGTGAGGAAGTGCACTCCCTCTTCTCCACCTGCAAAATCAATCTACCGAAGTCAGAATAGTTCACCGATGAAAAAGATAAGCTGTGTACATCATCTACAGAGAAAGATTCAATGCATAAAGTAACAATTGATCAGTCCCTGAACATGAGGCCATTAGGTTGAAAGACGATGCGGGTTACCCTAACAATCTCCTCCTCCAATTCGCTACCTGCAAAAAGATGGGTACGACCCTCACAGAATAATGTAGTTTGCATACAAGATCTCACTGAAATGTCTAAGCAAGAGGCATAACAATCACATCCACGACATTCACAAAGCTCCTAAGAGATTTCTGCAAACGTTTTATTATATTCAATATTTCCAGAGCCAAAAGTCCCTTTACAAATGGGAGAGAATCTCAATATATAGATCTCTCAAGTACATAATACCTAGATCCCAAAAGATCAAGGGTCAAGATCATAAGATAAAATCATCCTAATCTACGACTAAGATTAACCAGATACATCTCACATGGATCAACTAAAAAATATAAGGGGGCACATCACTAGAAATGCCCAATGAGGGGTGCACCACATAAAATAGCACATGGTGGGGCTAGGAGGTTATTTTATCCTTCACTAGCATGGCCCCATGGAACGATAACAATGTGTGGTGGCAAATAATATAAATGAGTGATAAAACTCACTAGGGGGTCTCCCTCAAAATACATCAGAATACCCTCAAAATGCATAAACTGAGGATGTGTGGACCCCGAATGAAGTGAAGCTGATGCCGGATGATGAATATGACCCAAACATTATGCCTCAGACCAATTCCATGCCAATCAATTACCCAAATTGATTTCCTCATTAGCCATTTTTAATTATTAAAATGCTTCCTTGGGAACATAAAACAACCAATATCTCACCCGAGAGGAGTCTACGCAAAAAAGTAACTGCACTGATGTGCTTGGCACCCTAGGTATATGGTACAAACGCCTCGCTGCACCCCACAAATCCACTCTAGCGTTCCAAGAGATTTCCTTTGTAATTGCAAACTGTTTTATTTTCATTTTCCCTAGGGGAGTTCTGCTATAAAATCGCAAATGACCCATATCTATCCCGTTCCTACCTGAAACTGAAAACCAACTACATCAATGGACTCAGAAATGTCCAAATCAACTAGGAATGAGTACTCATACACCATAAGTCCATTAGAAATGTACATCAGAGGTCTTATCCAATGTTAGGACAATAATAATAATAAAGCATGTAAATGCTAATAATCATAGAAATAGTACAAGCTATCTCAACAAATCACCATCTGAAACATGAATATGTCTAATGGACACCTGTAGACCATATATAATCATCATCCACAACCATCGGTCTATAACTCTTCCCGAATCCTACTCATGGCCTGGCCAACACTGGGTTGACCAAGTCAACACTGATCAAATGATGACCCAAGTGTTAAACTTTGATGCTACAAAGTACTAATGGACATGCATGCTCAATTATCTATGCTAGCAGTGCACTCAAGTGTGATTAGATTTTGTTGGCAAGTATAAGCACAATACATATATAATAATCCAAATCAAAATGGTTAGTTGCTTCAATACAAGAACCTCCAGTGTATACTCATTTATAGATTTAGCCCTTTTGCTAGTCAAGGGTGAAGGGATCATAAACGATAGGTAAGGCCAAGGGATGACTTGATAACTCAACACTGAAAGCATCTGGGCTAAAGGACAAGGGGATCCACACAACACATAAGTTGGAGTAGGTGAACAATAGGGCATGGCGGTGTCCCACAAATGGGTGGAATGATGAGAAGGCTCCACTAGACTCTAGACAAGCAATCTTCTTAAGACTTAATTTGCTCAACATTTATTTCACTAGTTGACCTCTAAAGGAAGGTGCCCTAGTAGCCTTCTGGGCCTCCAGATAATGACAAAGACATGATCTTCTTGGGCCAGTCTCTCCCTGTTTCCCTGTGGGGGCAAATGAGCCGTACATTATACAAGGAATGAGTGCTCATCCTCTAGCCATCAACTTTATTTTTCATTGATAACTTGCTAGCCTCTAGGAGCAAGTGCCCTGGAAAGCGTTCTGGGCTTCTAGAAAATGACTAAGGCTCAACCTTCTTGGGCTTGCCTCCCTGATACCCTGTGGGGATACATGAGCCTTACACCATACAATGGATGAGTGCTCATCTCTTGGCCACTGACTAGTTTTATTTTTCCATTTCTAGTAGTGTCTAAAGACACTTTTATTTTGCTGGCAAGGCATCCATTTAGAATAACTTTAAGCTCCGATGCCTTAGTGTCTAAAGACACTTTTGTTGGTAGGACTACTTGTGTTCAAGACCTAGAGGTAGACATTCCCTGTGACAAAAATCACATAAACCAACACCGAGACATAGTTTTATATATGGAAACCTATTCCAACATTGAGGTGAAGGTGGGGGAAATGCTCACTGCACCACTAGACACAGGGTCGGGCTCACAGTCGGGCCGAGAAAGAATTCAAACCAAGGCGTTAACCAGTGGAAAGATAACAAATGAAAGAAGGTGTCTGGAAAAAGGAGAGTCATGGGAAGACCAAAACTTACTGGAGTTCCACCCAGAAGCACCAGGAGCTGGGCTGAGAGCACTGAAGAGCGAAGGAAGCATCCACCAATATGTTCTGAGAGCGAAAAAAGCACCGCTAGAATCAAAACCAGACTCGCATAGAGCAGACCCAAAACCCAAGGACCTGTGAAGGGTGACTCTTCGAACCAAATCCATCGGTAACAAAATCCATAGATAACCAAAACTAAATCCACAGATAACCAAATCCTCAGAGAACCAGAACAAAATCCACAGATAACTAGACTACGTGGGGAGCCCAACTGAAGACCCTCGACCCAACCTACAACATTTTAACAAGTGCCAAAGGCCAAATGAAAGCCAACCTATGAAAGCCATGAGGCATCTTGCAGCCTTTATAGGCAGGTTCAGCATGCGACCATCCTGCGAACTGATGAGCCATCTCCACCACTAGCTATCAAACGCTATCGAATTCATAATGAAACGGGCTGATTTATTAATGATACAAACCCTCATCCCTGTACTCCTCATCAGTCATTCATCGTTCGTCTGCACTCGAGTGCGCGTACGAGGAGCCTCCGGTATTACCATTGCGAGAGGAGCTCGGGGGTTATAAGACGTTCGTTTGAGGGACGTTGAGGTGTTAGCATGGGGGACATGCAGTCCAACCACGTGCCTCTCATGCACCCTCCCATCCGTCTATGTATGCACCCTCCTTAGGGGAGGGAAATCCTGATCCCTGGTCTGAATGAGTTGATCCTGGAGTCTTGTCATGAAAGTTCAACCAAATATGATCAAGCGCTTCCTTGGACGAGTCGGCCCCATGATTGGCCGAGTGGTCCGCCAGTTTGTTACCTGTTCGCTTGATATGGCTGGGTTGCAGAACCCGGAAATGTGTGAGCAAGTCGCGGAGTTTTTCCTTCAGCCAGTCAAGTCTCTAATGCTTCGAAAGTTTGTCTAGCGGGGTGCCATTGGAGAGTCTCTACATAGTGTCGATAATAATCTGTGAGTCTCCTTCCATAACCAGAGCGAGCCAGCTTTGTCTTCATGCAATGGTAAGCCCAGAGATTAAAGAAAGCAATTCCACAATGTTGTTGGTGGAAATGCCTATGTACTCCGTTAAGATATGAAGAATTTCTCCTTTGTCATTTCGGAAGACTCCTCCAATTCTAGCCGGTCCATGGTTCCCTTTAGAGGCCCCATCAAAATTGAGCTTTATGAACTGAGGGGATGGGGGGGACCAAACAGAAGGGATACTTGCTTTTGGAGGAAGAGACCACGCAGTAGGGCTAAATAGGGAAGTATGCAAATCCCGGGCTTTTAAGATTAATTGCTCTGGAGGAGGGCAAGTTAAGTCAGAAGCCGACCAATGGTTAAGTTGCAAGGTTTCCGGAAGGTTGGCTTTGATGATCAACTGAACCTTTTGAAGGGGAAGGGTCTCATCCTTAAAGATTCTTCTATGACGCTCTTTCAAGAGATTCCAAAGGGATAAGCCTGGAAAGAGAGTCCACAACCTATTAAAGTAAGGGCTGGAGTGTAGGGATGGAGGTGCCAATTTGTGATGGTGGCTGTCATGCTGGTTTGATCCCGATCTGAGAGTCTGAAGAGACTTGTTCCCCAGTCCCATAAGGCCGAAGCATATTGACATTGATTCAAAAGATGATCCATTGTCTTTTCCGTTTGATCACATAAGACACATTTGGAGGGGCCTTGGAAACCCCACTCAAGGAGTTGGTCCTAGGTAAGAATTTTGCCCTGCACCATCAGCTAAAGGAAAGTTTTAACTTTCATCCAAAGATGGGAGTCCCATATGCGATCCCAGACGGAATCTTTTTGGTTATCATTTTGCGGAT
Source organism: Pseudotsuga menziesii (assembly GCA_001517045.1). Taxonomy (NCBI): domain Eukaryota; kingdom Viridiplantae; phylum Streptophyta; class Pinopsida; order Pinales; family Pinaceae; genus Pseudotsuga; species Pseudotsuga menziesii. The sequence continues at coordinate 660,443 of LPNX010266894.1, forward strand.
GTGCTAAGTGGTAAGCTTCTTTGAATGAACACTTTCCTTTAGTTTAATTCGTTCAGATAGCCCCATCTCAGCTATCTGAGCTTATCAACGGCAGATTGAATGAACACTTTCCTTTAGTTTAATTCGTCCCAGAAGTTATGATTTTCTTGTGAGGCACCATTCTCCAACCATTCCTCTCTTGGAAGCCAGGATTGCCATTTGTTGTGAGGTCAGTGGGGTCCAGTAGTGAGCCACTGTGACCTTTCCAGCTTGCTGCATATGGGTTTGCATGTCTTGAATGTTTTCTCTTGTTTGCGCAGGGGAGGGAGTTGTTGCCAAGCATCCTCCCAAAAGAGAGTTGAGTTCCCATATCATATATCCCAAACTCTGTGAGTGCGAATAAGGTCTCTTTGCGCCCTGGTGGAATTCCATATGATTGATCCTTCCGCAAGGTCCTCCATCCTGATTAGATCCTCTTACCTCACCTCCCTCGCATATTTGTCCCTCAAAAAAATAGCCTAGGGTAGAGTTGGCTCAGAAAGACATCTCCACCATAGTTTTGCAAAAAGAACTTGGCTGTGTTGGAGTTTGTGCAACTTCAGAAGCTATTCTTATTGTTCTTGTCTTTACCTCCTATAGGAGATGAACTTATTGTAATCAATCATACAAACCCTAGAAGAACAATGTAGACCTTGGGGAGAAAAGCAAGCAAAAGAAAAGACAAAATAACAATTATAAAATAAAAATTATGTTGCTCCCGCAAGAGAAGTCGGCCCCAATTAAAATATTAGTGGAAAATCTGTATAAATAGGAGGTGCCCCTCCTCATTATTCCACACAACAACATACCAGCAACACAAGAAAACTTCACAGTTTTCTGGGAGAGAGAAGTTCGCATATACTGCAGAAGAAGACTATTTTCAGGGTTGCTATCTTTGGAAAGCATTTCCATATTTTCTCTTTCTTCTTCATTGTACATTGATCTCAAAATTATCATCTCTAGACGAAGGTTGTTGGGTTTTCTCCCGTTTGGGTTTCCTAGGATAAAAATAATCGTGTTATTGTCGTGTTATTGTTCTGTGCTTTGTCTATCTTCTAGTGATCCTATTGATAAATACAATTAAGATATATTGCTATAATCTTATGAAAATCTAACATGGTATCAGAGCAGTGCTAGAAGAAGCCATTGTCGGAAATCTGTCAAAAACCTGTCATAACTAGGGTTTCATCTTTTAAGGTCTTCGCTCAACCTTTTGGCAGAAAATGAGCCTTGGGAATTTTGCTCTAAGGTCGACGCATCTTTTGGTGTAGACAAAATTCAATTCTGAGAATTTTCAATTTTTGACCTAATTCTACAGTTGCAACAGAAATTAGGGTTTTTGTTTTTTACCTACTCCCTCCACAGCTTTGGCTCGACTCTACCTCTTCTCAACTTGCCTGTCTAGGGCGCATTTATTTGTGGAGTCAGTTTTCCAAAACTCCAACCTTCAGTTTTGACCTAGTCTCTTCTAGGGTTTCAGATCTAGATCTACTGTCAAGATGATTAGCATGAAGGTTGAAGATCGTTTGGAAAAAGCTTCCAACTTCATCCCCTGGAAGTCTAGGGTTCTTCTCCTATTAGAAGAAGACAAACCTTGCTGGAGGAAGAATGATGCCAAAGCAAGAAGGATTTTGGTGGACTCAGTTAGAGACCACTTGGTTCCTTAGATCTCGAAAAAGACGATAGCAAGGAAGATGTTCAAAACCTTAAAGAAGTTATTTGAACACAGTAATATCAATGTGACTCTCACATTGAGGAACAAATTGTCGAATATGAAGATGACGAAGTTTGAGAATGTTGCCTCATATTTCATGAGAATCACCGAACTCCGAGACAAGCTAAAGTCTAGTGGAGACAATCTTGAAGAAAAGGGTCTCGTTATGACCACCTTAAATAGTCTCCCACCATCTTGGGAGTCTTTCATCCAAACTTTAAGTGGTCGGACCAAGTTGCCCAAATTTGATAAGCTATGGGCATAATGCACTCTGGAAGAAACAAGAAGCACAACATGCCAAAGACTTCATGGCGCCCAACCTGAGGAGAATCAAGTGTTCATATCTCATGCCAAGAAAGGCAAGGGAAGGGAAAGGAAGTCCTTCAATCATATGGACCAAGATAAGAGATCAATTCCTCCCCCAGATCAAAGGAAATAAGAGAATAAGGATTTATCTTAGATACAGTGCTACAGGTGCAAGAAATACGGTCATTATGCCAGTAGCTGTCAAAGTTCAATCAAAAGGAAGCATGAAGCTTCAACTACTGATGTAGAAGAAGACCCTCCTCACAAGGAGCCAAGGAAGGATGATCGTTCGGAGTTCTTCTTCTAAGAAATGATATGAAGATCCAGATTGTGATGATCGTTAACCAAGCATATGAGGATCAGTGCAGTTTGACAGTGGGAGCCCACCCACAAAACCACAAAAGATAAGTATTTGATTTTACATGCTCCAAGTAGATTAGATCTGGTTGTTTTTTAATATGTTTTACACAAATCTACATTTGTAAATTCAGGTAGTTAAATAACCTGTCATGCTCCACAACCCATCTAGGATGGCGACTCCTTTATAACATATTGGAGTAGTACACACTCTTAATGGTATATACTATAATGGAGACCATAAGCATCTGGATAATGGCCTTACGTGTGTTGTGTCGAAGCTTTGACTAAAAGGTTGCCTACATTATTTTGTTAATACATTGATTATGAAATATCGCTAACCATCTGACGAGATTTGACTTGTAGACAATGCCATGATCTACAAGGACAAGTGATCCCATTGATATACGGATGGAATAGAAGCAAAAAGGCTCTAGAAGCATGTATTATGACTCTCAGACCAAGAATATCTCATGCAGAGATTTGGTGATCAAAAGCGGAAAGCTTCTACGAATGTCAATCTATCTGCTGCTTCAACAAGATTTACTCAACTGACTTTTGAGAGACAGAGAGAGTTATCCCTCATAGACAAGGATTCCAGTCTATTACATATGATAAAAACCTGACGACACTACTGTCGTGACTCGAACAAGACAATTGAAGGATCCTTTATGAACCTGGTCGTCACCAGGATGGATAATTACTTTTAGTCTACATTCACGTGCTCAAGTTAGAACCTTCAAGCAAGAAGGAAACATTCATGGGATATCGAAATTCTTCAAAGGATTACAGAATATACATCCCAGGATCGATTCAAATCGAAGTCATGTAGGATGCAACCTTTGAAGAAGAAATGGCTATCTGAAAAGGAAGAGGATAAGATATGGAGATCGATGATGATGAAGAGATGAGATCATCTTCCCCTCCAAATTTTAAGACGGAGTTTGAAGAAATGAATAAACCGATCAGTCCCGTTGATCTAGTTGAGCCAGATGATGCTCCCACATATATGGCAGTAAGCCGGAAAAGACCCAGATGGGCAGGATAGATTTTGCAGAAACTTCGCATGGAGCATATGGGAGCATTAAATAATACAAGGCCAGATTGTTGCCAGAGAGTTCTCTCAGAAAGAGGGAGTCGATTATTATGAGACATTTGTTCCTATGGCTTGACACACTTCCAGCATATCGATTATTGCTATTACTTCAGCTATGGGATGGACGTTGTATTAGATGGATGTCAAGACTGAAGACATCCTTTCTCAATGACATTGTTGATGCATTACATTTTGGAATTAGAAGTATGATAAAGGAAGAAGAATATTTCCCTAGGTCAAGGAAAATACACCATGAATATGCTGAAGAGGTTCCTTTTGTTGGACTGCAGGTCTATAGATACTCCAATGGATACAAACGTGAAGAAGCTGAGAGATTGTGCTTTAGATTCAAATTTGATCGATCCCACTATGTATTGCTAGTTGATTGGGTCCTTGATGTATCTGACGAACACTAGACCAGATATTTTTTTGCTGTGAATGCCCTTAGACAGTCCATGTGCCAACAGAGGCATATTCACTGGACTGCTGCAAAACATGTGCTCAGATACTTACATGGCACTGTGGGATATGATCTACAATATGATTCAGATTGTGACTTGAGATTGCAAGGGTTTACAGACTCAGATTGGTCCGGATGCACTATAGATAGGAAGAGCACTTCAGGATGTTGTTTCAGTTTGAGTTTTGCAGTAATTTCCTAGTACAATAGGAAGCAAAACTCAGTAGCTCTTAGTACTGTAGAGGCCGAGTATATGGCTGCAAGTTCAGCAGCCCGAGAAGTAATTTGGCTTCGTAAAATTCTTGCAGGAGTGTTTGGCTAGGTTCCAGAGCCAACCGTGATTCACCATGATAACCAGAGTTGTGTGCAGATGTTAGTGAATCCTGTATTTCACGACAAGTTGAAGCACATAGAGATTCGGTATCACTTCATACATGATATGGTGCAGAAAGGTGCGATCGAGCTTCAATATATCCCAACAGACGACGAGACTGCAGATGTTCACACCAAGCCTCTTCCCAGGATGAAGCTTGAATACTTTCGTGGAAGACTTGGAGTAGAAGAGAACGTATCCCTCCTTGAGAGGGAGAGATGACTGAGAGACATTTACCATACTTTTTCCCAGGTACTTCTGCTTGTCCAGGTTCTCAGCCAGGTATGGGAGAAATCCCATCGGTAGATGAGATGGACAGGTAGTAGATGGTCGGGTTCACACAGGTGCCTCTGCTCATCCAGGTGCTCAGCTAGGTATGGGAGAAATCCCATCGGTAGATGAGTCGGACAAGTAGCAAATGGCCGCGTGATTGCATAGACACCTCTACTCGTTCAAGTGCTTAGCCAGGTATGGGAGTAACCCATTGGCAGATGAGGCGAACAGGAAGTAGATGGTCGTGCACATTTACTCGTTCAGGTTCTCAGCTAGGTATAGGAGTACCCCATCGACAGATGAGACGAACAGGTAGTTGATGATCGTACACATTTGCTCATCCAGGATCTCTCTAGCCAAGCATGGAAGTATTCCATCGACAGTAGAGATGGATAGGTAGCAAGAGATTTTCTCTCAGACATCCGGATAGAACAAATTCATAAAGACAACCTTCAGTACGTTTATAGATGATAAAGACAGTATAGATGTACAAATGAAACCCAGATGATCGTGATGTTGATGAAGACCGAAGAATACCTTCCTTGTTGAGAGGGAGTGTTGGAGTTTGTGCAACTTCAGAAGCTATTCTTATTGTTCTTGTATTGACCTTCTACGGGAGATGAACTTATTGTAATCAATCATACAAACCCTAGAAGAACAATGTAGACCTTGGGTATAAAAGCAAACAAAACAAAAGATAAAATATAAATGATAAAATATAAATTATGTTGCTCCCCCAAGAGAAGTTGCCCCAGTTAAAATATTAGTGAAAAATCTGTATAAATAGGAGGCGCCCTCATTATTCCACACAGCAGCACAAGAAACGTTCGCAGTTTTCTGGGAGAGAGAAGTTCGCATATACTGCAGAAGAAGACTGTTTTTAGGGTTGCTATCTTTGGAAAGCATTTCCATATTTTTCTCTTTCTTCTTCATTCTACACTGATCTCAAAATTATCATCTCTAGACGAAGGTTGCTGGGTTTTCTCCCATTTGGGTTTCCCAAGATAAAAATAATCGTGTTATTGTCACGTTATTGTTTTGTGCTTTGTCTATCTTCTAGTGATCCTATTGATAAACACAACTAAGATATACTGCTATAATCTTATGATAATCTAAGAGGTTGAGGATGAGGGGGTCTCTGAGTCCTAGTCCTCCTTTGCTCTTGTTCTTACAAAGAGTTTTCCTCGCCAACAAAGGCCATTTCTTACTTTGCATAGCTCCCCACAAAGGAAGGTTCGCTACAGATTGCAGATGGATTTGAGGACTTGCTGAGGAGCTTCCATAACAAAGAATAGGTACAATGGCATGGCTTGCAGGACAGCCTTTAGCAAGATGAGACGCCCAGGGAAGTTCAGAGCTTGGAAGGTCCAAGAGGAGAGTTTAAATTCCAGTTGGCTATGAGGTCTTTCCAAGAGGAGTTTTTCAGAGCCGACTCAATGAGGGGGGCTCCAAGAAATTTGGCCGGAAGGGAGCTCTTCTGAAACCCAAGAATTCTGGTTATTTGGAGCTGGGTGAGGATTGGTGTGTGGAAGAAGAAGAGCTGTGATTTTAGATTGTTGATGGACATTCCCGAAGCTTCTCCAAAAATTTTAAGGATGCGCTTAAAGGCTCGTGCTTCTTTTACAGAGGATTTCCCCAATAACATGGTGTCATCCACAAACTGAAGATGAGAGTGAGGAATTTCGGAGGAATTAATGTCAATTCCTTGAATATGATTTTCCTGCACCTACGCTTTGATGAATCTCTCCATCCCTTCCTCCAGTATATTGAAGAGATAAGGAGATAAGGGGTCTCCTTGGCGAATGCCTCTCGAGGTGGAGAAGGTGGCAGAGGGGGAGACATTGATAAGAATGCAGAAGAATGTAGATGAGACCAGGGCTAACACCCAATTTACCCAAGAGGTGGAGAAGCCAAAGGCTCCCAGCATGGCTTTGAGAATTTTCCAACTTATTTTATCAAAGGCCTTGGACATAACTAATTTGATTAGCATGCCAAAGCGATTGGAGGTTTTGAGAGAATGAATCGCCTCATGGGCTGTGATAATACCATCGAGAATATGTCTCTCTTCCACATATCTAGTTTGCTCCGGGGAGATTATAAGAGGGAGAAGGGGCTTTAGGTGATTGGTTATGATTTTAGTGATGAGTTTGTAGATAACATTGCACAGTGCAATAGGCCTGAAGTTCAAAGGCTCATCGAGTTTATCGGTCTTAGGTATAAGGGTGACAAAGGTGGCATTTAGGGCAGGCAAATTAGGCCTAACTTTGTGGAGCTTTTGACCACCTCCCAAGCGTCTTGCTTAATTGTATCTCTACAGGCCTGGAAAAAATTCGTTGTGAAGCCGTCCGGTCCTGGTGCTTTCCTTGGATTCATTTCCATCACAGCTTTTTCCACTTCCGTTAGAGAGATGTTCTGGGAGAGGTTGTGATTTTGATTAGGTGTTATGATGGAAGGAATATGCTGTAGAATTTGATGGATTGAAGGAGAACGGTCAATTGCTGGTTCCTTGAGTAGATCTTTGTAGAAGTGAATCGATTCATTTTCAATTTCCTCAGTTTGTAGAGCATTACCTTGACTGGAAGTGAGCCTTGTTATTCTATTATGCTGTCTTCTCTGGAGCATAGAGTGATGAAAGAATTTGGTATTCCCCTCACCTTCCTTGAGCCATTGTATCTGAGATTTCTGCTTTCATAATTCTTCCTCCTGTTGATAACAGGTATTTAGATGCTCTTGGAGAGCTTTCTCCTGAACTTCGAGCTCTTCTGTCTACCCCGTTTGTATAGCTTGCTTTTGAGTAGCATTCAACTGATTTTCCAGTTTTTGCTTTTCCTAAAAAATGTTGCCAAACTTTGCCTTATTCCATAGCTTGAGTTGAGCTTTTAGATGTTTCAATCCTTGTTGGAATCTGTACATAATTGTGCCCCCCATATGCGTCGAGTCAAGCCACCACTCCTTTATTTTAGACATGAATTCTGGGTGGGAAAGCTAGAATTTCTCGAAACGGAAGGGCCTTCGAATGTGGGTGCCTTCTAATTCCATGAGGACGCAAAGCGACTAGTGATCGGACCTCGCCACAGGGAGAATGGTTTCCAAAAGATTGATTTGATTCTGGAGAAGTGAGTTGGAGATGAGAAATATGTCTAGTCGACAAGCCACTTGTCTTTCTCCTCCTTGTTCCAAGTATGTATTATGTTAGTAGTTTGTAGATCTGCCAACTTAAGGTCGCTGATTAGAGCTAGGAGGGCTAGACTGTCTCTTTCAATTCGTCGTATTCCCCCTTTTTTCTCCTATAGAGAGGTGATAATGTTAAAGTCCCCTCCAAACAGCTAGTTTTGAGAGGGGATTCGAGTGTGGAGCCAAGTGAGATGCTTGACAAAGGAGAGCTTTTGTTTAATTTGCTGAGGTCCGTAAACATTGGTAACTACCCCTCCATGGATAGTCCCATGTATTTTGAACCATCCTAAGAAGGTATGTTGAGAAGAGAAGAAGCCTTCTATATGCAGGAGGGTGGGGTCCCATATGATTGCTATGCCACCTGCGCTTCCTCTGGCGTCCAGAGCTATGACTTGAGCATTCTTCCAACATTGTTTTATAAATTTAAGGAGCTTTTGCTCTGAGCATTAGGTTTCTTGTAACATTATCACAACAGGTTTCTTAGTGAGAATCCTATTTTTGAGTATTTTCCTTTTGGAACCGCCTTCGATTCCTCGAATGTTCCAAGAGATGAATTTTAATTCCATTTAAACGGTGGGATGGAAGTGAGCTTCTAATCGGGCACTCTGCCCTAAGTCTATTAAGTAGGCTCCTAATTCTTTGATCAACTGTTTGTTTGATTTCCTTCCTTTTTTAGGAGTATCACTTTGAATTTTTGGCATCTCTGTGTTTTTTGCTTTTACACCTGACTGTGATCCTGCAATGCAATATCCGCCTTCTTAGGAATTTGCTTATCCTTGCTTATAGCATTGTATAGTTCTGCTAAAAGATCCAGTTGGTGAAGTGGGATATTTTTAGTTCTCCTCTTTGTCACTACTTCAAGATAATGCTGGTAGGTCAAGTTATCCCAGTTCCATATATCATCCAGTTTTGGAGGTTTCCCGTCCTCATTCATTAGTTGATCATCTGCCGTGGTGAGAGCCAATGTTGGCTACTTTTCCTCACTCTTGGGACCTAGGTTCAACAAACCCACGGAACACCAACAAAAAACCCAAAGATATTGGCCCGACAGAGCAAGCTCAGTCAGAAACATTTGCGATGCAGGCGTAGTCTCACTCGAGATATCTTAACGGGAAACTGCCAGAACCATGCTTCCGCAGTTCGACGAGGGATTACAGTCCCGTGGCGCACAACCAAGGTGCTCGATAGAGTAGAAAGGTTGGAGTCTTTTCTTAACTCGATAGCGGCGCAACTATGCGACGCAGATTTTTCCTTAACAATAATTGACAGTGGCGTGACTGTATTACAACTTTACAATATTTGAACGTGAAATAATATAGGATGCTCGACGATGCTTGGTCCTTCATTCATTCCACTACTTTCACCAATATTGCAACATTTACTTAGCAACTAATATAATCAATACAAAATAACCCATAGACATTCAACAAGCACATTCAATTGACACAAGATGTAACGTGGAAACCCAACCGGGAAAAACCACAAAGGTGCTCTTCATCTGGCATGAGAAATATATGCACCTTGCAGTCTGCGACTTGACTGCAGACTGTTTGAGATGTGTCTTTTTGGCTCACAAACTCTTTCTCGCTCTCATGCTCTCTGGTTTTATTATGCTTTTCTTCTAACTACTCTTACTGATCCGCACATAGCTTGGATCGACTCTTCTAACTACTATCTGTGCACCCAACTGCAGAATGACTCCTACTATTCGACAACCCTTCTGCAAAACGGCTTTCGCGGCTCAACAACCTTCTACGACTCTACTATTAGACTTTTCTCTGATTTCTTCAATTATTTTCTAACCCATATACAAAATGGGTTCCTCCTATTTATAACTTCTACAAGATTGTGCAGGGTCGACTCCATACAGTGTGTTTGTTACAGGTCGTAATCAGCCGTAAAAAACGGTTACAAGCTATCATAGACTGATATAAGGCGCTATCGGCCTGACTTACAAATATTCCTTCATACGTGCGCCGTTTGTTGGCTTACGCCGACTTTAGCAACCACGATCTTCCTGACCTGTCGCTTTCTAGCCGTTGCTTTTCTGCATGACGGTAGATTCTCTTTTCCCCTGTCACACGACCCTTTGCCACAACTTTCTCTCTTCTGCGCTTCCTTTTTTTCCTTTACTGCGTCACGCGCCTGTTTCTCCTACCTATGGCATGGTTTCGACCTTAGCCTGAAATTTTTTGAGAATTCCTTCTACCTGGGCAACTTCTTGTCAGACCTCCTCTGTTTGCTTTTCCAATTGCTTGACACGGTCGAAATTGATATGTTCCAACGGTACATCTTCCAGTGACTGAGTTATGTGCTAGAGCTTCTGCTGTACAGGCTGAAGAAGCCTTGTAACCCATTCGGCTTCTGATTGGTGTGTTGCAACTTCTTCATTTTTGCTCTGCTCCTTGTTGTGCATAATTTTTACTTGTTGTTGCAGCTGTTTTAGCTCGACTACCTTTGCGATCTTTTCTTTGATAGGCAACTTCCTTATGTCTGCCTTAACCGTTGTTATTTTTAACTCAGTTTGGCGTGCGTCCTCTGCGAATTTCGCCACTGTTTCATCTTCTAGGAGCAATTCCCACGTCACAGAGACTGCATCGATTTCTTCAGTACATAGTTTATCGCCTTTCTTAATTCTGTCAACAACCTTAGATGATGTTTTCTTGCGCGCTTCTATTACCTCAGGATGTGTACTTGGTCTTTGTTGCACTTTAAGCTCTTCCACCTGCTTCATTAGGTTTGCCGCAATTCTGGATAACCGGGCTATCTTGGCGGTTGCATCTACTTCTCCTTGGCCTTCTTCCGCTAGAAATTCTGCTACTGCGTTGCTAATGGTTTCATTCAATGTGAGCCTGCTTTCTTCTTGCGCTTGGGCTGCATCTTCTAGTAGCTCGTTCAGCAGATATTGAGACCAATTGATTTGCACACCTTCAACGCAGAGTTTAGCGAGTTCAACTGTCCCCACGGTGCACTCACTGGGTCGCATCTTGCGCAGCAGCTTGCAAGATAAAACTTTTGCAGCGAACCTCACTGTAATGTCGGTTATAGAGGCAATGAGAAAGCCTCTGTTTGCGTGCACGAGGTCATACTTTTTCAGCTTTGTCGTATCCCTATCCTTGCGCAGATATGGTGCAGGGTCGATTCCGCCACGCGGGAGACCCGTGATCGACGCAATCAGTTTGACATCGACAGAATATGGTCTGTCAAGCCACTAAAAGCCTCCATGGGAGCAAACTAGGAGCTGACGCACATATATGCTCACTTCTTTACTTCGACCAAAATGCGGCATATGCAATAAATTAACTAGGCCCGCGCGTTCTATACCTCGAGCCCACTCCATTGGAACTAAAAGCTGTGGAGTGGGAGGTACAGCTGGAAGAGTGACTATGCATTTGTTTCTTTCCAGGTCCGCTTGTTTGCGTGTATCATTATCTTCGAATTTCAGCCGCACCAACTTCGGTAGGATATCTTTCAGCAGCTAAACTCCAGCAGGGATCTTTGGTGAACCAAGGAAGAGCGTGCTTTTGTCGGAAGCTTTACTTTTGGCGCCTCTGGTTGTCTTGGTGGGACGTATGGTGGTAGCAGATTCCTCTCCTCCAGGGTAGCATTCTTGTCGCTTCTCGGTGGTGGGGATGATGTTTCCTTGGTGAACTTACGCTTCTTTGTAAACTTTGACTCCCTTACGCAAGGCCCTGATGTGCCTGGAAGGTCTGTGCTCGACAATCTTGTCGGTACATACTATCGCAGACCTGAAGCTGGTGCATTAACCGAGGGATTTTGAACCGGGGCCGAAGCAGCAACAAAAACAGTCTGTGGAGCTGACCACACCATTGTTTTTGGTTCAACCTGTACTTGCTGTGCTTTCGGTGATATAACTTCTTCAATTATCGGGCAAGGTGATGCGCTGGTAACGTCAGATTGTTCGTTGGTACTGGAAATCGAAATAACCATCACCTTCGGCTCTTCACAGTTGCAGACACTAGTGCGCTCTTCTTCTCTCTATGCATGTAAAATGAATCTTGACGAAAAAGGTGCATATTTATATGCAAGTGCTCGTCCTGCATGTAATCATTCGATGGCAAAGATGCGTCTCGTCGATCACATGGGCTTGCCATTCGATGCATTCCAAAATTTACTTCGCACGCTTGAACTCTGACCTATACCTGTCAGGACAGTTATAGTGAGGACAACGGATGGGACCAAAAAGCACGCCGCCATTTTCCTCGGACTTGTCAAATTAATGATGCTTCGCTGTCATAACTGCCTAAATCTTTTTGGGTATCCGCGCTTTAATGGCGTCCAGCTGTCATTCCTGCTCTTATTGTGGGATTTGCATATTCGTGTTGCAGACATGTGACATATCAGTTTCCTTTTCTCTTTTCCCTTTTTCTCTTTTGTTCTCTTTTTTTTTTTTTTCAAGCTTTNCATGGTAAGGTTTCAGGTAGCTGCCATTTATCATTCTTGCGACCAGTGTTCCATCCAGCTTATGTAATTTTACCGCGCCTACATCAGTGATGTGCACGATCACATATGGCCCTAGCCAATGCGTCTTTAATTTTCCCGGATGCTTAAAAAATTTGCTGTCGTACATCAAAACAAGTCCTCCAACTTCAAAATGCTTAGTCTTAATATGGCGATCATGCCATGCTTTTTGTCTTTGCTTTTCTATGTTTTGATTAAACCCTACAAAGAAATGTTCCTCCTCCATTTGAACGAGCTGTGACAATCTTTCCTCGACAACATCCACGTCGGTCATTTTCATTAGTGCAAGAATTCTTAGGCTTGACACAATATATTCCATCGGCACAACAACTTCTTATCCATACACCAGTCTAAATGGAGTGTGTCCTGTTAATCTTTTGCAAGTTGTGCGATATGCCCATAGCACAGCTGAAACTTTCTGATCCTAATCCTGAGTTCCTTGTTGCAACTCCATGGATGTGTACCGGCTCCTGGGTGTCATTTCCAATGTGTGTATGAAATGATGGACCCATTCCTGTCGCGGGTATTCTGCAAATGCTGTGCGACACTGATTGAGGTGTTCGACAGGGCTTGATAACCTTGTTTACTTCTGATCGAAAACTGTGACTTCCTCGCCGAATCTGACTTCGAGCAATCTTTTGCATTGTGGTCATTCAGATATGGATTGCTTATGCGTACCCCACCATCTAGCGGGCATAGCTTTCAACACATAGTCTAACGCGGACAAGCACTGTGGTTCTGTTACCAGTCCTTCAAACTCACTTAGACGTCACAAGATTAGGTAAGCCCTCATATGTGGGTAACTCCCTCGACTGATTCTCCAGCCGTTGCACATACCTAGTAATCCTGGTGCATCTCCTCATAGATACTTCATGCAATGTGTTTTGCCAATTCTCCAATGCCTTTCTTGAATTTGATGTGCATGAGCTAGTACTCCTCCAGCTCAGGTTCCCATCCGCTGTAGGATTTACGTAATCATTTTTTAAGGCAGTGACATTATAAATCTGGTCTAGATAATCACCATGTCCTTCATTATAGATTGGTTCGACATATCTTTGTCCCTCCAGTGGATCAATGGGCGACACTACCCCCATCTCGTCATCCTCGAATGAGAGGATTCTTTTCTTAAAGTTTATGATTGTTTGATTGTCTATTGCCCAATCTATCCCCAGAAGTGCAGGATATAGGTTCGTGTCGTCAACAATGTTGATAACTTCAAAATCTGCAAATGTGCGCAGCCCCTCAATGTTGAAAGGAACTTGACTTAACCTACCAATTGGTAGGACCTTCGCTTGATTCGCAAACCTCAACTGGACGGGGGACCAGTCCAAGCGCGGCTTACCCATGCTTTCCCAGGTTTTTCGCTTCAAAATATTGACGTTCGACCCCAAATCTAGGATTATATAATCCATGTCGCAATCCCCTATCTACGCAATCATACTTAACTCGCGCCTAGTTTTGAATTTCTTTTTAACATGGTTAACTCTTCTTTCAGGTTGCGACGGGGTTTTTTCTAAAAGTGCTTGTAGTTCTGCGACAACATCTTTATCATGGATTAGCACTAACCAACTTGACATAAACGACTTGATCTTACTAACCTTGTATGGAACCTGTTTCTGGAATAGCTGTTGAAATCGTTCAGGCATCTCCCTGACTTCGGCTGAGGTCGACTGTTGTTTTGTATCTACAAACTCTGGTTGCACACCCAAAAATACTTGCTTCTGTTTTTGAATGTTGAATCGTACTTTCTTTTGCGCCCCAGGTCGCACCTGCGGTTGTCCCTGTGGTATATTCTGATCGGCTCCAGTCACAGCACCTCCTCGTGTTACGACAGCAACACTTGGTTCTCTCGGCTCAACAACAATCATTTGAACATTCAAGTTAGGATTTGGATTGGGATTCTGCGCGGGGTTAGGACCTCTAACGGTCCGAGCTTGCCACTTTGCAATCAACTGCGAACATTGTTTCACATTATGATCCTGCGCTTTGCAATATGAACATGTCTTTGCAGGTTCATGGAAATCTCTAGAATAATGGCTCGGCTGTCCACAGTTATAGCATACAATTTGACCTCTTCCTCTGCCAAATCCTCCTCCTCTACCTCCGAAATTTCCACCCCCACTACTCTGAGGGTGTTGTTGTTGCGATGGATACTGATTCTGCGGGTATTGAGGCTGATACTGTGGATAATGCGCAGGCTGGTAGTGCGCTTGCTCCTGTTCAGCCTGAATCTTCTCGTCGTTCTTCATTAAGTAGGTGTTTACTATCTTCTCCTTCAAGAGCTGATATGCTCTGCAATCTTTCTCGTCATGTCCTACTAAGTTACAAAATTTACAAAAAAGGTTGGCTGAGGTACTTACAATCTTCTGTAAGTATAGACAGTCTTCATTGCGATGTCCTCTAGTCTGGCATATTCTGCACCAGGGTAGTCCTTGGGTACTCAACGGATTAGGCGCACCCGACGAGATACAGTTCATGTACGTTGGACAATTATCCTTGTGGTGTCCATCTGTTCGACATCTTCTACACCATAAATCCTCTTGGACTTCTTTTCCCTTCTTAATATCTTGAAGTTGTATCGTCAGATTAGCCAACTGCGACTGGATCTGCATCATTCCTGCGTCACCATCTCTGATCGACGAGGATTCTAGCTTCATCGCTATTTCTAGCGCTTCCATCTGCGACACAATCTTTTGTTTCATCAAAGGGGCTCGAATGTGTGGTAACAATGCAACATTAAACCACTATTTGTGCTGTACATCCCACATTTTGAAACTTACTTTGGCCATCATAGTTTTAAACCGACGGTCAAAATCCCATACGAACTCCGTCGGTAACTGTTTTATCTCCTTGATTTCGATGATACATTGCGACTCAGATTTAGGTTTTTTAAACTCACAAATCATGGTGAGTCGAATCTCATCAAGAGTCTTCTATGGGTTTACTGCTGGTACTATGCAAAACTTCATAAACCAGTCTAGTGCATGACCTCGCAGAGTCGTAATCATCTGCACTTTCCTTATGTCTTGATTTTGAACTTGGCGAACTGTCCAAACCGCTTCACAGAGGAACCAATGCTGCTCTAGATCTCTACACCATTCCCATTGAATGTGGGTAACCTAATATCTGCCCTAGCCATTGAGTTGGCGTCGGGGATGTTTAATGAACAATTTAGTGAAGGTGGACTTCCCTGCGCACTAGTACTACTAGTATTGACAGTTCTTTCAAGAGAGGAGGCTATAGACCTTACCTCTGGCGATGCTCCTGGTGTGGTGTAGTTGTGCTTTGATCTTGGTGTCTCTGCAGATTCTTTTGACTCTTTGCTCCTTCAGAAATTGGGCTATATTCTTCCTCTTCGTCGCAAGACCCTTCGTCTAAACGCGACTCAAACTCGTACTCCCTTTCTCCGAACAGACTAGGACTCCGTCTACCTCCTATTGTCTTTCTTCTTTTTCCTGACCGGAATCCCCTTCCACTCCTTAGAAATCCAGCTTTTAGTTCAGGTTCTGTACTTCCTGGGAACATCTCAGCTCACTATTCCCCATTTTCTTTACAGGTCGTCTACGACATATCCTTTCTTTGGATATGTGACTCAACTGCTGAACTGCAAAATGCCCTTCTCATAAACGAGCATCTTTATCCATGTTTTTATAGATAACAAGTACTTCCTTCGGGTTCCTGGGAAAATTTTTCTTTCCGCCTCACTATACGAGGTTATCGTCTCAACTGCAAACTCAGTAATATATCCTTGCAAAATACAATCAACCCAAAAATAATAGCTCTAGAGATGGGGCTACTTACACTTTCTATCTCGCAGATCAGCTGAGCACTCCACTCAACTGCTTCTCTTTTTTGAAAGTTTGTTTGCCGAGTTGCCAATCTTGACAACCACTCATGTAGCACAATAGGAAACTCTGCAAAGAATATTTCGTGAATATCTGTGGTCAGGTATTGGTGCAACCAGTTTTAGTGCTCCACCGCGATCTTGCGCTCTCTCCTTGTGCAAATGCTAATGTCTTAGACTCTAGCCAATCCTTGATTTCCTTCTTTGTTGGATGCCACAACATTTCCCTTGACTCAAATGATTAAGTGTCTCGGCAACAGAACCATTTGTTGGCTACTTTTCCTCACTCTTGCGACCCAGGTTCAACAGACCCACATAACACCAACAAAACACCCAAAGATATCGTCTTGACAGAACAAGCTCAGTCGACAACAGCTGCGACACAGTCTCACTCGAGATATCCTAATGGGAAATTGCCAAAACCATGTTTCCGCAGTTCGGCGAGGGATTACAGTCCCCTGTCGCACAACCAAGGTGCTCGACAGAGTTGGAAGGTTGGAGTCTTTTCCTAACTCGACAACGGCGCAAGTATGCGATGCAGATTATTTCTAAACAATAATTGACAGTGGCGCGACTGTATTACAACTTAACAGTATTTGAGCATGAAATAATACAGAATACTCGACGATGCTTGGTCCTTCATTCATTCCACTACTTTCACCAATATTGCAACATTTACTTAGCAACAAATATAAACAATACAAAATAACCCACAAACATTCAACAAGCACATTCAATCGACACAAGATGTAACGTGGAAACCCAATCGAGAAAAACCACAAAGGTGCTCTTCATCTGGCATGAGAAATATATGCACCTTTCAGTCTGCGACTTGACTGCAGACTGTTTGAGATGTGTCTTTTTGGCTCATAGACTCTCTCTCTCTCATGCTCTCTAGTTTTATTATGCTTTTCTTCTAACTACTCTTACTAATCCACACATAGCCTAGATCGACTCTTGTAACTACTATCTGCGCACTCAGCTACAAAATGACTCCTACTATTTAGCAACCCTTCTACAAAACGGGTTCCGTGGCTCAACAACCTTCTACGACTCTACTATCAGAGTTCTCTTTGATTTCTTCAATTATTTTCTAATCGTTATACAAAATGGGTTCCTCCTATTTATAACTTCTACAAGACCGCGCAGGGTCGACTGCATATAGTGTGTTTGTTACAGGTCGTAATCAACCGTAAAAAACATTTACAAGCTGTCATAGACTGACACAAGGAGCTATTGGCCTGACTTACAAATATTCCTTCGTATGTGTGCCGTCCGCCGACTTACGCTGACTTTAGCAACCACGATCTTCCTGACCTGTCGCTTTCTGGCCATTGCTTTTCTGCACACCAATAGATTCTCTTTTCCCCTGTCACACTATCCTTCGCCTCAACTTTCTCTCTTCTGCACTTCCTTTCCTTCCTTTACTGCATCGCGCACTTGTTTCTCCTTCTTGTGCTTGCGCTTCTATTTCTTCCTTGTGCTCTTTCCTGGCCCAACAGCCAACAACTTAGCATGGGAGAGAGAATGCTTTAAATCTTGCAAGTGGTCTTGCAGGTGGGTAATCTGGGAGTCAAGGTTAGTAGTGTGGTTCTTCTCTTACTCGGATGCTAGGATGACAGTGTCAATGTTTTCCTGCTGGTCAAGCTGAGTAAGAATGGAAAAGCTATTTCGATTGGAAGCATCAGAAGATGGGTTGGGGGTTGGAGCCTTTTTGCTTTGTCGACATTGGCTCAAGGCTTTAGTGAACCCACAATCATCCATCTTATCGGTGGGGTTTGCGGGAGATGCCTTGGCATTTAGAGGGCACTCCCGAAAGAGATGCCCATGCTCGTGGCATTTGCGGCATCGAAAGGGGATGTGCTCGTAATCAATGGGCTGAATCCATTATGAGTCTCTGTGGTTCAAGAAGATGGCTTTAGGAAGGGCGATAGAGATATCCAGGTAAAGGCACATGAGAGCATAAGAGGTGTTGCGCCTTGCCATGGTTGCATCCGAAATTTGAACAAAAGTGCCAGGGTATTGCCAATACCAGTGAGCATTTCAATGTTCCAAAACACCTGAGACAGCGAATAGAGTTGTATCCATACTGGAACAACTTTGAAGTCTTCTTTTTCCGGGGAGAACTGTTCCTTTTAATTACACATATAAATCCCTGTTGAATGGAAAAAATATGGTCCTCCTTGGAAAATACTATTCTTATCTTCTAGGTTATAAAAAATGACTGTAAAGAATCCTTTTGAGCGCAGTTTTAATTCACATTGTCCTTTTGGTTTCCAGGTGTTGGTGAGCCAACCCACTAAGGCTTTTTCTGAAGGCCATAGTCCTATGAATTTGCAAATGATTGCGTGGTCATGCATAAACTGAATTTGTTCATTGACCAAAGTCGATGTTATCTCATACCTTGGGATTTGTAGAGATTTAGGTTTGCATTTCGAGTTTTCCTTTGTTGTTACTTCCGGAGAGGTCGGATTATATGGAGGAGCTGCTGAGGAGCCTGCCATGGCCGACGTATTTGTGCTTGAACCTGCTCCTCCCTTACCCTTTGTCGCTTTAGAGGGAGTCACCGTGGCCGACGAACCTAACAGGAAAAGTGGGTTAGCAACGGGGGCTCTGCGCGATAACATACTGTTGAAAGAAGGATTCCTCCTCTCTCTGCTGCTGGCCGCCATGGCTTCTAGTCACGAGCACAGTGAAAAAAAAACCCTAGCTCAGTTCAAAAACCCTATCTCCAAAACTTCTCCTATTGCTCAAGGACAAAAGTACTCTTGAAAAACAAGCACAAATATAATTTTTGATATTTTAGAGAAAATTGATAAAGTGTGTAATATAAATTGATGATTCTACATTTTCTAGTAATGTTATAAAAATTAAATACTCATTGAATGGTCACTGGTATGAATGGATACGTGTTTTGGCGAAGAAGTCTATTTATTACCTATTTAATTATATTTGTTATTTTTATGTCAATCTAGTAGACTTTGTGTTATTAAGCATATTTTTATTTATTATATTTATTATTATTATATTTTAATGTCATATGTAATATAATTTATGTATATGAAATGTCCTCCCCCTCCTCAAAGCATGGCTTGGAGAACACTTCCTCTTGCTTCAGCCGTTGCTTGTTCCCTTTAGTTGTGAATTGATTATTTTTGTTAGGTAAGGATTCCTTGTGCTTTATAGGTTTCTTCCTGCCACATAAATTCCATGAGTTGTTCTTGAATATTCAAGGCATAGGTGCATAGATGGATCAACCATTCAACAACTAGTACCATGTTCATTCCCTTGAGAAGTAAGTATAAAATCTAGTTTGTAAATTCAATTTTTTGTATTCACTTATCTCCAGTTGTCAATGTTCAGGGGTCCAATTTAGTTCACACTAGTGCCCTTTTAAAGGAAATTTCAAGAGATTTAAAAAATTGGATCACAATAAAGGTTATGTGCATTACAAACAAAGATGTGACATGTTACCTCCCAACTTTGTACTAAAGTGGAAAAGGTCCCAACCCATGGGTATGGGCCAAAAGAAACCTTGGATTGGTTTCCAATGTCACCACACAACCATTCCCTTCTCTTTATGCCAACTTTCAAAAATCCAAGGGAGGCTTCCCTAACTAGATGATATTACTTTGAATGAGTGATGAGAGTTAATTTTAGTTTAAGAACAATAGATATGAAATAGAACTAGGTATTAAGATGCCATATGAATCCACAGGTAAAATATATGCTCAATAAAACACTTAGATTCAAATGGAAATGCTTCAAATAAATATTGCAATAAAAGGCTAGAGTCATAAAAGAGACCACTTACCAATCCTCGATATTAATATGAAAATTAAACAGTCACAATGTGAATTAATAAGTTGTCCAAGGCTACTTGTTATGAGCACAAGGATGATTAGACCTAATGGATATGTCTTGAATATTGTTCTAATCAAATAATGAAACTCAATCACGGCTTGAGATAAACCAATTGCAAGAATGTAGGAATAAACCAAGCTAAATATTCCAAGCAATTAAATGTTAAAAATAGGTGATTTAAACTTGAAAAGATAGCGGTAAAAACCACTCTTATGAGTGGTAATAACCACTATGAATCAGTGGTGATAACTATTATGAAACTTCCCTTGAATAAGATGTGTATTTAAGGTTACAAGAGAAACTTTAATTCTGGAAATTATGATAGTAAAATGCAAAAAATTAAAAATTTTTGAATTATAAAATGAGAAAATCAACCCAAGAAAAATAGTAAACAATTAAGATCACTTATGTTAATGGAAAATTCTGCTCTATGATCTATCTATATTGCAAAAATTAGATAACCAACTCAAACATATAATGGATTTAACCCTTAAAAATATGCAAATGAGTTGAAATTTCTGTTCTAATGCATAAAATAAAAAATGTAAATTGCAAAATTTTAGCAATTATTCATTAATAAAGATAAACTACTCAAGAACACAACCAAGTAATTAAATTTGAATATGCTAGGGATAAATTTATGAAATAAGATTCAGATTTTTAGATCCAAGTCTTCTTAAAATTTATCTTAAACAATACAAGACTTGTGAGAAAGAAATCTAAAAATAAAATAATATACTTTAGCGTTAAATTTCAGATTTATAATTAGATCTAATCCAAAGATATTCAATAAAAATATAGATCTGAATAATTGTGAAATCTGGATATGATTTTCTATTAGGGATAGTAGATTTCACCTATGTCACATGGTTCTGGTTCGAGTTCTGCAAAACTGAAATTTGATTAGAGTTCGAATTTACCGATGAGGTTCACCGTTAGGCTCAATGTACATGTTTCTAAATATAAAAAAAATATAACTATATATATAATTTATATTAATGTGTATTTGTGTGTAAACATATTCTTTTTTTATAAACGTAACTTTTTTTATACTATATATTATATATCATATACTTTATATATAAAATTATACGTGAATGTTTTGATATAAGTATATTATCTAGTAACTAGAATATGCTTAAATATAAATTAGATTAACTTTATAGTTACATTCTTGATTTCTTAGTAATGATAGAACCAATGCGTAACTCACATGAGAGTTGCAACCTTGCCGACAACTTGAGTAATCCAGATAACTCTCACTAGAGTCATAACCTTGTTGGTGAACTGTGAGTAACTCAGAGGTGCATTATATAAGATATCAAGTATGAGAACAAGAATACATAAAGAGCGAGAAAGAATGAGAGGAATGGTCACATTGGCAACAAGTCTTCTATTAGATTAATAGGCCATAGTGTACAAAAGGGGTTAATCCTCTCTATATCATCCTCGCTCAACAGCCTATATGTATGAAGCATACAATTGGTTAGACAATTGTAATTGTATAATTGTTTGCTAATTGGCCTAATCGACTCGACTAGACTGGGTTGACTATTAGGTATTAGGTGGTCGGTCGGGAGGACATAGTCGACGAGAACCTATTCGATTTGTGGACTAGGCTCTTGCAACATCTCCCCCACCCCAAAATCCTTCTTCGTTTTTAAAGAGAATAGGAAGATGTAAATTTTACAAAAAAATTACAAAATTACAATTTTTTTATAGTTTTTCATGGTTGCTCAGAATTGGATTTTGCACTAGGTGGAGTCGCTTCAACACATGTTTCAACTATGGTAGCGGTAGAGAGGGCTAGGTGTCATTGAAAATATTCCTAGTTGACTAAGGCATACTGGATGTTTGTACTAACTGTGGTGAGTTATGATAGTCACAACAACTTCTCCGAGATTGGTCTGTTTTGCATAGTTTGAAGATTAGGGCCACAATATTGTTGATGAAGCTTTGTACCTCGCATCAGTATATGGCTAGTCAGACTTTTGACTTAGCTTTGCGCATTCTTAGCTTCATGCAACCACTAGTGCTCCTTCTACAATTCAACCATTTGTTGTTTTTCCATTCGAAGTTGTTCCTCTAAAAGTTTAGTTGTAGAAGGCTCATCCAAATTGTGAGCTTCTAGCTCCAACTCCATCTCAGAGTTTGATGAGGACTCTTACAACCACCCAGCTACTCTCAAAGTAGGTCTCCCCTGCACTACATACTCACCATCAATCCTGTAGGATGTAACCCATCCACACAGGATCAACTCCCTTTGGATAGGTGAATACCAACCGTCTCTAAAACACTATAGAGAACATAACATCATCCAATGCTGACACTAAGAGCATGCTCACTCTCAGTACTGATATGAAGAGGAATCCTGATACCTCCTCCATCAATGTCATCTTGAGAGAAGCCTCACTCTCTCTCTCTATCTCTGACATTGATCCATGTTCCAGACTCCCTCTGAAACTCTGCTCCAAAATCTTTCTGAAGCTGATCACAGGGTGAAACAACAACCTGTACAACGTGCCTTTTCTGATGATATGCCTCAGTGCTGCATCCAAGGTCACTCCCTCTGAATATAAAAGGCTCTGTCCATCTCGAAACACCATACTATATTCCTCATCCACCAAAGCTGATACTGAGGGTAAATCTCTCAGCTTTGGTCCATGCATCCTTCCTACCACCTTCAAAGAACTTCCTGGTCGAGTTAGAATCCAACCCACCCAACTCCCTCTTTTGCATGTGTGAGCTTGTCTCTGAAACCCTAAGGAACACTTCTCGTATTCCCATCATCTGGCTAGATGCAAAAACCCTCTTTTTCACAGATCTAGGGTTCACTCTCACAGATCTGATGTGGCTTTTCTATAATTTGAGCCAAAGAAATTGTGAAATGATAACAATCAGCTTTATCATGTAAACAAAAGAACCTGGTGCCTTGGAAAGCGTGCTAGATCTCTGGGAGAAACCCTCAATACTCAACAAGTACAATTGTCTTTGAAGGAATGCGCCCCTCTAACACGTGTGATCAATCTGACAAGTGCGCTCTTTGCTCTGCTCTGACCTTTGATGGAATCAAGTCAAGATCTCTATCTAGGGAAGTGCACCCCCTCTTAATCTCTGAAAGGTGTGCTCCTCTCTTCCTCTGCTATCTCAACAACTGAAGAATGCACCCCTCTCTCAAGGATGCACCCCTCTGACTGTTCTCTGTCTGCTCAAAAGAAATGCCCTCTGACTGTAACTCAATCTCTGAATGATTAAGGCACCCTCTCCTCAATCTCTGAAGAATATGCCTCATTGAACAAGGAACACCCTGCTCTATCATAGATCTAGTGCCTGCTTGCATAGATCTGATAGATCTATCTCAGATCTAGTCACCAATCTCATAGATCTGATGTGACTATGCACAGATATGGTACCTTCTCTTCAAATTTGATCCCTGATCTCATAGATCTGATAGATTTGACCTCTACCCTCATAGATTTGAACCCTGCTCTTCAGATCTGGTAGATATGGTCTCTATCTTCACAGATCTGCCCCCTACCTGCTCATATCTGACAGATCTTTCACAGGTCTCACCTCGAAACTCTTAGATCTGATAGATTTAACCTCTACAATCACAGATCTTAATACTGTTCTCCAGATTTGGGTATATCTGGTCTCTATCCAGTTGATGCAAGCTAGATCTATCTCAGATCTAGACTCCAACACTTTAGAGCTGATGGATATGACCTCTACAATCACAGATCTGAACCCTACTCTTCATATTTAGTAGATTTGGTCACCCTCTCCGCAAATCTGAAAGATCTTCCCCCTACACGCCAAGATCTCTCCTCCAATAATTAAATCTGATAGATCTGACCTCCACCAACTTAGATCTGACACCTACACTACAGATCTAGGTAGATCTGGTCTTTATCCTACTGATACCAGCTAGATCTATCTCAGATCTAGACTGTAACACATAAGATTTGATGGGTTTGACCTCTACAGTCACAGATTTGAACCCTACTCTTAAGATTTGGTAGATCTGATCACATTCTCTGTAGATTTGACTCTACCATTGAATGCTCACACAAATCTGGTATGTTGCTTACAGATCTAAGTGTGATTCCCTCCTCTAACCTCTAACAAGGCTTTGATACCATATTATTTTTTCTCAGAGGTCTCCACTCGCTCTGAGAAGTCTGGATAATCAACTCGGCCACAATATTCACTAATCCAAATGAAATACACTTCAAACAAATTTAGAACTTAAAGCACATGAAATCCTTAAAAAACAATAAGGCAATCACACAAGACTTAGAAATTTACCCTGGAAACTCCAATGGGGAAAAGCAACTATCTATGAGGCTTTCTTCTTTCTCGATCCCAGAGCAAATAAAAAATAGAAGAGGTACAATAGATTTAGAGAAGAAACAAGTGAACCTGAAAGGCCAAAGCCCTAGATCTGCAACAACTATAACTGCTGCTCTTGGAAAATGCGCCCCCAGCAGTACGCCCTCACGCTGGATTTCTCAAATCTGACTATGCCAATCATTGGATGTTGTACACTCTGTCTATCTCTTAGAAGGATGCTCCCTCAACCCTCTGCTCTGATTTGCTCTGCTTCGTAAGATGAAAAACGTTCTCAATCATTGAAAAACATCCCCCAACTATACAACTCCGCCCTCTCTCCTTCGAGGCATGTCTCAGCTGATCTACTATCACTCTGACTCTGACTAATCACCGAAGACCTCTCCTTTGTCACTGATGAAGACCCTCAACTCTCTGGGCCCTCTCAGCCTCTCACACATGTGCAGCAACTCTCTCAGGTCTCACACATGTGACTTGTTGCTGCTCACGTTCTCCTCTAGTTGCTCACTTTGCTGCTGCTGCTACTCTTCAGTCTTTGAAGATGCTCAGTAAAGACTCTCTCTCACTGCCCTCAGGAATGCGCCCCTAGCTATCTCAAATGGTTTGCCCTCCTTTGGTCAATTACTGCTTACCGCTGCTCTGATCTCCTGATACTCACAAAAGATAATTGCCTTTTGCAACCTCAATGCCTTTTTATAAGTCAATTAGAAATTAGGTCACCAAACCCTAATTAGGGTTCCAAAACCCTAATTTCACTTTTGGTGCCAAAAATCAAACTGCTCCATTAAAATTGCATGCATGCACTTTTGCATGTAACTGGAAAAAGTGACTCGATTCACTACATGTCTCCACTGCTAGATCCATGACACATGGCATAGTGCATCTCACACTCTACCCTCCTGCCTGTGCTGATAAGTGCCTCCATGCTAGGCAGTTTGCATGGAGGACATCCCGAGTCACCCCATAACTCAACAGTGTCAACCCTTGAGCAATTTCTCCTGACATTGGTGATTTTGAATGAAGGGATAAGGAAGAAGTTTTTTACACTTTGCAAAAGGATATACAACATTTTTTATGCCACTTATTCTCGTGCAATGCTGGTTAATCATGAGTCGTTTTCTCTCCTTTTTGAGCAGCTTATTAAGGTTTTGGTTCAAATTACTTTATCAAATGGTTATACAACATAGTTGCCAAGTTTGAATTTGAATAGGTACAATATGAAAAAAATTCAAATGGTAAAACTTTGTGCAAAAAATTTAAAAGAACACTTCTTAAATACTTGGGAAATGCCAACAGTTTTCTTTTTAAATTCTAACTAAATGCCAATGGTTTCCTTCTTAAATACTACTTAATGAGCCATACTACTTTGCTCATATCTTTGCCTTCATCACACTTTGAACTCTCAAGGAATCATACTATTAAACGATGTGTCCCTCACTAATTTTACCTATCCAAGGCACTAACCATCTTCCTTCATTGCTCGCCATTTATCAAAATTCATAACATTCAAAGAAGCTCAATATGCACTATATTCTTGGAAAATATGATACATCTCAAAATAAATTTCCTAATGTAGATAGTTTCTTCACTGAATCCTTGTGAGTTGTTGCTCAATCCAATAATTGATGAATAAATTTAACCTAATAGTTAATAGGTCCTGTTATCACATTCATTGTAGCTGGGCTACCATGATGCAGTAGATGGATATTTTCTCATTTTTCAGATCCAGTCTTATACATGGGGATACAACATGGATTGATTTACAACATGAGCCATATCATAGAGATATCTTGAGCCTTATTCAACACTAGATCTAGAGTAGTCCCTTCCCATGACTGAGATTTCCTAGTCCATTGAGATCGGTGTTTTTAAAACCGCCCGAATCGGAAGCAGAGCCAGCTGGTTTGATCGACCAACCAAGTAGGAGCTTTAAACTGGCAGAAAACTCGGATCAAGGCCCGGTTCGTTGGTCCGGTTCGGTAACGGACCGGTCGATACAAATCCTGAACCAACCGGTTCGGTTCGTTATCGAATCGGACCAAACCGGCTGAGCATGTGAAAACCGGTTGTCTAGCTACAATTTCACCTCTGTGGGCACACGCAGGAAAATGAGGGGTTAAAGAGGTTTAAAGAGTTCCTTTTCTTTGTTGGATACCCTTGCCATATCCAACATCTGTAGGTGTTTCCAAGCAGTCAAATCGAAGGTCACTCTTCTATGCATCATATATATGACTAGACTTTACATATTATGTGTCTAATGGTTTGAAATCATAGCTTGGAATGTTAAATATAATTTTTATGATTAAAATTGTAATTTATTTTTAATAGTTCGGTTCATTGAAATCAAATTACTTTGGTTCATTACCGGTTCCGGTTCTGGTCCGAGTTGACCCCTAATCGGTTTGATTCTCAGTTCCGAGTTTTAAAACATTGATTGAGATGACCTTGGTTGTGACATAGTCCATTTGAGTAGAGCAATAGAGATGGTACATGCTTGACAGACAAAGTGTCACTTCAGTTAGAGCTAGATCATGGTGAGATTAGGGATATTGCTTCTTGGTATTATTTTTCTCTCTTATGTATATCAACACCTTTGACTTAGGATGCTATAAAGATTATGGTGACCTATGCTAATGTGACTTGTACTATGATGCTTAACTTGTGTTATGAATGGTTGGAACTCTGATAAGTAAGACCAATGTCTATACTATGCTTTACACAAACTTATCTTATCCAGCTAGGTTGGTTCCAACTTATCACTCGTCTTCGTACATCCAGTTTTCATCCATGTTATTCTATCCTTGGCTTATGACTTAGACCTATGAGATTGAAGAGCCATTCCCCACTTTGACCCTTGTGAATGATGGACCCCATGTTTCCATTGTGTCTTTGGCTCTGGAGTATGTGGCTTGGTTCCTTGCCTTCTGCTTGTATGATACCTATGTGCAACTAATGTCACTGCATGGTTTTCCTTTAATCCTTGAACCAATTACCCCAATAAAAGTTTCTTTAGACACTAAAGCATCGGAACGCATAAATGCTATATCGAAACGATGCAAAAGGAAAATTGCAATTTGTAGTGCTTCTAAGCACTAATTCTCGATGAAATAAACGCTATAAAACTAGTCAATGGCCAAGGGATGAGCAAGGCCATTTTCCCCTACAGGGCAATAGGGTGGCAAACCAGCCGGGGCTATGGACGCTTGCTAGCAGCAGGGCTAGGCCGAGTCATTATCAGGAGCGTAGAAGGCTATCCAGGGCACCTGCCCTTGGAGGCTGGCTAGTATCTTTTGAAATTTAAATGTTTAAAGCCAAATCCTTGTGAAATGTTGAATGGGTACTTGTTAGAGTCTAAAGTAAACAAGCCCAAGTACTCTACCTGTTTGTGAGACACCACCATTCCCTAGTGTTCTCTGTCATGCATATGTCACTGTGGTTGTGTATTTGTTATCACTCTGAGAGATGATATGGTCAAAGTCAAATAAAAGTCATCACCCTTTTATCCTTAAACCTTGTTTATCCCCCCTCACCTTGCGTTAGCAAATGATTTAAACTTTGTAAGTATGGCATATACAAGGGTCTTCATAGAAAGATTTAAAGATTATTCATGGACACAGGTATATTTTGCTTGCTTATTATTATTATTATTATTATTATTGTCACCATGATTCTGATTAGTATGTTTGAGTTAGGCATTAATTTACATCTTGGAGCATCTTTTACCTTGAATGTATGTAGATTCATCTAGATTATTATTTCACTATTTTGATTAGATCAACATAGTTGTCCAAGTCGATCACGTTTCCCAAAGCAGTGACTGCAAAAGCCAAGATTGGTGATATTTGTTCCAGACATACTACAGTCTCAGTTTTCAGGATATGGCCACAGTGTTGAGTTTCATTGATATATTATTTTGTTCACATTTTTATGATGAGATGTGTTATCACCCGCCTTGTAGTTTCCTGTGTGAGGTGGATCCAGAATGGATGGTAGAGGGGCAAGCAACTAAGGGGTGGAACCACGACTGGACTCCCAAATGGATGGTTGTCACGCCAATCAAGGCAGCCTTCACTTTAGGTCATCCTAGTTCAGGACAACAATGGGGGAGACCCGGATTTGCTCTCAACAGGAGAGATCGAACCTAGACACCAGAAGAAGATTAGATGGGGCTTCAGGGTACTTAAGGTGCAAGGTGAATGGGAACTCTAGCTCTAGGGTTTAGGTACTAGCAACTGTCTTGGGAAACATAACTATGACAGGGCGAGCACGAATAGAGTTGGGACTATCCAGTACCTAGAAATTAGACTCAGTAAAAGGTGTTTGAGCTATCAGTGAATGTTGGTAGATGGCAAAGGCTAAGAGCCTAAGGGTAGCGCTAGCTTGGAGATCAGTGCTTTGTATGCATTGGGCAATGGAGTCAGCAGTAAGACAACGTTTCAGGAAACCCACTTGGGAAACACCTTGATCTACGAAACCAGAAAGCAATTGGTCCAGAAAAGCCAAGGTACAGGAAACCTAGCTCAGTAGATAGCTAGCGCTAGGGCCTAGGAAGACAAATCTGAAGCTTTAAGGGGTACCGGTAGGCTGATGGCTCAGCGTTGAGGATGAGAAGAGATCAGGGAGACCTGATCTATAAGCCCAAATCAGGAAAACAACAGGAAAATCAGATCTAGAAAAGTCAAAATCTGATGATGGGGCTAGGAGGCTGAAAACTGATTTTTTCAGATCTAGGGCAAACCAGGATGAATTAGCACAGCGTTGAGGGTGTTCTAGGATGCTTGGGACCCGATCTATCAGCCTATCATGTCAGATTTCAGAAAAAAACCTGCTTCCGGAAAAGGCCAATTTTCAGTGACAGCGTTAGGGCAGTTTCAGTCTTTTTTTCAGATCCTGGCCAAACTGTTGAGCCTCTTGACGGCGTTGGGGTTTATTTGGACTTCCCAAAACCCGATCTATCCGTCTATGAAGTCAAAAATCAGAAAAACTCAAAACCCTAGTAGGTCAATTTTTTCAGTGGGGGGTTATGCAGTTTTCTGCTGAAAAATCAGATCTAGGTCAATCTATGAGGGATTTGACCAGCGTTCCAGTTGATTTAGTTTGGGGGAGGCCCAATCTATGAAACCCATAAATGGTTTGGCAAAAGATCGAACGGTTCCCTGATTATTTGATTTTTTAGGTTTTTATGGTTTAGGAGTTTTCAGAAAAATAGTTAAATTTCAGCAAGGTACTATGGAATAAGATCAGAAAATAAGAACTTACTTGTGGATCTTACCTAGATAAGCTTGTAGAAGTCTGTAACAGTGATGATCCTAGCTATCCCGATCAATCCTGGAAGATCCCCGTGATTTCTATGGCATATGCAAGCTCCAAGCCATCAAAGCACCCACTACCCTGCATGAACAAACGTCAACCATATCAGATTTGCACATACAAAATAAAGAAACTGAATACTACAAGACAGTAAAATGAAGTAATCATAGATTGCAATGAAACTAATGAAAACCCCCTGATCCAAGATGAAGAGAACCGAGTGAGTTGAGGTCCCCCTACAAAAACACTCCAGCCAAAATGCCCTCCTGTAGACAAAACAATGATAGCCACAAAAAAAATAGATCTCACGAGAATTTCCACGATGCTAGTAAGCTGAAGACAAGCTAATCACCATTTGAGCACATCAGATGCAAAGCAAATCCAGAAAAATTTCCACAGAAAAAGTCTTTCTATTATTCAGATCCAAGAGCCAAAGACCCCTTACAAATGAGAAGTTCTCTCCTTTAAATAGAAACGAGAGAACCGCAATCATAACCAAATCCTAGCACTTTCAAAACGAGTGCCTAATATTAAAAGATGAAATGTTCTAATCAATGGTTGAGATGAGTTCAACATACAATACATGGATCAATATAACCATAATTTATCAAAGTGGACTAACCCACCCAAAAAAGGTAAACCACTCAACAAGAAATAAATGAAAGCACATGGTGGGTCCAAGGAGTGTTTGACTAACTCCCTTTGGGTGTCCCCATGGCACAATAAATATTATAACAATTTAATTCTTTGACTTTTGTGCCTCATTGAGGAAATCGTGAGCCTCCCAAAAGAGCTCCAGAAAATAATATAAAAATGCCCAAAAATAGATGTGGGCCCAATCAGGAGCTGCAACTGCTGGAGAAGGTGTGGAGGACATCACTCTCATCATCATGCCTCATCCCATGTCATTTCCTTGCCTCAGTATCCCAAATCGATTTCTTCAATAACCATTTAATCATTTTTTAATTTGCCTCAGGAAACGTGATCCTGCCAAAACAGCCTCCTAGGGTGCCTGCGTTGCCAAACTGAGCCCACCAGGCTCTTTGGAATGGGGGTACTATGGTACAAACAAGTGGTTACACCCCTATGTTCCATACAACGCCCTAGGAGATCCAACTAAAACATCTCCCTACTCAGACATATCAACCTGTGAAAAAAAACTGCATCAGAAAGGCATAATGAGCCTGATCATATCTGCAAGTGCCCAGAACTGGAAATAAATTGTTTCATTAGACTCAGAGAGTCCAAATCCATCTAAGGTGTATACTCGTACCCCTCATAGGTCTCTATCTGATCATCAACCATATCCAATAAACAATATAACCCTATGTAAATGATCAGACACCAATAATAACTCAGACTATCATCCATCTGCTGCAAGTGTTAAAAGGATAAGACATGCTCTGCAACTCATTCAAGCAACAATCACAACAAGTAGCAATCATTTCACTGGCGGTACATCAACAAATACATATATAAGGCTTTATTTATTATTACTCAGACTTAGACTTTCAGGACTATACTCATTTCATAGCTGTAGTCATTTTGCTAGTGAAGGGTGAAGGATGAAATTGACAAGGCTAAGGCAAAGGATGACTTCCTACTCAACATCATGACACTTTGGATATGGAAAGGGAATCCTCACTATAACCAATGTCGGACAAACAACAACACAAGGAATGGCAGTGCCTCACAAATGGGTGAGTTGTTTAGAGAGTGCTTATTCAACTTAGGCATCATGACTACATCAAGCTTGATCCAAGTTCATTAGGATCATCATTTTATTCCATGGCCTTTTTGCCCTATATGACCCTTTTGGGACTTCGCCAGTGCTTAAAAGTACAGCTAATCGCAACTTTCATCCGGGACATATTTATTTTAATAAGGTCAGCAATTTTTGGATATAGCATATTTTTAACCATTACTTTTTTAGACCTTTTCTTATACTCTTCAAGGAGTATTATTTTGAGCATTTCATTGCTCTTGCCCTTTTTGCCTATGTTAAGAAACACAGTTTTACAATTTTCATTTTCCATGGGCGCATATTTAATATTTTAATAAAAGTAGTACATGAGCTTTCAGTTTTAGCCAACAACATCTCAAGTGACTAGGGGGAATTCTACAAAGTGCCAAACATTGAGACAACCGACCAGAATGATTTAGGCATACTATCCAACTTACCATAGGCAAGTTTTGTCACCAACTCAAAGCTGAGACACAATGTAAACAGGGAGGCTTGTCCAACAAAGGTTCTAGTGGGGAAAAAGGTCCTCCATGCCACAAGTCAAGAAGTCAGTCGAGTTGAATATTAAACTGGAAGGTAATGGATGGATGAAGACAATGAAATGATGGAGCCAACACTAGCAAGCCAAAACAATGGTGGGAATGACTACCTCTATTCTCCCTAAGGAGGGTAAAACCAATGAGTATAGATCAAGAACTTCAAAGCCAGAGTAAGGACATCAATACATAGTATAATATACAACCAAGTCCATATAAATATGACTGCCAGATCATGAAACCACAAGTCAATATATGTCACAAGAATCAATATAAGAGCAATAATAACCACAACACCATATAAAATACTGAGTCATATCCATGCAATATAATCCATCTGAAACACCATATATCCAATGAGAAAGTACTGATATAACATTGGGCATCCACTACTGCTCTGAAATAACATAAATGGCTATATCGGTCCTCAAATCTGAGTGTCCTGAGACTCAGTCCTGGCATGGGAGAGTACAATAGTCCACTAATACAAAAGAGATCCATCAGAAATGCTCATCTCAGCATCTCATATGTAAGAGATCTGGCTGAAAAATGTACTGTGTCTGAAAAATAGAATATGGTAGCCTAGCTACTATATATGTGATAACATCTGGCTCCAGCTGGGACAAGCGCTCTGCTGAAAAGAGCGCTTGAGAACCTCAGAATCTTTGGTCCTTGCACTTTGCTTCTCGCATCCTCGATCCATTCATCCAGCTCTGCCACCGCTACCAAAATGTATCTAACTACCTGCAACATGCCCAGAGCTATACCAAACTCACAGACCGGTTGTCAGAACAATATGTGGTAAGTATATAAATACTGAAAAATAAAGATGCATGAAAATGAAAAGCAGAAAAATAAATCTAATTTATAACCATAATTTTTCAATAAAAGTTTGATTTTTATTTTGCGAGAAAATAGAATTACACTAAGAGCTTCAAAAGTGAGCTTCAGACAACTAAGCAAAAACTCTATACTACTGTCGGGAAGGCTTATTCAGGTCCTACCTACTCTACTCCACCAGGCAAAGTGGAACTCAAGGCTAGGTGGGGTCGGGAATGTATCCCCTCAAATCTCTCTGGTTGACAGGAAGCAGAATCTGTCACCCGGTACTAGTAACAAGAAAACATATATCACCAACACAGCGTTCTATAGAAAAAGGTCCAACCCATAGATCATTAGCTTGCCCCGATCGGAAATGCAGCAAGTGGTTTTGGATAAGGACTTGACTTCCGGTGGGAAATATATTCCTATTTACCGATTCGGGAACTACTTCAATGCTACGTATAGGCATGGGATGGATATCAACGATTTTTTGTGGCTGAGGGGTGATTATCTCTGAGCTTCTCCTGGGAGGCACTACATCAAATCTGGGTGGACTACCATCAATGGAAATAGCTATGCTACCAACTAGGATCTCTCTAATCTTTTCCCTTACCCCTTGCGGACTTGCAGTAGGCTTATTACTATGAGGAGATGCTACATGTTTGACAGTTTCTCCCTCTTCTTCTGAAAGATGAGGAGTAACATTACCTCGGCTAGATCCTTCCCCCACAGGAACATGAATAGGCATAACCTCTAAGTCAGCTGGTTCTACTCTAGGAACGTGAGATAGGTCATGATTGTAAGGACTAGATGACTCAGGTGGCAGGTTAAAGTTAGGAATGAGAGGATAAGCAGGCAAGGCACTAATCGGCATGGCTGAAGGAGTTTGAAAAATAGCAAGATTATTTAGACTAAAATCTCCTTCAGGGGCATCATTTATTAAAGCATCCTCTTGCCAGCTTAGAGAGCTGTCATGGACTTGAATTAAGTTATCATCTTCCAAAGACAAATGAGATAACGACCTAGCAAAATCAGAAACATGGGTTTTGCTGACCTCAGTATCAGCCTTTTCACTAGACAGTTCAAGATGGCTTTCCCATGGATAAATAGGCTCTAGTCCTTGGCTTTCTCTTTCTCTATTCTGGTCAATCAAAGCAAACCATTCATTCACTCTACGAGGGATTCTTTCCACATGCCTGGCATCATTGACTTCATCAACCTTAACTATAGGATTTGCAACATTGCTTTGCTCGGGATCTTGACTTAGGATCCGATTTCTTCTTAATTCCTCTAATTCCTCTAAGCACTCACCTTTAGACATCTCCATACTAATTATCCCGGCAATTTGATTTTCTTTCGAAGATAAATCAAAGTCTTCCATTGCTAGAAACATGCTTTCAGGATGCCTATACTTCCATACTTTATTTGCATCTTCTACAAAATGAGCTTTAGCATTATTCAACAATTCTTCCCCATATGTGTTCTTTATCCCTTCTTCAAAAGTCTCCAGATGCTTCTCATAGCAAGGTTCCCTATTGATCCTGATCAAAGCTCCGTCAGAGTTTGGGACACAAAGGTATGATAGATCCATCATAACATATCCACCTAAACCAGCTGCCCACTTTCTAGATAGAAGCATTCCATAAGCTGGGGGTAAATCAATAACAACTACATCCATCATAGTGGAAATGTCTGAGCATGCAAACAGATCAGCTCTAAGGTTTTTGATCAAACCATAGGATGGCACTCGCCTCGAGTCTATGCCACAAACATTTCCATAGGGCCTAGTCACTTCCAATCCCGTTTCCTTCATGACATGCAAAGGCATTACATTCATAGTTGCTGCAGAGTCCAACATGCAATTATGCAGGAGCATATTCTGACTATGCAAGGTTAGATAAAAGGGAGGATGACCACCATTCTTTCTCTCATAGATAGCAGATTGTATGTTGACCGGCGGATCTTTTTCATCTTTGCTAGAATACGTTCTCTCGAGACTCTGTTTGTGACCGAATTCTAAAGCAAACTCAGGGGCTTTGTCTTGGCCAACACTGTCAAAGAATTCCTCTACTTGGCTTCTTACAGATGGAACATTCATTAGTTCAGTTATAGGGATGCTACACATTATCTTGCTCAACTCTTTCTCGATGTCAATGTTCAGATTCAAATCTCCTAATGTGAGATCTTCTTCTTCCTTTTTGTCTTCGTTCACTACTTTTCTTTTGTCAAAGAAAGAAGGCTGGGAACCCACTCTTCGTTTATAAATTCTCTGTGGTTCTTCTTTTTTTTCAGGGATGCCTACTGCACAACATGAGGGTTTAGGCTCATCAACCATATCTTCCTCCTCCTCCCAAGTTTCCTCCTCTTGCTCCCATGGCTCTTCCTCTAAAAGAATTCTTCCAAACTCATCATCGTAGGACAGATCATTCATGAAACTAATGTTGCTTGGTTGGTCATCAGGGTGACTGGTGTTTGTTGGTTCTTCATCATTTTCATCACACCAATTAACATTTCTCTTCTCAGGATTCTCTGGATACTTGGGCCTTCTTCTATTAGGATCTCTCTTAGGACCTTTATTGTTGTTCCAATAGGGTCTAGGGCCATAAGGATTTCTATGTCTCTCTAGATCATGGAAACTAGCCACGTTTTTGGTCAAGACAGTTAGTTGTCTCATCATTTCTTGCATGGTTTCTAACGTGTCCTTTGTCTCTTTTGGCTCATTCACAGGCTCCTTAGGCTTTCGGAGTTTAGGCTCGGATCTAGAAGTGGACGGGGCATAATGATCAAAGAAGTTTTGCTTGCCCATAGATGCCGCATGCTGCTTAGCCATCTTTGCATTGAACTGGGTAGTCTTCAAATCATTTGGATTTTTATCCTTCAAATTAAAACCCAACCAACCATCAAAAGCATTCAAATAATGGATGATAATCGCTTGATCTTTTGGTCTAATCTCTTCTGGGATGTTTCCTACAGTCTTATCAAATCTCAGGTTGAATTCGTGGATTGTTTCATTCTCCCTCTTCTTTATGTCAAATAGCTGATGCAAGAGGAACTTCCCATCCAACTTATGAGACCAATCACTGCTAAGCTTCGTGACGAAGTGGTCATAGCCATTGATGGATGAAGCAGGTAATCTATCAAACCACTTTCGCACATCTTCTTCCAGAGAAAACAAAAGACCTCTCATGAATACATCTTCATCCACAGCTCCATATGCTTCCATATGATCCCATACTTTGTCAATGTGATCTTCAATGGAGGTAGCTAATACTCCATCAAACTTAGGGACCTTTTCAAAATACTTCTCCGGCATGTCATGTGGGGCCCCTGGGATCAGGGAGAAATCTAAAGGCGATGCCTTAGCCTTCCTTCCAAATAACCTAAGGTTTTGTGGAGGAGGAGCAGTCTGATTTCCACTAGGAGCTGCTCCGGCCATTGGGCTAGATGAAAGGGACCCCAAAGGATGACTTGACGGGACAGTGAGGTTGGACACTTGCAACCAATAGTTATGGAAACTATTCACATGGCCCATCTAGGCCCAATATTGCAACAATTAGTTCTGACACCACATTGTCACATCGCCATACCCCAAAATGCGGATTATTAAAAAATTTTGCTTAAAGAACCTCTTTGCTCTTTTGATAAACACCGGGTATGGACGTTAACCTATTCTCCAACATTCTCCAACCTTCATCTCAGGCTTAGAACCACTTTACCAGTCGTTCCGCCCTTCAGTTATCCATTCTGCGTCCAGAATGGCCATTTCCGAACTAACCTTTCCCTTTCTGCACCTCCGCTTCCGGACTGCCGACCTCGGAAGTCGAAAATCGAAACTTCAATTTTTTGACGAAGCGTTTTGGCAACTTTCACTTCCGCACTTCCGCTTTCCGCCTTCCGGCCTAGAAAGTCGGAAATCAGAGAACCACCGAAACGATAATTGAAGTTATTCACTTTCTGCCTCCCGCCTTCTGCCTTTTCGATGCGGAACTCGGATCGTGGAAACTCAATACTCAGCCTTGATCAACTTTCATTCTCCCGCCTTTCGCCTTCCGCCCTTCCGCTGCGGAACTCAGAACCTGGGACTTTACTCTTTCGACTTAACTTTTCTCTGTCCTTCCGACTTCCGCACTCCGACCTCGTACTTCAGAATCGGAACATTAACTTTTGACGGAGTCTTTCAACCACCATTTTGCCTTCCGCCTTCCGTACTTCGGAACTCGGAAAACTATCAAATGACGGAACGTCTATCCTCGTTTCCGCCTTCTGCATTCCGCCTTTCTGCCCTCTAGTTCGGAACCCGGGAATCAGAAGATCAAATCTTTACGTTAACCTTTTTCCAGATTTCCACCTTCTGCCTTCCGCCTTCTGCAGGTGGATCCCAGAAGTCAGAAATCCCACATTCTGCTTTGATAAAACTTCTTTCTTCAGCTTCTCGCACTCTGCCTTCCACTGCGGATCTTGGGGTGTGAAAACACAACTTTTCTGCCCAGTTCAACTGCTCCTTTCCAGCATCCGCCTTCCACCTCTCCTAGGCTGATTTCAAAGGGAGGAAACACCAAGTCAGAAGCTTTCTGACCTCAGTACAGGCTTTCAGCCTCCATAAACTTAGGCAAAAATGCATAAAAACATCTAAGGAAAAAACAAAGATTAAATGCAGGAAATATACACAAGTAAACATCTACTTCATCATCATTAAGCATTCAATCATGAACAAAACAATTCATAGGCAAATACATTGCATAAACAACATAACAAGAATACTTATCTTGAAGGATGAAGTTGTCCTCCAACTAGCTATGTCGCTGTAACGTTCCACCCAACCATAGGCCAGTGTGTTCTTTAATCTCTCAACACCACTGCCACCCTCGAGCTAGGCATGAATCTACAAGGAACTAGGGAACAACATACTCACACACAACCAGATATTTTTAACACACAGTCAAGCCAACACCTAGTTGGACTTATCAGACTGTCCAACCAAGCATTACACACAAGGCCAAAACAAAACAAGACTCGGGCAAACCAAGATCCAATTGGGTTAACAGGCCCCAAGGCCAAGCCAATCTCCGTTGGGTTTACAAGTTGCTAAGGCAGTGGTAAGGTAAAATGACTAAGCTAGTGGCTCATTCAAGAGCTAAGGACACCTCCACAAGGTATATCTTGCTTGGCATCCACATTGCCTGCATCCCAACACAAGGTAGCATCCCTTTCTCTGCTCAACAGTCCTTCAGGCTATGCCTCCCTTCTAGTACTCTTCGGGGCATGCAGTAAGGATCTACTAGCCACTCTTATCTTTTCTCGAGGTTCCTTTTTTTACTAGGTTACAAGTCCATTCCTCTTCTCTTCCACTTCTCAGTCTTGCATACCCAAATGGACCCAAAACCAGGGTGCACAACACAACAACCACATTGTAGACCAACAAAACAGGTTTTTTCACTCTGTAACTGAGAAACCCACTGCGGAAACACCTTCCGCGACTCGGGAGAGTGAATCGAACCGTCTAAACCACGAATCCTTGCTCCCTTGCACGACAAAGGAAAATACTTGCAAAAATTAGTTCCTCTGCTCCAGCTCGTGAACAACACGACGACGACGGGATTAGGGATGGACAATCATAGACAAAAACCACGGTTCGACAACACAGGTGAACGCACAGAGCACATGTGCAGTCTGGAGAGATCGAATGGTAGAGTGAATGAACCACGATGGAATGGTTCGAACGAATGATAGAATGAATGAGGAGGAGTGAACAAAACCCAAACGCAATCTCCTTTGACAGACATGGTACACATCACGTGCTTGCTTCTTGCAGAAGCAAAAGTGCGGCTTCCCGCAAGCTTCAGTCTGCCATGCCTTGCACTTCCCCAGGCATTAACTAACTCATTCGGTTTCTGGAAGGAATTAATGATTGAGTGCAGGGATTAAAAAAGGGTAGCTGGGGTTCCATGGTTTTCTCAATGACATCTGGCTTAACCCTATAGGCTGAGAGGTTTGACCAACTCCCCCACCCTATCCCTTGTGAAATCATGCACCCATCTCTTTCAGGTTGCAGTTCCATAGCTAGCTGTGGTATTTTATTAAATTGTGCATTTACATGATATTAAAAAATGCTCTATGCTTTGACTAGCACAATAACCATAACCTTAGGCATCGACCTTGATCACCTATATACAAAATACCAGATTGATGGTAGGGCCTTGGCCTTGAGCTCCATGCCATGATCCTAATACAATATATATACATCATGTACAATCAAAATATCATGGGGCCAGAACCGGGGTGTTACACTCAAGTTAATCCGACTCCGTTCACCTATCAAAAGCACTGGTCTATCTTGGGGCAATTCACCCTCCTTAGGGAAATCACTGTTTAAGCTACAATCTCCATCTGGGTATTGCTATATCCACTTTCAAACGATAGATCTTTCATCTAGTAATTCATTATAGTTCCTAATTACATTTAATTTCACCTTTTTACCCTTAGATTTGATTTTGATGCATAAAACCCTAGGGTAAATTGGGGCTTTTTATATAGTCGCACTTTATCTCTTAGTAATTGTTCTAATCTCTAATTAACTATAATACTAAGAGATCTCACCAAGATACCTTCATTTATCCACTTAGAATATCCATTTACCCTTTATCTTGGTTATAGGGAGCCCCCGTAGGCATATTTTTCCAATTGGCCTAAAGTGTTGCTATCCTTGACTGGTGTGACAACTGAAATCTTTCAGAGGTCTTGGGTATCCTAGGTCAAAACTTTGGTTTCCTTCCCTCTACCATTTTGAATAGGATCACCGTAAGGGGCAACTGCAAGATTTGTGATAAGATGTCCAATGAATTATATTTTTAAGTAATCCATTCAATACACGAGAAATCCACCATGTTAAAGGAAGAGACAATTTTAGTGACTTGTATTTCACATGGTCCAAACATTTTCGCAGCTTAAAATCCAACTTAAAATTTCTTTGAATATGCAAAATTTTGAATACGTAAGGGCTTGGTAAAATATTTCTAGCTATGCAAACTTAACACTTGAATACAAATTACTAGATGGTTTGCATAATTTCAAGCTTCTTTTTTTTTTTGTTAGATTGGTGTCTAATAGTTATTTTTATGAATGTATTATTCATTATTTATGTGTGCACTGTGCATGCATATTACATATACCCATATATCATGCTTGTGTGTTACAAGGATTTGGTCCGTAATGTTTTAGATGTCTTTCCAGCTGTCCTCACAACTTGCCCCCTCGTTGTCCCATTCCTACTTCAAACCTAGTGAAATATCAATAACACATGAAAGCAACAAGATGAAAAGTGTTGAGGAAACAATGATTTCTATATTGTAAACTATTTCAAGAATAGAAAAAGCGAGAAGACCTAGAGCGAATTACGTTACCGAAGACATGAGAGCTCAATAACACACAACAAAATATTATTATAAGACGATACAACATTACATTGAGGGTCCTCTCTCTTATAAAGAGTCTGAGTGACCAAAACCCTAACTGACTAAAAACCTAATATGTAAATACTAAAACCTAATTATTTAACCTAAAATCACTTAGGTGATTTCATTAATATGGATCCTTATATATTAACACCCCCCCATAGGGCGTATAATGCTGAAATTAAATACATATACTGAAAACACATAAACTGAGAAGAATGCAAAGGTAGTCATTCTTTAGAAGCTAAATCTCTGAAGACATTTCCTAGATCAGGTTGAGCTCCATCAAGCTGCAACATAACCCTTGTTAAGGTGTAGCTTTTGAGTTGAGTTCTCGAGTACCTGGATTCAACTTCCCCGAACTCTCGAATCACTGATATCCCGAACTCAATTATTGAACAACAATCCACATGAATGTTACTTAAATTAATTAGTACTCTGCAATCCACATGCATGTCTAAACCAATGAGGGATTATTCCCTAGACCAACAACTACTGAACTAATTGGACAACCATCCATCTTTAGGTATTAACTGATCCCTTCTTGTCTTCAAAGTTCAAAGCATTGCCTTCCTAAAATGCATAAAAGGTCCTTTCTTCAACAAGAACAACACCAAGGGCATTGTCTGGTGGTTCTTCTTTAATAAACCCAGCAGCACGGGATGTGTGATCCATCTTTTTGTAGCATGTTATCTTCGTAGATTTTTGTGTTCACAAAAATGCTCTTTTAGTGATAGTAAAAGAAAAAGGGATCCACATTTTTCAAGGTGTTACTTTCTTTAAAACAATTTCCCAATTTTGCATTTAAAATGTTCCTAATCTAATTCCAAATATACCTCTATTGTTGCATTGCACAAGACAATTCACTATTGCCACTTTGATTTTTTTCTTTGAATAGTAAAAATACTAAATAGGATAATTTTATCAATGTCCAGTGCATCACCACAAAAGTAGGTCAATGGGACTAAAATGATATAATCAGTATTAGTAAAATGTGGGAGTGCAAATGCAACTCCTAGATAATGCCAGAGATAAACCTAATATAAAATAAAATAACATAAAGAAAGAAAGATACAACCAGTGAGATGTCCTAAAAAACATGTATATGTTATCACAAAAGTTGTGGTTTCGTACGTGGAGGATCCTATCCAGGATGGGAAGAGGAGGGGTAGCAAAACCAAGTGACCTTGGAGTATCTTAACCCTTGCAAGTGATGCAAGTGTTACACTGGATGAGGTGCTCTTCGCTTTAATCCAAGCCGGAGCTAGGCCAAGGGGGAGACCCTAGATACCCTGTGAAGGCTAACTGACCAATACTAAGACACATCAACGCACAAGCATACAACAAAGAAGCAATCAAAGGTGGTCTTAACAAGTAAACCCTAGATCAATGTAAATGGCTAATTGACGGGGTGCCTTAGAAATCAAGCTGAGAAAGATTAATGAGAAACAAAATGCTCAGCTAAAACAATGTCGTATAAATAGCAACAATAAACAAACGAGGTCTAGGATTGATACCTTTGCTAGATTGAGATGATTAGATGAGGTGGTTGGGAAAGAAAATGATCAATAATTGATATGGCCACAAGATAACAAAATAAACGTGATTCTACCGAAGGAACAACAACTTTGATTAAATATTTTTAAGTACAAAACAAGCATACCCAAGTTGGAATTTAAGCAAAAATGGAAATTGCCCAAGGAGGGTGATTTCCCTATAGGTTAGGCCAGTGCCTGACAAGGGTAAATGGAGTCAGAATCTAATGAAATTTCACACCTAGGGTTTAGATACCAAAACTGACTTGGGTTTTAAAATTCTCAAGGGTTTTATAGTTGAAATCCAAGAAGTGTAAAATGAGGGTTTTAATTATTCTTTTGAATTTTAGTTGACAAATGGAAAGAGAGAATAATGAGAAGAAAATGATAGCATACCTAATAAGTCAAGGATTCCATGATAATGAAACAAAAACTAAATGAAACAAACCCTGCCAGTGCAGCCCTGCCAGCAAAAACCAAATGAAACAAACTCTACAGAAATAATGCTAGCAAGAAACAGAAACTTTGCATGCAAAACAAATTTATAAATAAGCTAGTGAAAATGACAAGCAAAATAAAACTAAAGTACTCCCTGTTTTGCCAAGTCGAGCCCAAGAGAGTAAGGGCGTTTTCTGCCGAAGTCACCCTGCTGAAATTGACTTGTTTGTGCTTGCAAAATCACTATGGAATGGTGCCAATCACGGAGAATGAATACTATAGCAGAGTTAAGGTGCAAATCACTATTAATCCAAACATTCGCAAA
The DNA here is from genome assembly GCA_001517045.1 of Pseudotsuga menziesii. Lineage (NCBI taxonomy): Eukaryota > Viridiplantae > Streptophyta > Pinopsida > Pinales > Pinaceae > Pseudotsuga > Pseudotsuga menziesii. Next base: position 702,915 of record LPNX010266894.1, read on the forward strand.
TGATAGATCGGTAGAGGAAAAATCAGAAATTTCTCTTCATTCAATCCAGACCCAAAAGTCCCTATAGAATGAGCCAACTCTCTCTTAAATAGAGAGTTGCTATACAAAATCGCTAACCAAAGAGATCAACGATTGAGATTAAATCATCTCAATTACAAATCGATGGCTAAGATCATCTCTCAAAGTGTAAATGACCAAGCTACATGAGGGTGGGCGAATTTCTCTACATGCCCTAGGAGAACAACATGATAATGTAATAAGACATAAAGAGCATGAGGAAAGGGCCCCCCTAGGGATGTATGTCCCCCTAAGGCGCCCTCTTTTACATAGTTTTTGTGCCAATACATTAACACCACAATTTGAAAATGCCCCCATGGAGCAAATTCTCCCTCTTAGAAAAAATAAGTAGTGGGTGCCATCTCTAATGATAATCACATAATACATGGTCCAAAAGCATAGTACAATGTCATGAAAAAACCCCAAGTCATGTGCTGCCCCACATTTACCAGTTTGCTAAAGTTCTCCAAGCCAAGGTTCATTATTTCTTTTTAACTATATTGCACAAGCTTCCGGAATGCAGGAACGTAGGGAACTTAGGTGTGAGTATTGGATACGTTAGAAGTTCCCCCAAATTTGCAGGAAACAGCAGGTTGGGAACACCAACCTGAGTGGGCCTAATGGTTAAGAGCATGTGTTTCCTCCTAGGAGGTCATAGGTTCAAATCCAAAGGGGGGTAGGGTATGTACACCTCTGTAGACTTTAGCAGTTAAATCACTGCACAGAGGGGGGTCCCTTGTCCCACAAACAAGGGGTTCTCATACACCAATTGGTGTCTTGCTTGGCGGTGACCTTAAAAATATATTATTGTTATTATTATTATTATAGTAAAAATATATAAAAAATATAAAAATAAAATAATTAAAAACACATGAGAAGAAAAGAAACATTAACGCAAATTGGATGATTAAACTTATCCCTTGTATTACGGTTGTAACTAAAACCTCTTAGCATATGGAAATGGCAATTAAATCAAGATTACCATCCACGTCATTGATTATATAAGGTAGACTCTATCTAAAGTGGGGACTTTTAGAAGTTATAGTCCCTATATTTGTGGCTATATGTAATATATATAGAGCAGTGTTACACGGGGACTCTCCTCCCAAGGTCGAGAGCTTGCCCCCCTCGCTCCCCACGCCTTGGGGGATCCTTCTGAAACATTTTCCCTCATCCCCAAATTGGCGAAACTTGGGGAAAGGCAGGGGGGGAGCTCGCCCCCCTGTTTAGAAGCACGCACCGGTGAAGTGGGGGGCTCCTAGGCGCCCCAACAGTAATGGTAATGTTAAATTCTTAAAGTAAAAGTGGTATTTTCCTTATCTTTCATTTTCTATCCTTTTACTTAAATTTTTAACATTACCATTAATTGTTTGAGGATGTTTGAGAGTGGTTCCAACCTCATCAGAGTTCATATGCAAAAAGTAGAATTTTAGATCCCATTCAGAATTCTACAGACTTAACAGTTTTTTGGATTTCGTGATTGCAACGTTTCCACTGGATTTTATCATGTATGAGGTTAAGGGATTGTCATTTAATCAAGCACATCAACCTATCTATGTACATTGATGTTGGTGGTGCTGATTGTTAAACTCCTCTATCATGACCTTAATAAAAATGTACCCTTTCGTCAAGCAAAATCATTTATTAAGCATGATTATTTTTTTCTAATTCTACCTTTTATTTTAATGCTTGGTTTAGGAAGTTTCATCAAAATTTTAGGGTGTTGAGTAATGTCCTTTGAGGATCAAAACCTAGAGGAGGTGGGCACAGGGTGCTATTGATGAATGTGATCCCAATATATGATGAATAGTTCACTCTTGCATAATTGTATGTTGGACTTGAAGTACTCAAATAATGTGATGCCCTATGGAATCATGAAGAAGTAGGGTCCTCTGGTCACACTTCCTCATTACAACATCTATGCCATGGATTTACACAATGTTAAAGTTTGTTGAATCATTGAAGAATTAGACTGTATTTATAGGGAGCAACTTAAACTATATTTATACAGGATAAATTGTTATTGCCGAAATTTATAATATTATTATATTTTTTATAATTTTTATGACCTTGACGTCTCCCAGTCCCCCTTGAATTTTCCTAAAATTTGGGGATGGTCTCCACACGTCCCCAACGTGTGTTTCCCCACTCCCACGCTCCCGCGTCTTGGAAACTTGGGGGAACATTGGTATAGAGTAAGTTTTCAGTTTTGTGTCAACTATGATTAAAATGTATTAGAATATTATATGTTTACAAAACATTCTATGCCATGTTGTTTGCGAAGGTGTATAAATATCCAAATTTAAATTATTAAAAAATAAAAATAAAAATAATTTTTATTTAAATGTAATATATGAATTTAGTTTTAAAGTAAGATCTAAAACCATTTCCAATTAGTTAAAAGTTTACTTTCTATTCATAAAGTAAATAGTAAAATAAATAATTTTCTTTTCTTTTATTTAATAATATATAAAAACTTAAAAGTAAAAAATAGACTTACTTTTATTATTGATTAGCGGTAATTGCAATTCAACATAGGGACGAGTGAATACTTTAGCACGAGCAGTAGAAAAAGATCAGTGCACCAACTCGACAAGGTAGCAAGAAAAATAATTTTATTGCAACTTAGTTTTCTAGAGAAAAACTTCTGAGTCAACCATGTTTATGTACGGTCGCAAGGAAGTAGGAATGTTGTTAACAACCAACATGGCGATCATGAATGTGTGGAAGTTCCTGGTGAAGGAAACACGCAAAAAACTCCCCAAGTTCCCAATTTTTAGAGGGTAAAAGTTCCCATTAAGTTCCCAACCATCCGAAACGGTTCTTGCTAGATTGGGAAAGTTCCCTACAAGTTTCCAAGTTCCCTGGAACGTCGAAACTTTGAGAACGGGTTTCCTAAAAGTCGGGAGCGGTTCCTAAGAGCTGGGAGTCGAGAAATGGTTGGAAGTGGCTCATTCTCATGTAAGGACTGGCTCTATGCTCTGGTACTAGATCTACATCATGGTGGATCTAGCTAACATGGATGTTATAACATCTGCCTCTAGCTGGGACGAGTGCTTTAAGGGAGAGAGCGCTTGAGAACTTCAAAAATATCTGGTCCAAGCACCTCTCTCAATGTCCACAAAAATGCACGGCGACCATCAACATCTAGAACTATAGATCAATACTTGTTCCTGCATACACAGATGCTCTACCAAGCCTGCAGATTAAGCGTCAGACTGCCCCAATATATATAAATCAAAATGAAATGCTGACTAACCAAAAAATGAAAGCAAAACTACTCTAACATCTGGAAATAAAGAGTTTTATTTTATTTGGAAAATTAACAAAACACACACACACATGCAAAGCAAACATGCCAAACTGAAAAAAAGGAAGGACAAGGAAAAGCAAAAAATACAAATGTCGAGGATGAAGCAAAAAAAAAAAAGGACACTTCTCGCGAGAGCTTGTTTGATCTACATTAAGGAAAAACGGAGGGGTGGTCAAGTCAATCTATTGGTGGAAAATAATTCTTAAGGGGCCATCCATTTACAGGAATCTCTAACTCTTCTCCGTCCAATATTTCCAACCACAGATCCCTTGCTTGTGATTCTACTCACACGGTAAGGCCCCATCCCCAACTTTTCCAATTTTCCATGGTTATTAGGGTTTTCTTTGTTCTTATTCCATAATAGCACTACATCTCCAACTCCAAACTTCACATTTGCATTAGGGGAATTTTGAGGTCTAAAATGGGCCTCATAAGAGATATAATAAAATATTAGGAGTTAGACATTATATGGGGAAGGTATATTTACAACTCACCTTTTACACAACAATCAATATAACCATGGTTGAGTTAAATTGAAGAAATGTACAAATATAAAATCAATAAAAAAACTCTCTTTGATATGACTAGAAATAAAAGTACTTTTAATACATAAATATACTCAATTAAAATACTCATAAAATTAAATTAAACTTATATAAATTAATAATATAAACATATTTAAATTTAATTTATATAAATTTAACTTTATTCATTTAATAATAACACTTTTATTTTAAAATTATAAATATACTATAACATATCCACTCATAAATTCGTTCTTTATCCCAAAAGAAAAAGTATCATGCATATTCTATAATATATGTACATAATGTCAAAATCATGTCAAAGTACATTAAGTACGTGACATGTTTTGACATTATATACATATATATTTAATTATAAAAACTTAAATACACTATTCCTATTTTCTAGAAAAGTACATTATCACGAAGATTTAGAATTTTGGTATGGGTTAAGTTTAAATTTTTTTAGTATAGTTTATATTTAAATAAGAAAAAAGGTACTTTAAAGTACTTTACTTTTTATGACTACTTTAAGACTCCCGAGTATATAATATTCAAAAGTAATGTGTAAGTACTTTTTTTCATCATAAGTATGGTTTATTATGGGTTTTCATCCACTATTTATAATTTGACAAGTAAGTATCTTTAACTTGAGCAATGCCACCTCAACTATAATCAATGATGTCATTTTCTAGAATGTTATTGGTTCTTTTAAAGTTGATTTTGATGGTACATTTTTTGTTTCGAGGCCCATTTTAGACCTCAAAATTCCCCTAATGGTGGTCCTTTGGTCGAATGTGCCTTTAATTCTCTCTTGCTCTATGACAGTTCGGTCCCAAGCTTCTTGCCTCCTTTCGTCTAATTCGACCAATCTGTCCACTCTTTCTTGCATAACTTATTGGGTGGAGGAGCATTGATGCAACAACTCGTAGATTGGAATTTGAAGTTTTATCGGGAGCCTGCAATCTTGGCCATAGACAAGCTCAAAAGGGGCTTTACCCATTATCCTCTTTACCGTGGTTGTATCGGCCCATAGAGCATATTTCAATTTACTGTTCCTACTTTGCCTGTTTTCTTCGACCATCCTTTTTAAAAGTCTAATAAGGTTTTTGTTACTAGACTCAGCTAGCCACTTTCCTTGAGGATAATAATTTGACGAATGAGACAAGATTATACCATGATCCAAGAAAAAAGTAGACATTTTGGTCTTGCTGAAGGCTTTGGCATTGCCCGCAGTGATCTTCAAAGGACAACCATACCTAGATATTATGTATTCTTCTATGAATTTAACTACTACTTCCGCTATTGCCTTTTTAGTGGGCATGGCTTCAACCCACCTAGTAAAGTAGTTGGTGCATGTCAAAATTTATTTGTATCCTTGACTCGAATTTTAATTGAAAGGCCCGCCGAAATCCATTCCCCATTGTTGGAAAGGAGCTTCTACTTTAGCAAAGGACAATGACAAAGCGAAAAGTCAGGGCCTTTCGGAGAAGAGCTGACACTCCTGACAGGTTCTGACATACGTGTGTATATCCTTAATCAAAGTAGGCCAATAGTATTCGACGCGCATGATTTTGGACAATGTGGTCGTTGGGGCATAATGTTCTTCGCACATCCCAGAGTGTAATGCCTTAATGATGGTTTGAGATTCATTCGGGTTAACACATCGCAAAATAATCCCGTTCGGATTCCTCCAACCTAAACCATTGTCTTTGAGCACGAATTTAGATGCCTTAAGCCTAAGAGCCCTTCTTTGGTGATCGACCAAGTGATCAGGACTCGTAAGTTCTTCAAATAAAAGATGACATCCATGTACCACTCATGCTCTTCATCTATATGGGATACCACTAGGTTTCTTGTGCCTGAGGTTGTTTGAATGACATTGACTTGGTCACTTTTCTCAGTCAGGAGTTGGGCTAATCTTTGACCCTTAACTATCTTAATCGGTTAATGTCCAGGTCATATTCTTGAATTCTTGACATCCAATTTCCTCTCACACCAATACCATCATGCTGGGACAAGACATCCTTGACAGCTTGGTAAGGGACATAGGCTGTAACTCTAGAGTAGCTTATGCATGTCCTAAAGCGTTTCAAAGCCTTAACAAGAGCGTAATATTGTTTCTCAGTCATCGTGAAATTCAACTCAACATCCCTCAAATTTTTACTCATGAACGCAATGGGTTGGTCCTGATTCTGGTCGTTCTTCTGGATCAAGACACCTGATATGGTGTCTTCGAAAGCACAAGAGTAAGCCATGGAATCCCTACTATAATTAGGGGCAATCAGAACAAGGGCTGTTGAAATAGTTCTTTTCAACTTGGCGAATGACGAGGTACATGGTTGGTCCCGAATGAATTTGGCATCTTTCTTTAGTAAGGCATTTAGGGGTTTATCCAATTCTGCTAGGTTTGGGATGAATCTACGCACAAAATTTATCTTCCCAAATAAAGACTAGAGTGTGTTGACGTTATGAGGGGCAGGAATCCCTTCAATGGCCTTAACCCTCTCAGGATCAATTCTAATCCCATCCTTGGTGACAAAATGACCCAATTACTTCCCCTCATCAATGCCAAAAGAGGACTTATTAGGATTCAACGAAATGCCAAATTTCCTACATCGGTCGAAAATCTTCTCAAGATGGCCAACATGATCACACCTTTCCTTGGAGAAAATGATTAAATCGTCTTGGTATATTGCAATAATCTTACCGATTAAGTCGCTAAAAGCTTGGTCCATAGCTCTCTGAAAAGTTGATCCAACATTAATCAAAACAAAAGGCATTCTAATGTATTCATATGCTCCCCAAGGGGTCTTGAACGTGGTCTTGCTTTGATTTTCTTTCTTGATCTGAACTTGGTTATAACCAGAGAAATCATCGAGCATAGATAACATCCCTGCTTCGGTGACACTTTGAAAAAGGTTTTCCATATTGTGCAATGGGTATTTATCTTTCAAAGATGCCCGATTAAGGTTTCTGAAATCTATACAGATCTTGATCTCCCCGTTTTTCTTTCTCACAATTACAGGGTTCGACACCCATGTCGTGTGCCTAATTGGCCTAAGAATCCCAACGGTGAGCATCTTCTCCAATTCCTTTTTGACTAAAGGAGCAAGCTTGGGATTGATATTACGAAGCTTTTGCCTATAAGGTTTAGCTCCTTCCTTTAATGGGATCATGTGTTCAATGACAGTTTGATCATGTCTTTAGATCCTCATAGGTCCATGCAAAAAATATCCTTGTACTCTTTTATTATATCTACGATGGCATCTCGATCCACTTCAATGCATTTTTCCCTATTTTGATCATCTTGGGATCCATAGAGGATCCAATATTAATTTCAATGACTTCATCCACTAGCTCCGTTCCTCTCCCCTTATATTCATTGTGCCTGTTGAATTTTTTCTCTAATGGAATGGCAACATCCATCAAGTCAACTCCAAACACATCGTTCCCTTCCAACCTAAGTCACCTGACACGAGGACACGGGACACGAAGGACACGGGGATTCGAGTGTCCGACATGGACACGTTGACCCCCGGAATCAGGACACGTTATATATATATATATATATATATTAAAAATTAAAAATTATAGACATATAGATCCACTTTTTTACAAATATTCAATATAAATCAGAATCAATGCACATTTAACATTAGTATTACACATTTACAAATCTAATCAGTGCTCACAATCATATTATGAGACACAGATATCATAGTCAATAGTTATAGATCAAGATGTCAATACACACGAGTCAAAAGTTCAAAACCATATTTCTCATTAAGTCATGAAAATCAAAATGTATACAATATAATGTATCAGTATTACATAGATGTCGGAATGCCACTGGCAATAGCAAATACAAAAAGGTGTAGAATCTAGATCAAAATAGAAGAATGAAGAGTCTCATCTATCAATAGTCCTCCTTGTCCTCCTCCATGCCTGAATCAACGAACTCATCACTGCTCTCCTCCTCCTCCTCAACCATGATAGGATCAATATCTGCTGGTGTGGAGGATGACCCCTCCAAAGGATCACTATCATCAAATGTCACCGGCTCTAGCACTGGATCATTAAGATCCAGGTTGGCTAATGCCAACTCAGTAGTGTTGTCCAAACCCATATCATCAGGAAAGACATCCCACATCTTTGTCTTTCCCTTCACCCACTCCTCCCTCTTCCTGTAAATAAGACGAAGGTTGGTGTGCACATAGACCATTGTCTCTGCTCTGACCTGCTCAAGCCTGCTCTTCTTCAAACTGTACAAGTTGCCATATGTGCTCCAATTCCTCTCACAACTAGAGGATGATGTAACTTGAGAGGTGATCCTCAAGGCTAGATTCTGTAGAATAGGGTATGTTGCCCCATGAGTTTCCCACCAATTATAGGGCTTCTTAACTCCCTTGTCTTCAACCACATCATAGCCTCCAAATCTCCCAGTAGCACAGGAAAACTCTACAAATCCCGCCTCCACCTCATCAAGTAAGTCTCTATCCTGAAATAGTCGCCTAAATGCTATCTTCCTCCCATGTGAAATCTCTCCATCCATGTGAGGAGGGACTCTATGTGAGGTCCCACCAGTGAGCCATTCCTGATTGTAGAACTTGGGGTTCAAGGAGTGGGCCAAGCAATGCAAAGGTGTGCAATTCTTATCCCACCTAGAGATAAGAATATCCTGAATGGTGGACCATAAGTTCTCAGCTGATGTCTCATACTCGGGACACTCATTCTCCATAACAATGGTCCTCATGGATTCAATCATGGAATCCCACCCCTCATAAACGTCCGCTAGGATGGGTTGGTCTGTGTTTGCAAAGTGCAACAAAGAAATGAGTGGCTCCATGATCTTAATGGTAAGATCCAGCCTCTCCCACCAAACATCATCCCATACTGTGTCCTTCACCTTTTTTGCAGCACTTTGATTTGTCTTTCTCCAGAAAGACCAATACTCTGAAATCACCATGGACCCAAGAGCGGTTTTGACCTCCCTCAATCTCTTGAGCATGATGAATGAGGAAGCAAACCGAGTATCTGCAATCTTCAGCAATGAAAGATGTGTGTACTCTTTGTAGATGGTGAGGGCATTTGTATGGTTTTGTACAAAGTTACGGATATGGCATGCATCCTCAATAATTTTGCCAATCCATGTCACATCTGAAGAAATGGATTTGAGTTCTTAGTTCAAGGAATGGACAATGCAAGGTGTCCAAAAAACCTGTAAGAGCAAAAAAGACAAGTATAAATGACTCTACAACACTAACAACTACAAGTTAACAACTCAAATCATTAACAAATTGAAATTACAATGAAAGGTGTCATAAATGAAAACACCTGTGGATATTTAGTTTCTACAATCATGCCAGCGGCCTTGCAAACAGGTGCATTGTCCATGATGATTTGTACACAAGAATCAACACCTACTTCTTCAATGGTTTTGATAAATAACTCACCCATAAAATGTGCATCCTTGTATTTCCCAAGAGCATCCACCGCTTTCAAGAACACCGGTCCATTTTGGGAAGATACCATGAAATTGATGAGTGGATGGCGTGCTGGATCTGTCCATCCATCAGAAACAATACTCACTCCAGATGAGGGCCATGTTGATCTAATTGGCTCAAGAATTTTGTCCACCTCCTTCTTTGCCTTAACCAACAATGTGGTTCTAAGCTTCTCCAAACCAGGAGGCACATAACCAGATGGAGCTTGTTCGGTGAGACTTCGACACATCTCAAAAAACAATGGTGACCGTACAACATTGAATGAGATGAAGTTGAGGTAGAAAAAGAATGCAATGGTGAGGTCTACCTCTTCTCATGCCTCTTGTTGGAAAATCTTGTCCATTGGACGAATACCACTTGAAGATTGCCTCTTTTTTGCAAGATGTGTATCACCTCTGCTAGGTGGAAATGGAGGCCGATTTTTAGAGGGTTTCCTTAAGAATGGAAGAGGATCCTCATCCTTTTTCTTGCTTATTGCTGCTACATTCCCTAAACCTTCTCGATCCTCCTTTCCCATTTCTTTCCTTTGGATAACACTCACACCTTTACATGAAGAAATCCCACAATTAGGAAGGCCCAACAAATGGCTCTTAACTCAGTAGTATGTGCTCTTGAAGTCATTCTTGCAAGAATTGCAAGTCCAAGACACATTGCCTCCCCCACCTAGCTTTGCCCCAAGCCCTTCTTTCCTAGTCACATACCTCCACAAAGGGTATTTCTTCTCTTGGGCTTGTTGTCTTGCTAAAACAGGGTTCAATGGAGCATGAGCTCCACTAGCAGCAGATGGAGCACTAGAAAGAGGAGTAGAAGAGCTTGTGTTTGGAGGAATAGGAGGGGAGACAATAGATGGAGCATTTCTCCCTTTCCTTTGACCTTTAGCTCCTCCCCTAGCTGAATGAGACATTGTTCTTCTTGTTTGATGGTTGAGTTTGCAATCCACCCAACCAATCCCACCTTCAATGGACTTTAGCACCCTTCCAAATCCTTCAAATCCTCTTCACCTGCAAAAAAACCCTCTTAGAGCTCTCCCACAAGTTTGCAAATGAAAAAAAAGGCAAAAAAATTGATTTAAAGAGGGCCTGACTGACTTTTTCACCCCGCGCGTGTCCTGTTTTCGGGACACGTCCTGACAGTGCCTGGACATGTGTGTCCGAACATGGGACACACTGGACAGGCATGTCGGACATTGCCTGTCAGTGTGTCCATGTCCGACACGTGGACACGAGACATGTTGTCTAGTTTGGACATGTCCGGTTACACAGCTCCCAACTCATCTTGGAAGTTACCATGGGGCTTTGTGACGCACTCAGGAAATGTATAATCTCGGCATCATCATCGAAGACTTGCCAATGATCTTGATTGTGGGCACGGATTGTCTAAAAAGGACTTCCACTTTGCAATTCCTTTGGGATAACTCTTCAGGTACTTCAAAAGTACTAATGAAAACAACTATACTATCTAGCAGGGAATTTTCTTCTCGTGGGACCGCTTTATTACCAAAAGCATCAAAGCATTCGATCGCATCCCACACCGCGTTCTTGTAGTCCCTGAGCTTGTTATTCTTAGTAGCAAACTGACTTTTGACTTGGGACACTACCAGGTCAGAGTCACCTATGACACTCAGGGATTTGACTTTTATCTCTCGGGGAATTTCCAATCCTAAAAGCAAAGCTTTTTACTTTGCTACATTGTTGGTACAATTGAATTCTAAGTGAAAAGAGTACACACTTCCTCACTGGATGGGGAAATCAAAACAACACCAGCCCCACACCATGCCTAGACCAAGCTCCATCAAAATGCATTTTCCAGACTTGGCTCTGTGGGATGGGGTGCTGTCCTACGTCTTCCTAGTTATTTGCAAGAACCATGAAGTTCCCAATTTCATCACTAGCATACATGGCTTCCATAAACATGTGGTTAGGGGTTTCAACGTGTTCACACATAGCCGGTTCGTTTAGAAGCGTAATAGATGAGCTTCTCTTGGTGGGAATGGTGGCGTACTTTAGGTCCATCTGGATGCTACCGCCTAATCTGGCGAACCACTCTCTGGACAACAGCATACCCCAAGTGTCGAGAATATCCAAAACTTGGATGTCCATGGGCAGCTCAATAGTGGGGCAGGCAGCCTGTTTCACTCTGAAGTTCTCAATCACTCCCACTGGTTTAACAGGGCGGGAGTCCAATCCACACACATTTGTGAATTTCCTAGTAGGAGATAGCTCAAGTTGTTCCATTACTCTCAGTGGCATCACATTCACCTCAACACCCGAATCTAGCATACAATTATGTAGGATTAGACAATTCACTTCTAATGCCAAGAAAAATGGAGGGTATCCGTCATCCAACCTTTCTGATACACTTTGGATCATCACTGACAGATTTTGAGGAACACACACGAGTTGTTTTTGTGATTTTCCCTTCAGTGGTATCTCTAAATGCTTGGCAACCCTCTCGTGTAATGACGGATCCTTTAAAATTTCCACCCAAGGGACCGGTATGCTAAGTTTTGAGAGAAATCCGAATATATCAATTTTAAATTCATAAGGGTTCTCCTTGTCCATTTTGTTTACCCCGAGGCCAAGAAATTTCAACAAATTGTACTTCATAGATGGGATGTTGATTAAACTCTCGAGAGACATCATCACCGATGAGTTTGCGAGTTTTCCAGCAACACCAGTCTTGGGATGAGATGGGTTTGAAGAGGGGCAGAGCTATTATCTCTAGATGGGCTCGACCCTTTTCTCCATAAGGTAGTTTTAGGAGGGTTCGTCTTTTGGAGGGTCTCATCATAAGGAGGCATTTTATGGGTACCTTGGGACCTAGGTTCAGGTGTTTGTTTGCTATGTGAATCAGTGGCTTGACGGGGAATAGGATTATCTGGGGGAAGTGACACAGGAATCGTTTGACTAGGAGGATTTTGCGTGTTCATCGTTTTGCGTGAGGGCCTAGCCGTCCACTAGAGGACGCGATGGTTTTTTAGCTCCCTTAGGGGAAGTGGATTTGTTCGATTTTTGGATTGAAGTCTTAGAGTTGTTATAAACAATGTCATACATATATCTCATTTGTTCATCCCTAACCCTATTGGCTTCCTCTTGTTCTTACATGGCCAAGGCAATATTGTTTATCGCTTTGATTGTATGGGTCATGATCTGCATTACAGTATTGAGTTCATGATCAGACTCTCCAAAGGAAGACATGCTTGAAATAGATATTGAACAAGGGGTCACAACCTCTTTCTTGATTTTGGGAATGTCTTTAGGTGAAGTAACTAGATTGCAACTTCGCAGGTTGTAAGGATGTTTCTGGGAATGATCTTTGGTAGATTCGCTGCGTGGACTCGCTAGGTGAGTTTAATGCCCAACCCACCAAAGGATGCAAAATGCAAAATGCAAAAATATTGTAGGAGAGGGAAAGATGTGAGTACAAAATTTCGTGACACTTTTAGAATTAAGAAAATAAAAATACAGTCACTAAGTTTATGCTGTATGTGATATGATGAAATGATATGCAACAAACCACTAAACTCATAAACACCAGAGGTAAGCCTCTACCCTCCCTGGCAACGGCGCCAAGAATGTTATCACAAAAGTTGTGGCTGCCTCTGTGGAGGATCCTATCTAGGATGAGCAGAGGAAGGGTAGCCAAACCAAGTGACCTCAGAGTGCCTCAAGCCTTGCAAGTGATGCAAGTGTCACACCGGATGAGGTTCTCTTCGCTTTAATCCAAGCCAAAGCTAGGCCAGGGGGAGACCCTAGATAGCCTGTGAAGGCTAACTGACCAAAACTAAGACACACCAACGCACAAGTATATAACAAAGAAGCAATTGAAGGTGGTCTTAACAAGTAAACCCTAGATCAATGAAAATAGCTAATTGATGGGGTGCCTTAGAAATCAAGTTGAGAAGGTCTATGAGAAACAAAATGTTTAGCTAAAACAATGTCATCCAAATAGCAACAATAAACAAACTAGGTCTAGGATTGATACCTTTGCTAGATGGAGATGACTAGATGAGGTGGTTGGGCAAGAAAATGATCAATAATTGATATGGCCACGAGATAACAAAATAAACGTGATCCTATTAAAGGAAAAGCAAGTTTGATTAAAGATTTGTGATTTTAAGTACAAAACAAGCATACCCAAGTTGTAAATTAAGCAAACATGGAAATTGCCCAAGGAGGGCGATTTCCTTCTAGGTGAGGCCAGCCCCTGGAAAAGGGTAAATGGATGGAGTCAGAGTCTAATGAAATTTCACACCTAGGGTTTAGATACCAAAACTAACTTGGGTTTTAAATTTCTCAAGAGTTTAACGGTTGAAATTCAAAAAGTGTAAAATGAGGGGTTTTAATTGTTCTTTTGAATTTTAGTTGACAAATGGAAAGAGAGAATAATGAAAAGAAAATGATTGCATACCTGATAAATCAAGGATTGGCCGATAAATGAGTGATGACCTTGTTTGCCCCACTGAGTAGTGGTCTTCTCCACAAGTGAAATTGATCTCTTCAAATGCCTAGTGCGGCCTTGCCTGCAAAAACCAACTGAGACAAACTCTGCAAAAATAATGCTAGCAAGAAACACACAAACTTTGCATGCAAAACAAATTTAGAAATAATCTAGTGAAAATGACAAGCAAAATAACACTAAGTCACTCCCTCTTTTGCCAAGTCTATCCCAAGAGAGGAAGGGCGCTTTCTGCCCAAGTCGCCCTGCAGAAATTGACTTGTTTGTGCCTGCGAAATCACTATGGAACGATGCCAATCATGAAGAATGAATACCAGAGCAGAGTTAAGGTGCAAATCACTATTAATCCAAGCATTCACAAATGATAGATCGGTAGAGGCAAAATCATAAATTTCTTTTCCTTCAATCTAGAGCCAAAATTTCCTATACAATGAGCTAACTCTCTCTTAAATAGAGAGATACTATACAAAATCTCTAGCCAAAGAGATCAACGACTGAGATTAAATCATCTCAATTACAAATCGATGGCTAAGATCATCTCTCAAAGTGTAAATGAGCAAGCTACATGAGGGGGGGGCGAATTCCTCTACATGCCCTAGGACAACAACATGATAATGTTGTAAGACATGGAGTGCATGAGGAAAGGCCCCCCCCTAAGGATGTATGACCCCCTAAGGTGCCCTCTTTTACATAATTTTTGTGCCAATACATTAACACCACAATTTGAAAATGCCTCCATGGAGCAAATTCGTCCTCTCATAAAAAATAAGTTGTGGATCCCATCTCTAATGATAATCACATAACACATGGTCCAAAAGCATAGTACAATGTCATCAAATAACCCCAAGTCATATGTTGACCAATTTGCTAAAGTTCACCAAGCCAAGGTTCACGTTATTATTTTTTAATTATGTCGATAAATACGGTTGAATCTGTAATTAGCCAAAAATGGCCACTTCCCTTGCCCGAATGCCCGAACCTACTGTGCCAATGAGTCTGTAGACCCTAAATCCACTAGTGATGGTCATAAGAACCACTCAAATCCATCAAATATGCTCAAAATAGTCCAATCCATGCCAAACTATTTAAGTTATGCCCCTGATAACCATTAATAAATAAAAATCTCATCGTCTGAGCCACATCATGATAAACTGAAGCAGGGAATCATGTAAGGGGTCCATGTAGACTCTAAAAACAAAAAATCGCACGTCTAGATCCAAACTTCCTGAGACCCCATTTTTGGCTTATTCGACTAGTTTGACCAAGTCAAAGTGGTCAAATAATGGCTGAAATAGAGTTGTGAAGACTTGTAAGCACATGGGAATGCCACGAAGCTCCCTTATTTATGTTAGTAAACCAAATATAATACAAAGTAATAAGCTATAATGATCCAACAATAAAGCTCAAGAAGAAACTAGGATTAACCTTGAGCCCCACCTGTTACCTTTAATGAAGCCTCCAACATATACACACTTACAGTCTTGGTCATCTTGCTAGCAATGGGTGAGGTGATTAATCAAGGATAAAGGTAAAGGGAGGACTTGTACTTTGATGTTGAGATACTTTGGACAAAACAACTGGAGATAGGGGCCACAATGACTTAAACATTTTGGAGAACAACAGGGGATGGGAGTTTCTCACAAATGGGATAAGGTGTTTGGGAAACCAACACCGGACTCTAACATAAAGCTTTGCAGGTCACATCCAAGATTGCCTCAAGCTCAGTGAGAATCTTTACTAGAACCCCTATGATGAGTTCATAGGTGATTGTAATTTGGTGAGGTTCTAGGGGACACTTAGAATTAGCTATCCCTGCTCCATATCATGACCCAACCCTTATGCTCCATGAAGTATAATCATTACATTGTTTCATTTACATGCGGCCAAGCAGTCATTTAGATTTGGCATTTATTTCTCATTTGCTTGGCCTTATTCACTTTAATTTCACACTAGCCTTTTTGGCTTGATTTAACTTTACTTAGCCTTTTTGGCTTGAACTTCACTTTCTTTGGATACAACATGATACACATATGCAATGTAATGATGGCAGTAGCACTTGTGTTGAGGACTAGTGGGATGACACCCGGTGGAAAGCACAAGTCTACTCGCCACTACAACATCAAGGGAAACTAGCAAGGAAGTAGATCCACAGTTGAAGTTATACTCCCACACGCTTCGGAGCCAAGGCACAGATGACATGGGGTTCAACATGCATAGGGGTCAAAGGGGGAGGTCCTCTAGATCACGTATCTCAATCCAAGTCAAAGTAAGGATCCAGTATGGATGGGTCGGATGGGTGGAGATTGTGTGAGATGATGCTGGTGCTAGCAAATGGGACAAAAGATGGCCAAGTCTACACCAAGAAAGGGGAAGGAATCGATGTGCATATAGAGGAGCCTTGCAATCAACGCATCATGACCATTCAAAATGTTAGCCTGTGACAATAACAAATGGACAAATGATCATAATAAATATTCACTTAGCACCAAGTCAGGTTACTAATATAAATAAAATAGACAAAGCATAACGTAAATGTGTCATACCATACACCTGCTCTGCCATATACCTGCTATGTTGCCTGAATTTGGAGGATGATCTCTGACATTGATGGGCAAAGGAAAGGCCAACGTTGCTATCTGCTAATATCTATGTGAACCATGATATAGCAAACTTCACCAAAAGTGGGGTCATATTGGAACAACTGTGACTTGGGAGCCTAGAATATGCATTGAATAATCTCTGAATCTGGGGCACACTGCTGATGATGAATGTCTCATAGCTTTGCTCATGCTCATGTAAGGACAAGCTCTATGCTCTGGTACTGGATCTGCATCATGGTGGCTCCAGCTAACATGGATGTTATAACAGTATAAAGCCATGATAAGGCACGATGACATAGGAGAAGACAAGGAATGAAGCCGATGAAGTCAATAATGTTCGAGTCTAATACTCAACGACGATGGAGAAAATTATGGTATTGGCTCGCTATCACTATCAGATTCCTTTGGAGCCACCGAGTTTTGTTGTATGATCCCGAGGGGGATATAGGAGCGAGGGATACTCCTAGCGTTCGAGGTCGAAGGAAAGAAACTCTGGATAGATCTTTGATTGGTTCGTTGGGGCTGGGAAGGGATATGACGAGTAGGAGGCGCTCTCCACCGAAGATTAAGAATTTTCCCGTCTTTCTTCTCTTAGAAAATGAAAAAAAAACTATTTGCTCTTCCCCTTTTGTAGGTTGTCCTAATCAATGCATGGCGGCCTCGATTCCTTGGCACGATTCATTAGCAACTTGATTCATTGGAGGCTTTGGTGACAGATCATTGGTAGCGACATCAGAATGAAAGCAAATATCACCAGGTCGATGACAGTTGTGGGTGGTAGTGGAGTCTGGCTACAACTTTTAAAAAACGATGACTCACTTTGATTGACGGCTTGTGGCTCTTCAAATATGCTCACAACTCTAACCCGCGATTCTAACCTGACATTTGGATAATTGATCGATAGCTCCTTCAAAGAATTGACAAGTCCAACAACAAATTGACTAACTGAGCATCGAATCTTTTGACGTATTCAAAAGAAAAGGCTTCTTCTTGACCTGATACTTGTCGGCTCTACTATTTGTAATTATTGGCCACTTTTATTTGCAGATGGCAAATCTAGCTGCTCCTTTAGAAAATGGTGGCTCTCCTAATTCATAATTTGCTAGGCATGAAAGGGCAACTAGATGGTGGCGACTCCTTCCTATTATGACAAATTGAGACAACAACAACGCACGATGAATCACATGCATTTCATAGTCCACAATCATACCTCTTCATCAATCGTGAATCCTTGAACCAATACCATGAGGATTTTTGATACCATATTTCGAGAACAGAAGAAGCAAGAAACCCTAGAGTGGGTTACGTTACTGAAGACATGATAGCTGAATAGCACACAACACAATATTATTATAAGACGATACAACAGTACATTGAGAGCCCTTGCTCTTATAAAGAGTTTGTGTGGCCAAAATCCTAACTGACTAAAAACTTAAATACATAAACCCTAATTATTTAACCTAAAATCACTAAGATGGTTTTTCTTATATATGTAGCCTCATATCTTAACAAAAACTAGGCTATGTTGTCTAAAGAAATATGCATCACTCAAGTAGGTGGCTAAAACATGATAAGAATAGTGTAAGTAAATCATAAGGCAAATTTTCCAAGGACTCTATAGGATGGATTTTGGAAATGCAGTTAAAACATCATCTCTATAGGATGGATTTTGGAAATGCAGTTAAAGCAGCTATTGTAGAGAGGTGCAAAAGTCAATAGAAATGATTATTTATTTTCAAATTTAAATTTTTAGAATGAGAGATTTTGGCATGAGATACATGGCTATCTTTGTAATGACTGAATTATAGTTTAAAATTTTGTATAAGCTTCATGATAGTCATTTTATTTAATTGTGAAATAGCCAATGATAGTCTCTAGGAAGCATGGTATGGGTTGAGTTAATTTCCATGATTCCTAGAACAAAGCTATTAACCGGAAGTCAGAATTGGTCTTATGTCATACTAAATTTCTATTATGCTGATAAACTATATTTCATATGCTTCTATGTAGCTGTGGATAGATTCTAACAAAAACGAACACTTTGAATTATGATGACCATATGTAATACCATGTTGCATTTGATAGCTTCAACGTAAGAAAATAAAACGTACGGAATGGAGAAAGATCATGAATGTTTTGATGTAAGAGTGTTGTCTTTTGGAGAAAGGACAATTTGCAGCTTGAATTAAATATCTTTGCTAGATATAATTCGTTATGGTGAGGATTTTGCTTATTTGCTGCAAGTTTAATCTATTAATGGAATTGATGGAATTCATTTCCAAATTTGTGGTTGTGGTACTACATTCATAGGGCGCAGATCTTGCATTTGCATTTGAGAAATGCTAGGAGCATGTTAACTAGGCACGTACAACTTTTAAGGTTATAAACATGTGAAATGTGTTTCCTTATTATCTCCCTATAAGCATTGATTGATGCTACTGTAACCTATTATTCCGATGATTATTTTTTAGTAGTGTTTGTGATTAAAAAATCTGTTAATTATCAATAATTTTCCTAGAAAGTTTCATGAGCCTGAAATGCCAGAAATTCCAGCTGTGGCTTGAGTGGATTTTATTACTTTACTTGGATATTTATTAATATTACTTCGCTTTCCTATGTTGGCAGTTCCTTTTTGATGCAGTAACAGCACGCTGTGTGGAGATTGGATCACATCGTCATGGATGCTGTGTGCTGCAACGCTGCATTGATTACTCAACAGGAGAGCACCGACAACATCTGTTGTCTGTAATAGTTGCAAATGCATTGGTTCTTTCTCAAGATGCTTTTGGGTACTCCCATGTCTCTTCTCGTTGAAATTTAGAAAACTTGATGTATGGATTAACCCCACCATAGCTGCAATTTTTGAAATTATGATGTGGGTGGATAGTATAAGTCCATTTTAAACCCAGATCTATCAAGCACTGAGAGGGAACAATTTTTTGAGGTGTAAGTATTTTTATCATTTAAGTCCGTGTATGTATTAGTTCCATCATATTAAACGATAAAAAAAATTACACCAAAAAATTTGATCCCTCTGGATGCTTGATAAATCTGGGTTTAAAATGGATCTACACAGGTTTAATTTTTTTATAGATATTGTCAAATATGTACGTATGTGACAACATCTATGTCACACTGGGCCGTAGAGCACCTCGCTACTCTTAGTACAACAAATGAACTGAAATGTAATTTTTTTTTATTGGTTCTCACCTTGTTTCCAGCAGGAATTCTATCTCATTCTAAACATTTCATGTCATTGGATGGTTCATTAAGCTTGGTATTTAGTTTTCTAAAGGGAAAGTGTTTCCTTGTAGCCTTACCATGGTAGAAAGCATGTCCAACATTTCGTTGTTAATCTGCTTTGAGCGTCATATAGTGTGGCATAGATGCAGAGATATGAGAAAAGAATGCATTTCCATCTGCACTCTATTGAATGCCAAACCATTTTCTTATGCAGTTGCTTCTTGAACCGTCTTCTATTGTTTCTTGTTGTCTGTATCTAGTGTCTTTTATATTTTGTGGAATATCAGGGATGCTATTGTATTTTTTTCTGGTAGCATAATCGTTCAGTTCTGTGGGTATGTGCTTGTTAATATAAGACGTGGATTCTGGGTATTGCTGATTTGTTCTTTCTGTTTTGCAGCAATTATATTGTACAGTATGTTTTGGACCTGAATATTGCACGGGTAACTGGAGATATAATCCTTTGCCTAGAGAACAACTATGTCAATCTTTCTATGCAGAAGTTTAGTAGTAATGTAGTTGAAAAGTGCCTCGAACTCTCTGGAGAGGAAGCTCGTGCACACCTTATTTATGAGCTGATAAATAGTTCTCAACTAGGGCAGCTTCTACAAGATCCGTATGCAAATTATGTTGTTCAATGTGCTCTGGCAGTTTCGAAGGTCTCTCTTTCTCCCTCTCCACCAAGAAAAATAATCATAAATGACAGAAAACACTTTATTTTTATTTTTTATTATTATGGTGGTCTGTTTAATATATAATTTGAAAGTAGGTTTTTTTATGCAACGTTGCAGTTATATAAATTAAATGAATTTTTTGATTTGATCTAAATGCTTTTACTTATTACGTGGTTTTCGGAATCAGGGAGCTGCTTATGCGGCATTGGTTGAGGCAATACGGCCAAACATACCTGCGTTACGTAGCAGTCCATTCGCGAAAAAAATCCTTTCTCGAACCAGTCTGAAGAAATAATTTATAGTGATTTATAGTGTCATAAAGGTTTATATCGTCTAAAGCTACTTTGGAGGATAAAAACCATTTTTGTCGACAGTAAATTAGAAGTCCTTTAAAATATTTTTTTATGGGCTGCAAAACTCCAGGTGGTTGAATCATTGTAACATTGGGATAAACGTTGTGACCTTGGCCTTATCTCAAGCACCGTTTTTGATAAATTGAGGGCAAATGCCTTCTTCATGGCTCACTACTGAGAAAGAGTGAGATCGGCAATTGGTCGTTGAGGAAAGCACAATCATTTACATGGCAATCTTTGTACATTATTGAAAGGTTAACGTTTCAGAAGAAATTTGAGGGGAATGCCTAGTTGTGAAATAAAAAATCTTACTTGTTCTCTGTATAAATTTCCGAGAAGACACTGTAATTTTAGAAGAATTTGAATGTTAATAATATATCTGTTGGGAGTCTCATTGCTTTTCGATATCTGTCTTCTAGTTGACAAGGAAAAATGGAATTTCAAGCAAGATATTGTATTATATGAGAGGCCTGTTATAAGATAGATTATATCGGTCAAAGGTGTGATTATCCATACCAGGTTAATGAGGACTCTTTTTCTAGCTTTGGCAATGCATTCTTTCTCAACGTACTCTGTAGGCGTTTAGAGTATCAAATCAGACATTTGTAAATAAAGATATTTTTTCAATAGAAAAGCATATCCTTATTTCTTATTTTAATTGGCCTATATATCTATTGTATTGGTCCGGTTATTTTTCAATACATCTTTTCTCTTGGAAGTCCACCCGGGTCTGCTGAGCTAGGATCGAAAGGACAAGAGAAGCTGTATCAGGAGAGGGTCCTTTTTCTCTCATTAGATTTATGAACAGATTGTCACACATTCACAATTTTAAATAAGTCCAAAACTAAAGGTGTGGCTTGCAAAATCTTTGTAAGCTCAAGCTGATGAAGGCATGATGTATTTGTTTCCATCTCCTTTGTATGCTTAAGCTTTTGAAGGCATGATTTATTTGTTTCCATTTTAGATATTTTCAATGATGATATACTACTAAAGTGTTATTTTGTAGCAATATTCTAGTGTGCGATTCTAGAACCTCTGCTCAGGGGGATCTTTCGATAGGAAAACATAGGCCGAGTAGAGACCACAGGATGGGAGAAAAGTTGTCATGTTGCCGCTGGTTGCATAAATCTTTTAAGGTAAGTACTTATAACCTTCTGTTTTGAAATGTATGAATATTATGATGTACGAGGAAGTCTGTTTGTGCACATTTATTGCTAATTTAAATGGTAGATTTAGTGTGCACTAACTCATGTTGAAATGGTCAACTGTTATTGTGTTTATGAACCTGCTTTTAGTGCAATTAATGTAGTTCAAATATGGATGATTTGTACCATGATTATTTAGATTTTTATCAGTTATTTTGGGGCTGATAGGGTCTGTCATGTGGTTGTACATGGAAGCCCCATATCAGGTCATTTATTGGGAATTGTTAATATAGATTTCCTTAATACTATGTCTTGAAACTAGATGTTAAAACTTCTAGCGAAATTAGAAAACTAGTAGCCTAACTAGTTAAACTAAGTAAAATAATTCATTTACCATTTGACCAACCTGATTGAGTAAAAAATATCCGCTTTGCTAAATTAGATCTCAACCCTGTTTATAATAAGAGAGAGCACCTATAGCCTTCCTTATCAAGTGACCTAGGTTGGGTATGTTACAAGTGGTATCATAGCTCTAGGTTACAATGTTAGGGTTGTTTGGACCTTACCATGAGTCATGGGTGTTATTTTTTATTCTTTGATAGGTAAATTAATGAATGCATTTATAATATGAAAAGAGATAGAGTCCTAATAAATGTTAATTGATGACTACATAGAAGTGCCACACTTGGATAGCCATAGTGAGAACAATAAACAAAACTCATACCCTAAACCAACATTCAAGGCTTTAAATAAAGAAAGAAGACTTAAGTAATGGAATTGAGGGAGGAGCGAGTGAATTCAATCCTTGGAGAGGAGTCAACTAAATTAGGCTCTAGAGGAGAGGGATGCGTGATTAAGACACTCGAGAGTAAGATTAGAGCCATGGACCAAGAGAACACTGTTAAGAGATTAAAGATGGAGGATCACACTTGTAGGAAAGATAATGAAAATATTATCTATGCCCAAAGGAAAATCCTACAAAGTTTGGAGAATCTACAAGGTAATTGGAGATCAGCTCCAAGGGGTATCCCAGAGCTATGGTTCTCTGAGACAAGAAGGGAACGTGGTAGGTCCTTATCATACTCAAGAAGAACCATCCTAGGGCCTCTCCCAAGAAACATAAGAAGAAGAGTTACCATTCAAGTAGTTCTGGCAGTAGCTTTGAGGGATCACCAGTAAGCAATAAGAGGAGTTTTGATCAGAATGAACTGGTAGGTGAACTAAGGAGAATTAAACCCCAAGTTTTAGTGGAGAAACTAAAGAAGGAGATAATGTGGGATCTTGGCTTCTAGGACTTCATAAATTCTTTCAATTACACCAATACGCTTCGAACATGGAGGTTAAGGTAGCCATATACCATTTGCAAGGTAAGGCCTCTCTATGGTGGGATCAACTTGTGAAACTAAAAGACATCAACGAGGGCAGAATATCCTGGAGGAGGTTTAAGAAATATTTCCAAAAGAGTACCTTTCTAAACACTACTTTGATAAAAATATGGAAGAGTTCTTTAAACTCAAGCTAGACAATATGACTATGGAGGCTTATGAGAGCAAGTTCTTGGAGGTCATGAAGTACGCAGACTTTGTGAGAGATGAAAAGGTAAAAATTCAGAGGTTTTTGAGTGGCTTATCGGACTTTTACCAAGATAAGATTCAATATGACAAGTTGAAGACCCTTAAGGAGGTGGTATGGAAGGCCAAACACATATATGACCATAGCAAGAACAAGACCCCACTTCAAAAGAATTGGAATGACATGAGAAAAGGAAAGAAAGAATCGCCAGAGGAAAGGGCTTCAAGCTTTGACCTTCATAAATTTCAATCAACCGAGACAAATAGAGTAGGATAGACCCAAGGGAGAAGAACCAACATACAAAGGGACAAGACCCCAGATTGAGTATCTCTGTTACAAGGGATATTATTATGCCAGAGATTGTTTGACGGGGAGAGAGAACCTTCACTACATGCATGAAGCTTCGACAATTGGTGATGTCAGAGGGAGCATTTCGAGGATCTATGCATCATTGGATGGGAGACAAGCCGAGCACCAGTTTAGAATGATTGAAATAGCAGGTAATATAGCTGTTGTACCCATAAATATTCTAATTCATTATGGAGCTAGTCATAGCTATATTACACCTTACTTAATTGAAAAATATCACCTAAATAAAAGTAAGCTTGAGGTAGCAAGTATGGTACAGTTAGCTACGAGCACTAAGAGAAGAGTTACTGAGACAGCTTGAGGTAGCAAGTATGGTACAGTGAGCTACGAGCACTAAGAGAAGAGTTACTAAGACAGTAAGACAATGTTCCTTGGATATGGATGAACTAAAAACACTAGCAGATTTGAACATTATACCCTTAGGATCCTATGATATCTTGATCGGCATGGATTGGTTAGACACACATCATGTAGTGTTGGACTTCCATAATAAGACCTTCACTTTTTTTGATGAATAAGGAAACTGGATGACAGTAAAAGGGATACCGAGACCGATATCACTAAGGTAGATCACCACTCTATAGTTAAAAAAGTGCTTTAGAAAAGGATGTCGAATATATGCAGCCCATATAGAATCACCTAAAGAAGGGGAGGAACCAAAACTACAAGATTACCTAGTTCTACATGAATTTGAGGATGTATTCCAAGAAGTTCTAGGAAATCCCCCTAAAAGAGATATAGAATTTTCAATTGATTTAGTTCCTGGCACCGCACCTTCTTCCAAAGCTCCGTATAGAATGAGTCTCATGGAGTTACAAGAATTACAGATGCAACTAGAAGAGTTACTAAAGAAGGGCTACATTCATCCCAGTGTGCCCCCATGGGGTGCTCCAATACTATTTGTGAAGAAAAGGATGGGACTTTGAGACTATGTATAGACTACCAACAATTAAACAAATCAACTATTAGAAATAAGTACCCCTTACCGAGAATCGAGGACCTATTTGATTAGCTAAAGGGGGGCCAGGTATTCTCAAAAATAGACTTAAGGCTAGGGTACCATCAAGTCAGGATAAAGGATGCAGATATTAACAGGACAACTTTTAGGACAAGAAACATACATTATGAATTTACAGTAGTACCCTTCGGATTAACAAATCCACCAACGACTTTTATGTGCATGATGGATGGAATATACCGTAATTATTTGGTTAAGTTTGTGGTGGTGTTTCCAGATGATATTCTCATATAATCTAAGTCAGAAGCGGAACACGAGGAACATCTTTGGTTAGTATTACAGGTACTTCGGGAACAACAACTATATGCAAAACTAAGCAAATGTTCCTTCTATCATAATCATATTCAATAATTGGGGCATATCATCATAGAAGATGGTGTATCGGTGCACCCCGTAAAGATAAACACCATCGTGGAATGGACATCACTAAGAAATGTGTTAGAAGTAAGGTCTTTTATGGGATTGGAAGGTTACTATCATAGGTTTATCAACGGATTTTCAAGGATAGCCCACCCTGTTACATCACTACCAAAGAAAGGGGTGATATTTGAATGGACTCCAAAGTGTGAAGACAACTTTTAGAAACTCAAGGAGATGTTAACTAGTGCACCGATACTAAAGATTGCGGATCCCGATAGATATTTTGTGGTATGCATAGATGAAAGTAGACAATGATTGGGTGGAATTTTGACTCAAGATGGACATGTGATTAACTACGAATCAAGGAAATTAAAGGAGCATGTGCATAACTATGCCACCCATGATCTAGAGCTCGCAACCATTGTACATGCCCTGAAGATGTGGAGACACTATCTAATGGGAAAGAAATTTGAATTAAGAACAGATCATGATGGATTGAAGTATCTATTTGAACATCCTACTTTAAATGCGATACAAAGATGGATGGAACTACCGTGTGAATATGATTTAGACATCAAGCATATTAAAGGGAAGGAGAAGAAGGTGGCAGCTGCACTCAATAGGAAATTGCTGGTGATACAGGTAACAACCATCCGTACAGGAACTACATATTTGAGGGTCAAGATTAGGGAATCCTAGCACAAATGAACACTATCAACAACTTAGAGACAAATTTCAGTAGCAGATGGTACCACAAAAATTTGACAAATATAGGATTGGGGAGGATGGAATCCTCTTACAAAAATATAGAGTTTTTGTGCCCGACTTTGATGAGATAAGGAAATTGGTTCTAAAGGAGATGCACATTGTGCCATATGCATGGAATCTGGGTTACCAAAATACCATTGCAACAGTAAAGAAACGATATTTTTGGCTGGAAATGAAACAAGATGTGCCAGAGTACATATCCCGGTGCATGGAATGTCAGAAGGTCAAAATAGAGCATCGTCACCCCATAGGATTGCTACAACCTTTACTAATACCCAAATGGAAGTGGGAAGTAATATCTATGGACTTCATCACCGAGCTACCAAAAACAAGATCACAACATCATGCAATCATGGTAGTAGTGGATAGGCTAACTAAGGAAGCTTATTTCATCCTAGTAAAGACCACTCATTCGACAACTAATATTGCAGATATATTTATGAGGGAAGTTTCTTAGCTACATGGAATTTCGAAGGCTATAGTATCAGATAGAGACTCCAAGTTTACAAGAAACCTTTGGAAATTAAATTAAGTACAACTTACCACCCACAAACAGATGGGAAGATATAGAGGGTTAACTAGTTATTGGAAGACATGTTAAGGATGTATGTGATGGATCGACCATCACAGTGGGATGATTACTTCCACCTAGTGGAATTTGCATATGACAATGGATACCATGCCTCACTTAAAATGAAGTCCCTTTGAGGCCCTATACGGGATAAAGTGCACTACGCCTGTCAGTTGGGACAACCCTACATACAAGATTGTTATTGGACCTAAATTATTGAAAGACTTAGAAGATCAAATGACTAAAATAAAAAAGAACTTAAAGGAAGCACATGATAGACATAAGAGTTATGATGACAAGAATATAAATGAAAGGAAATTTGCAGTGGGAGACCATGTGTTCTTAAAAGTCAAGACCAAGAAGAGCTCATTGAATTTAGGGAATTGTTCTAAGTTGGATGCTAAGTACCATGGACCTTTTGAAATCCAAAATAGAGTGGGACCAGTTGCCTATGAAATGGAACTACTTGCTAGCATTAAGGTCCATAATGTTTTCCATGTGTCTTTGTTAAAATATATATATACCTTATAAAATCCATGTGATAGATTGGAACACCATACAGGTGAATGTTTATTTGTAGTCATGATATAAATTGTTTTTATCATTTATTGTCATTTTATTTAAAACAAATTGCATTTTTAATTCCAACTCAATGATTAGATTAGGAAGTGATGGAAAGGTAAATGGATTTCTTTTATAGTGCTTGTATCTAATGAAAAATGTTATATGTATGTATATGCACCTGAGAACTAATCATGAGATCTATTGATTGGTTGCGACTCAGGTGGAACCTGAAGGGGAATTTCCGGTACATCCTATTTGCATCTTTGGCATCAAGGTCATATTGCTTAGGAATTGAGAGGTCAGACATGTCAAGGTTTAGTGGCTCATTATGGGCTTGATGATGCTATTTGGGAGCTAGAGGAAGTTGTGAGGAATTCCTACCCTTACTTGTTTGTTTAATTTGAAAATAACTGCATTAAGGACGATGCTTTGTTTAAGGGGGAGGAGATGTAATACCCTGATGGTAGGCCCCTAACATTGGTATTTGCTTGATTTTCTTGTTGAGTTGGAACCGGTTAACAGGACCATGGACACTTGACATGATGGATTTTATTTTAATTACAATAATTATTAATATTATTCATATTTATATATTTTTTTTAAAATTAATAATGGCACAACAGGACAACAACTTTGTTGCGGGGTTCTGGAATGTCATATGAGAAATGTTTGGGGTTAGAAGTTGCAACTCCCCTTAACAATACTCTTGCCCACTTAATTTCATTAATTTTGTACAATGGGGGTCCAAAAACCCATAATTAATGTCTTGCATGCAGTATCTGCGCCCCCTAGGTGAGAATATTCCTCATCTAGTTGGTATTGGGTCCCAATTCCACTTCACACACTAGCTATGCACCATTTTGACTCATTGAAGTCATAATAGCTTGTAATTTTGGTCATTGCCAATTAAATTTAAGTTAATTGGGTTCATTTAAGTGTCTGTCGGTTAAATTGAGTCTTTATTTCAGTTACACTAGTGAAATTAGTTGCTAGTTAAGTAATTCAAAGTTACCTTTAATTAAATGTGTCCAGCATAGGAATTGGAGCCAATTTCCAGTTAAGTCAAGCATTTTTGTTCATTTAGAGTCTAATTGAATGCATGGAAGTTGTTTTAGGGAAATTCGAATGCATGGGATGAATTCAAGTCAGCCAAGTGCATGAGGTCTAGTTAAGCTGTTGAAGAGTCAGTTAAGGTTTTCTGAAGCTAATTTTGGGGAATTTGAGTTAGCCAATCAAGGGGAGTGTATCTGCTAGTTTTTTAGAGTCAATATCAGTGAATTAAAGTGCCTAAGTGAAGACTTGAATGAGTTAGTGAGTAGTGGTCAAGAAGCCCCAGTGATTTGGGAGTCTTTCCTCAGTGGTCGAGAGTCAAAATCATGGAGGCAATTCGAGTTAGGAAAAAGGATTCGAATTTCTCTAGAAAGTCATTCATTCATTGTTTATGCATGTTTGGGTGTTTGACAGAGCATGGCTCTGGTAGAATAGTGAATTCCAAGAGATATTTGGCCCCGATACTTGCACAATTTTGCAGTAGTCTAGTCTATTGGTTCAGGAGACCAGTTTTCTTGTTTCTGGATGCCCTAGTAGGGATATGGAGGTGGTCCATGGTAGTTTTATCCATGTAAAGCGCATTACCAAGTATGGATTCGACTTGTTGATCCAATATGATAGTTTATCCTTGTTTTTGAATGCTCCAATGGGGGTTCGAATTTTTGTTTTGACCCGGGTGGTCAAAAGAGTTGTTTTGAGAGATTATCCAACATGAGAGGGGGATAATCCCTTTTGGAAATCTATTCCTGGTTGAGCTAAAAACTGAGGGAGAGGGGTATAATCTCATAGAGGTGTGTAGGACCATCTGCTCTCTAGTTTCAAATGCTTCAGTGGAGATTCGAGTTGATAATTGACCTTGGAGGTCAGAAGTGGAGCTCTGGGAGAGGATCCCAAGACCAACCACTACTTTCCTTTTTGGGAGAGGGGATAATTACAAGAAAGGAATCACATCATCCATTAGTTTGAGCCTAGAAGAGACCTAGTGTGGGATTCCAGAACCTCATTTTGAGTGGATCTTTCGGCGAGAAAACATACGACAAGTAGAGATCACAGGCTAGTTGGACAGTTGTCGTGTTTCCTCCAGTTGCATAAAAATTAAGATAAGTACTTATAAACTTTTTTTTAAATGTATGAATATTATGATGTATAAGGAAGGATTCTTGTGCACATTTATTGCTAATTGAAATGGTAGATTTATCATGTACTAACTCATATGTTGGATTGACAACCTTCCAGTAAGAATATGCTTTCTTATGTTAGTATTTGTACTTTAATTGTAAATGTAATTCTGATTAAGAAATATGATATAATGACAACCATATGGTTGTTTATGACCATCATACATCAATTTACTTTATGAGTTTTAAATCCGATCCATGCATAAGGAAATGGTTAGCAGTTATTGTGTTTATGAAGCTGCTTTTAGTGCAATTAATGTAGTTCGAATTAGGATGATTTGTACCATGCTTATTTAGATTTTTATTAGTTATTTTGGGGCTGATAGGGTTTACCATGTGGATGTACATATATCAGGTCATTTACTGGGAATTGTTAATATAGATTTGCTTAATACTATGTCTTGAAACTAGATGTTAAAATTTCTAGTTGAATTAGAGAAGTAGTAGCCTAACTAGTTAAACCTATTAAAGTAATTCATTTACCATTTTACCAACCTGATTGAGTAAATTTATTCGTTGTGTTAAACGAGATCTCATCCCATTTTTATCATAAGAGAGAGAACATATACCCTTCCTTAACAAGTGACATAGGTTGGGTATGTTATAAAAATCTTTAACCATGTGGATTTTAACGACCATAAAATTTACATATATTGTCACAATTATGTTATATGATCTATTTTCCTAGTTCTCCACATAAAACCCATTAATGCAACAACAAATTTGTTATAATTCTTCTATTCTAAGATGCAATATTATCCATCTCGAGGTAGGTTTTAACTATATACTTTGAAATATAATATCTTTGTTTATTTGCATTTGATTTTTTTAATAAAATAAAATGTTTGTGTAAATGCATCATCACAAGTTGTAATTCTAGCACTAGAATTGATGATCATAATATGAGTAATACTGCCATATTGATAAATATTTTTTTATTATGTAATACTAGTGTGTTTTGCATTTGATTCATTCCTCCTTTAAATGTGAATAGTGTCATGCATTTCTTTGTTTGCATTGGTGTATCATGCCTTCCAATGAGTTGCTATCTTTTTCTGAGATTTCATGCACTCAAGCAATTAATGCAAAACTGAAATTTCACCTTTTTACTAAAATGTTTCTTAAATTTTAGCTTTAGAAATTTGATCCTTGGAAAATTAAAGTATAAAACAACAATATCTAAAGATCACAATAATTGATTTCAAACAACTCTACACTTTAAAAAAACCAAGAAGAGAGGATACCAAACTAGTGTTAAGCCCTAAATGTTGGCACATTACCCCCTATGTTATGGTTCATTACATATTATTGATGTCGGCTTGGGTATACTAGTGGTAATTGTCATTAGTATTATTATATTAGTTATGTCAACTTGGGTCCATTAGTTGTAATTGTACCTCTTTGTCTCCAATATATACAAAGGAGACATTTTCATTTGTATAATATAATTTTGTCTTGTCTTATGTACTTAGTACATTGTATAAGGAGGTTTCCCCCTTGAAGAGGCTTGCTATTCATCTCTTTACTTATTTCTTAAGGAACAAATTACTCTTTCTGGTCTCTTTATGTTATTTTCATGCTCTTTTGGGGAATTTGCTTCTTAACATTTGGTATAAGAGCTTGGACGCTTCCAAAACAAGATATCTTGGCATTTTCGCTATATATTTTTTTTGCAAAGACTCAGATAGAGAAACTTGGAACCCATTTATGAAACATGCCAAAATATCCGTGGTAAAATTTTCAGATCTTAACTCATTATAGGCTCAGATTTACTCCCAATGGAAGGTAGGGTTTCTGACTAGTCCAAAACATGTGTTCTAAGAAAAATGGTTATATATGGGGTATGCTAGATCCAATTTGAGTGAGACCTATTGCATCAGAAAAAAGATAAACCACAGTACCTATGGTATCAATTTCATACTCATATCTAAAAAAAATGGACACATGGCAGTGTGTACACTTTTACTCTTTTGAAAGGACAAAAAACAACAGTGTTGGGAGCTTCACCATATTTTTTTATTGGCACATCAGAATTAGGCCAGACATACAAAATTAGAGAGAGGAAATATCAAGATATTGTAGGAAGATTTTTCAGACTTAGATATATAGGTTTGGTAATTCCCTTGTCTACGATCGAAGCTACTTACTAAGCCATTTGTATGGTCACTGCAGTACTTGATCAGGATCTCTGTCCCATCTCTCTTCTCCTCTCTTTCATCTCCATTGTCCCTCTCGGAACTAAGTCACTCTCTTTCATCTCCTTCAGCTTCAACTAATAAAGGCAACTACTGATCTTAGCGTGTAGGCATTGACTAGGAACAAATTGACAAATAAAATTTGCTTATAGGGGGACTTTATATGCTAAAGGCTGCGGAGGCTTTGTATCCAAAATTTCAGGGTTTCCTGAGTTGGAAATTAGTCTTCAAATCAAGGTTGGAAAAATGTACGCCATTTCAAAATTTGAAATTTCTTTCAGTAGAAGGATCTATTTGAGATGAAAAAAAGGTGTGATATATATTTATATTGGTCAAATTTCCACCAAAAGGAAGTGGAAAACATCATACTCCAATTAAACCACCTATGATGAATGTGAAGACCTATATTTCTGAGTGTCAAAGTTGGAAGATAATATTAACATGTCTGTGAAAATAATTGATTTACTTAATTTAGAAGAGAATATTATGGGACATATGGATAATAAGAAGGATAAAAATATAAAAAAATATTGCTAATCTCATACCAAAGTCAAAAGAAAATATCCATGCAGGTGATGATGTGACCTGAGGTACTCAGTAAGATAAAGATAGTGTCCGTGTTGATAAACCTTCCATTAATAAGAATATTTCAAGATGAATTTATTATAACAATAGAAGTAACCTAGGATGGTCCCCACAAGGTATCCAAATCCATAAGATTGACATGAGGAAGTTTGATGGCAAGGACGCCATAGCATGGATATTCCAGATGGGGCAATTCTTTGATATACACCAGGTTCCAAATATCCAAAAGGTACCAATTGAATCTTTATGTTTAGAACTTGATAAGTTTGTGTGGTACCAATGGCTTTGTGAACAAAAAAAATGCAATTATATCTTGGTCCATTTTTACATAAGAGTTGATATCATACCATGATGATGTTAAGAACACTTCCTTAATTACACAATTTATAAGTCTAAGGAAAAAAGGTCCAATAAGAAAGAACGTTCAACAATTTCAAAAGTTAATTCTTAGAGTGAACGACATGCTGTTATACACCAGAATGGCACCTCTCCGTCCGAGTGTCAACTTTCCTTATGTTGGCACACAAAAGGACACTTATGGATTGAGGTTTGCCTAGAATACTATAGCTTGGCTTATTATGAAATACATTCTGCCTCTATCTAGCTAATTACTTTGCCACATTTGCCATGTTAGGATATATGCGCGACTCCCTCTATTGAAAACTTGCGCATCACTCGCGAGTCTCCTTTGTAGCAAGTCGCGAATCCTTGTATTCGCGGGTTGCTCTTCTATATAGTCGCGCATCATTCGCGGGTTGCTCTACTGCAGACCCGCGAATGTGTTTCTTAACATTTAAATATTAAAACATGCGTTAACTGGAGATTAGTTCTGTCATGTAACTGGATTTCCTTAACTGCTGTAACTTCTCTAACCTTCGAACTACCTTATTTCACCCATATAAATATAGGTAGGAAAGGCCATGAGAGGGGACTTGGATTTTATGCATTGTTATGCTGGAGGAATCGGGACTCTCTTTGCCTACACCTTTGCCCTTGAGGTCTTCCCTTAGTGTTGTAGAGCTTGGAGGCTGAGTTCTTTGGAGAAGAGAAGCAGCAGAACCGGATCAAGGTTTCGTGAGGTGCCAAACTTGAAGAGAAGGTATACTTGTACT
>LPNX010266894.1:744022-774953 GCA_001517045.1 Pseudotsuga menziesii
CCGGATGATAAATTGTTGGATCTCTTTATTGGACCCTTGAAGGATAACATCCAACATGAGGTGTGCCTCTTTGAATCAACATCCTTAGAGAAGGATTTCATGGTGGCAAGGAAAATAAAAATATGGTGATTAATACTAAAATGACCACTTCTTACACATATAGAGAGAATAATGTTCCTTCTTCTAACCAAACTCAAAGGTTGACACTGTAACAAATAGATGAAAGAAGAGAAAAAGGTTAATGCTTTAATTGTGACAATAAGTACAGTAAGGGACATAAGTGTGGTAAGGAGAAATTGTTCAAAATAGATTATGAAGAGGATGAAGAAAAAGAACATGAACCATCTCAACTTGAAGAAATAGAAGAGACTACTTCTGAAAATATTACTCCCACCATATCTTGTCGTGCATTTGCAAGAATTAGCACTCCCCAAATTCTCAAGATTGAAGGATATATCAAAAGAAAAAATGTAACAATGTTGATTGATTTATATAGTACTCATAATTTCATTTGTTGTAAAATAACTAAAGCTCTCAATTGATTTGTATATCTAACGCCAAAGTTTCAAGTAATGATTGTAGATGGGATAACTATCAATTTCTTATGGAAATATCATAATATCTATCTTACTATGGGGGGGGGGTATGTATTGAATAGTCAAATTATTTCTATCCCAATGGGTGGTGCTGATGTTGTATTAGGAGTTTAATGGTTATAATCATTGGAAACAATGGATTTNATGGGGGGGGGTATGTATTGAATAGTCAAATTATTTCTATCCCAATGGGTGGTGCTGATGTTGTATTAGGAGTTTAATGGTTATAATCATTGGAAACAATGGATTTTAATTTTTAAGAACTTTTCATAAAATTCTCATGGGAAGGAAAATAATTTGAATTAAGGGGTATCATAGGGAATCCAAGCTAGGTGATAAGCTCTAATGGTATGACAAAATTGTTGAAAAATGGACATCAAGGTGTAATTGCTTAATTATGCTCACTAGATGTTCAAATATCTAAGCTTCCAATTCCCATGGATCTCCAAAGGTTCAATGATAAGAACTCCAAGGTATTTGAAGATATTCCAAAAGGTATTCCACCTACTCAAGATTTTGATCATGCTATTCACTTAATTCTAGGAAGTGTTCTTTCTAACAACGGACCTTACAAATACACATATGGCCAGAAGAGTGAAATTGAGTGTATGGTTGAAGAAATGTTAGAGACAAGAATAAGTAGGCCTAGCCAAATCTCTTACTCTTCACCAGTGGTAATGGTTCATAAGGAGGGATCATGGCGTATGTGTCTAGATTGTAGAGAGACCAACAAGATCACCATTAAAGATAAGTTCCCCATTATTGTCATTGATGAATTGTTAGATGAACTACATGGAGAAACTTACTTCACAAAGTTGGATCTTTGTTTAGGGTGTCATTAGATTATAATTAAGGAAGAAGCTGAAATCCCTGAAACAATATTTAGAACTCATGAAGGTCTTTATGAAATTTTGGTCATGCCTTTTTTCCTTACAAATGCACCTTCCACATTTTAGGGTTTGATGAATTCCATTTTCAAGCCCTTCCTTAGAAAATTTGTTTTATCCTTTTTGGGAAGAACATGTTCAACACGTTGATAGGGTGCTGCAACTACTAAAGGAGAAACAACTATATGCAAAAAATAACAAATGTTTCTTTGGGGTAAAGGAGGTAGACTATTTGGTTCATATTGTATTTCATGAAGGTGTCAAGGTGGATCCTAACAAAATTAAAACCATGATGGATTGGACGATTCCCCAAAACTTGAAGAATCTTATAAGATTCTTAGTTTGACATGGTACTATTGCAAGTTTGTTCAGAACTATGGATGAATAACAAAACCTTTAACAAAATTATTGAAGAAGGAAGATTTTTCTTGGACTTCAGAGGCAACTCAAGCTTTTGAACAACTTAAAGAGGCAATGTGCAAAGCTCCCTTTTTTACCACACCAAAATTCACAAAAAACTTCATTGTGGAATGTGATGCCTCAGGAAATGGAAACAGTGTTATTCTAATGCAGAAAGCACGACCCTTTTCTTTTGAAATGAAACCAATTAAGGGGAAGAACTTATAGAAAACCATTTATGAGAAGGAAATGATGGAAATAGTACACGCACTTAAGAAATTGTGTCCTTAACTAATAGGTAGGAACTTTAAGGTCGAAACAGATCATGATAGTCTTCAATACTTTTTAGAACATAGATAATCTTCAGAAGAGCAACAAAAATGGGTAACCAAGATGTTGGAGTATGACTTTGAAATCATCTATAAAAAAGGGAAATAGAATGTGGTGTAAAATGTACTCTTCAAAAAGATGAGGATGTTGAGTCATTACTTTGTGTGATTTCGATTATACAACCCAATTGGGTAGTAGAAATAAGGGAAGAATGGAAGAATGACCATTCTATGTGGACGCTCATTCAAAATCTACAGAGGGATCCCATTGTATCAGATATTATTTTTGTGGAACATGATTCACTATGATATAAGGATCACTTATATATATGTAAGAACTCCCAACTCAAACAAAACATCCTTTTGGAATTACACACCTATCCTATTGGTGGGAACTTATGATTCCTAAAAATGTACCACAGGGTCAAGAAGGAATTTTTTTGAGGTCTTAAATATGATGTTCCATTAGAGGAAATTTGGGGTCTATAACGAGTCATAAGAAAAAGAACCAACCAAAATGGGCCTCATAAATAAAAATCCAACCAATAGAATTTCAAGAAAAAAGTCAACCATAATGGTTGAGTTGGAATATTTGCCATAAAATAACTATTTTTCTTCTTCGTACTTTCAACATATATCCCCATGGTTTTATTCAAATTTCAAGCGGGAGCACTCATTGGATGTGGAATTCAATTCCACATCCATCGAGTACCCACACTGCACACTTTTGATGGACCCCACTCCATGAAAAATGAGAAATACATTTAAAAAACATGTTACTTTGAAATTAACATGTTTTTAATACATATTTCTTGTTTTCCATGGGATCCATCAAAAGTATGCAGTGTGGGTACTCGTTGATATGGTATTGAATTCCACATCCAATGAGTGGTTCTGCTTGAAATTTGAATAAAACCACAACGATACATGTTGAACAAAGAAAAAAAGTAGTTTTTTTCTCTCCTATTCCAAAATTCACAAATATTATTTTATTAATGTAACTATTATTTTATTATTTTTCTTAGGAGGACCATTTTTAGACTCCAAATTTTCTCTAGTGAAAGGTTTGTGGTAGGATGTTTGGTTTTCCAAAAAAATAAGGTTGAAACAGTTAAGACCTCAAGTCTTTTACAACCATTAGAAAAACCTTGTCAGCGATGGGAACAAGTTTCAATGGGTTTTATCACATGTGTCTACCCACGTCAGAAAGGAAGAATGCCATTGTGTGGTTGTTGATAGACTCATAAAGTATGCACACTTTTGTGCACTCTCTCACCCTTTTAATGCAAGTGCATTTGCTGCATCCTTCATGGAAACAATTCAGAAGTTAGATGGAAACCCAAAGATTAATTTCACTTATCGAGATCCAATTTTCACTAGAAATTTTTGGATTGAACTATTTTCTTGTTTGGGTACCCAGTTGGCTCACAGTTCATTTTATCATCCTTAAGGGCCAATGGGAAAAATGCGATAGTGAACAAATGTTTGGAAGGATACCTTTGTTGCATTACATATGAAAAAAAAAACATAGTGGGTGAAATGGTTATCTTTGGAATAATGGTGGTACAATACTTCCTTGCACACATCATACAAAATGTCTCCATTTATGACACTTTATAGGTACCATCCTCCAACTATCACATCTCCTTTAAAAATGAAAATCTAAAGTTCAAGATGTGGAAGATCACTTAGAGTACCAACAAGAAGTTATCAAATTACTGAAGGACAACGTGGCAATGTCAAAAAACAAGATGAAACAATAGGAAAATCAACATCAAAGTGAAAGGAGTTTTGAAGAAGGGAATTGGGTATTTATGAGGCTGCAACCTTACAAATGGATGTCCCTTAAACAAGTAAATAAAGACAATAAATTAGCACCCAATTACTATGGACCTTATAAAGTGTTGCAAAAGATTGGTAGTATGACTTACAAATTGGAGCTCCCTTCATCTTCAAGGGTACACCCAATTTTCCACGTTTCTTGATTAAATAAGGTAATTGGAAACATGATCCCAACTCAAACTATGTTTTCAGAGCTTGATGCAGAAGGTAAAGTCATATTATAACCTAAACAAATCATGGAAATAAGGAACAAACAACTACACAAGCAGGCTATTACTGAGTACCTCATCAAGAGGAAGAACTTACCAGTTGAATATTCAACATGGGAAGATAATTCCTTCATATAGAAGCATCCACAACTAATTAAGCCCTAAATGTTGTCACATTATCCCCTACATTGTGGCTCATTACCTATTATTGATGTCGGCTTGGGTATATTAGTGGTAATTTTCAATAATATTATTTTTAAAATAATTTTGGCTTGGGTACATTAGTTGTAATTATACCTCTTTGTCTCCAATATATAGGAAGGAGATGTTAAATTATTGTAACTTCGGAAGATATTCTATTGTTCTTTTGTTGTATTCTCCTTTGGAGATGTTATTCCTCCATTCAGAGATG
The DNA here is from genome assembly GCA_001517045.1 of Pseudotsuga menziesii. Classification (NCBI taxonomy): domain Eukaryota; kingdom Viridiplantae; phylum Streptophyta; class Pinopsida; order Pinales; family Pinaceae; genus Pseudotsuga; species Pseudotsuga menziesii. The sequence continues at coordinate 748,697 of LPNX010266894.1, forward strand.
TCCTTGATGTAATTGGTCATGTAAAAGTCATGAGGTAAACCCTTCCTTGTAAGTCAGGGCAATAGTACCCACAAAAGTATTATATAAAATGTATTTTGAGTCTCCCAAGGTAGGTCGTCCCTAATTAGGGAACCTGGATGACCTAGTTAGTTAGTTGAGGCACTCAACTAATGAATATAAATAGGTGAGGCGCCTATCTCATTCTCACACATATTACACTCAAGTATTGCACTAGAGAGAGAGAGAGAGAGAGAGAGAGAGAGAAAGAATATATTGTGGAAGGTGAGAAACTATTCTTGTTGCTGGGGTTTTACACTGTCTTGGTCGAATTCTATATAGAGGAAGTTTTGTGGGGTTTTCTCCCTTGTGGTTTCCTCGAGGAAAATCTTTGTGTTCTCTTGTGTTGCTGCATTTGTCTTTCTTTCAGTTATCCTTTTCTTATGGTTATGATGCTAAATGTTTTAGATCTTGTATAACCACTAAAATATAACATAGTATCAGAGCTACCCTAAAAGAATTCTTTGTGTAGCTAAAACAGTGCTACAACTACAACTATTCAAGATTAGGGTTTCATGCTTGAAAACCCTAAAAGACCAAAACTAGTAATTTTGGGGATTTTTCTATATCTCGATATTGGAGAAGAATCAAGAGTCAAAACTTTTACAAGAAAAATATAAATTCCTAATGTACAATCTGTAAAAGTTTCAGCCTCATATTTGCTATAATATAGGAGATATGATTCCTCCAACTCAGGGTTCCAGCCTCTCCCGGAATTCAACCTTAAATAGACGACCTTGGGAGAATCTCTATATCTCGGGCTAGGAAGGTTCAAATGAAAATTTTCAAGATGTTCCAGATAGGGCACAGACTTTAGTTTCTGTGGTAAATGTTTCAGACTCTGAAAGTGAACCAGTGACACATGCCAGTCCGTACAAGTTCGCTATCATGAACAGTCTTGAAATAAGCCACCTTGGGAAAAATCGCATAAGTCCTAATTGGTGAAAAAAATTATTCTCTAACATATGGTTCTCGAAAGAGGACAGGAAAGGATACCTCATTGCAAAGTTTTAGACATAGAGGAGCATTAATTTCAGAGATATCATAGAAACGATATCAATAATTTCTGCAAAAAAAAAACAAAAAAAAAAACTAGGCTTTTCTGTTCCAGGCACTTCCCTCAACTAATCAGTTGAAAAAGGAGGATCATCAAATTATCCCTAGGAAGGTGCATATCTCTATTTAGGAAGTTTCTCATTCTGTGAACTTTCATTTTTTGACCTAACATTGCTGCTGGAGAAAGCTAGGACATTAGATATTTTGCAGTTTTGTCCACAATTTTGAGAAAATAAGTATGTTGCTCAGCTTGCCTTGAGGAGGGGCATATTTATATCCGATTAGATCTGAAAGATACCGAAGTTGAGAAATTATGGTTTCTATATCAAACCCTAGGTCCATCAGAAGCAGTCTTTCAAAAGATCCTTCAAGAAAGCATCAAGTTGAAACAATCTCACTGGTAAGTTCCATCCTCTCTATTTCCATTTAAGGTTCTCATTTTTATCATAACGACAAATAGTACCAAGCTTGAGGACAATATTGAAAGGGTTGAGAACCTATAAACATAACATTATAGAGTACTTATCATACTTGAAGAATCCTGTCATGAAGAAATATGTCAAAGAAGAAGCTACATATCTAGATGAAGTCGAAGCCAAGAAGGACCTAGTCAAAACAAAGATGAGTGTTTCCGCCTGCATTGAATCTCACAGGTATCATCCTTGAAGACTCCCAACCAAGGATGTGTTTGATGTAGTGAAAAACATATGAATATGAAATTGAGGAATCAAATCAAGAATGTGAAGGTGTAATGTCTCAAACATTCAATGATAACTTCACAAGAAGATCTCATATCAAGGAGCAATTGGATTCCATTGAAGCCAATAAGCACAAGCATAAATTAAAACTTGAATGGTATTTAAAACTCGGTAAAAAAGAGTTGTTCTAGTAGGAAGATCGCATATGGAGGAATGAATGATTGATTGATGGAAAAAGAAGAAGAGATGACAATAAATCCCTAACAATTCATACCAAGAAGAGAAAGAATAAAAAACATTTCCACAAAGAGTAGAAGGAAATCTCACAACTCAATAGTTTAGTTCTGATAAGAAAAGACACTTTGCGAAAGATTGTCCCAAGAAGGAAGGATGGAAGGATGATATGATATAGAAGTGACAATAGATCATACATAATGATGTCTAGATCTAAGTTCAAAACATGAAGGGAAGTTTTGTAAAGTCTTCCAAGTAATTCTACAAAACTAAGTATACCACCGATCGAAGTATTAAAAGATATGAAGCAAGGTTCGTGGGTTCTATCAAAAGAGAGTCGATTTTGGAAAGACATTGCTCTAGGTGATAGACACACCTCTTCAGTAATTGATATTACACTAGAAAATTGGTGTAATCAAAGTAAAAGAACATATCAAGCAAGCTATATAGTTTGAGACTCTCTACAGAGAACCACCTATGTACAGAAGGATTTGTACAAGCTCAGTAGGAACCCATGGGATAGCGCATACATCCACATGAGAAACTTGAGGATCAACTAGAGTGATGGAGATCCCAACCTTTACTACAAGGTTGAAGATAGAATCCTATAAAGGACAAGAGAAAAATTGCAACAAAGTTCGAGATGAAGGATCCTGATATCTAGTGACATAGATGGATACAAAGAAGACTAATAGCAGAGGAGACTACTTGTCACCCCAATGTACTAATACATATGCAGAGAGAGGATGGTGATCCACCTAATAGGGAGTGACTATGATAGATCTCAAAGTTTGAGAATCTTGATATGATTCTTGATATTAGAAGCATGATGAAATCCAGAAGACATTTTACTTATCCAAATAAAATATGCAGAGCAAATGGTGTGGTACCTAAAGGGTACTACAAAAGTATGATGGATTTGATTGAGTTGGTAGTACTACATACTCCAACATATTGCAGAAAGAAAAGTGTTTCTCTAAATGCAATCAAGGATGAATATATTGCAGCTAAGAAGAAAGCAAGTAAAGATTCCTCAAGTAATGAGGAATATGATGCAAAAGAATTATACCGATGAAGATGAAGATTATACACTTATCCATTGGATAAGGGGAGATGCAGTGGTAGGACACACAGACAAAGTTCTATGTGATCTATGGTGTAAGAATACTTGCTTAGTATTTTTGAGACTTGCTCAGTATTTCCAATCATGAGTAAGATAGGAATAGGTCCTCAGAATTAGACGATGAAGTTGAACACATTTGGCAGAGACTCCAGTAATTCAAGAAGATGGAGATCAAGATGGATTCTACAAACAAAGATAAGTATTTGAATAGTCATTTCCTATATATTTAGATGTGTACATGATATGTTTCTAGATTAAGGAAATGTATAGTAGAATATTTGTAGTTTACTACTAATATGCAGGTGATGGGTAAGTGGCTTAGATGATTGTCGCATTAGCAAAAATAGTTGCATGATTATATATATCCTTATGCATGGGAAGTTGTCATTTTGAATATGTTACATAATGTTTCTAATCATAAAAATTGTATTTGACTTGTAGGAAGGATTGTATAGAATCACCTACAAGAGAATAAATGATGAAGTTATAGATGTACGATATAGTTGCAGATGTACAAGAGAAGAATGATGCAAGTTGTAAATGTACGATGCAGTTGCAGATGTACAAGAAGAGAATGTTAAAGAACAATTTGCTGAAGGGAGATGCAAAGCTCAAGTATGTTCCCACCGAGGAACAAGTAGTAGATGTATTGACTAAGCCTTTGGCTCATGTAAAGTTTGAATACTTTCGAGACAAGATTGGTGTAGTCCAAAAGGACCTCTCTCAAAAGAGGGAGTGACAATATATGTTGGATGCAGTGGTGAGTAGGCTAGTTTAGAGGAGGGTATGCCTGGCTAGGCTTGTTTGGCCCGAAAGGGTTAGTAAGCCAGACTAAAGGCCTGTCGATCCTAAGGGGATTAGTATGTCTGGTTAGGCTTGTTTGGCCCAAAAGGGTTAGTAAGCCAGAAAAGGCTTGTTTGGTCCCCAGGGGGATCTATCTGTCTAACTAGGCTTGTTTGGCTCGAAAAAGTTAGTACGTTAGACAAAATGCCTGGATGGATCTACCAGATAACTCACCATGATGCTGCTCCGAAGAAGATGAAGGGAAAGATGTATCCTTAGTATTTTTATACTGTTGATTGTTGATGACTGCTAAGATGCTTGATGGTTGTCACAGTATTGCTATACTGTTGATTATTGATGACTACTGAGATGCTTGATGGTTGTTTCAGTATTACTATACTATTAGCTATTGATGTTTGATGATTGTTGTAGTATTGTTATACTATTGATTGTCAATGATTGTTGATGATGTTTTCTAAGATGTTTTGAGTCGATTGTTTCAATATTGGTATACTGATGCTTGTTGAGATGCTTGATGGAATAGTTGCTTCAATATTGTTATACATATTGTTGAGATGTGTGCTTCAATATTACTATACTTATGATTGTTGAGTTAGTTGCAGTGTTGTTACACTGATGATTAATGATTGTTGATTGTTGAAATAATTGCTAAGGCAATTTCAATATATCTATACTAATGTTGATAATGATGTTGCTTCAGCATGTTGATGCTAATGATGTGGTTATGGTCCCAACACCTTGTGTTGATGTTGTTGATATGATTGTGGTCTTAGCACCCCGTGCTGTTAATGTTGATGTAGTTGAAATCACAACACTTTGTGTTGATGATGATGATGATGTTCCAACATCTCTATGTTGGTAATGTAGATGATGATCTAGCATTACATATGATTTGGTTTTTAGCACTAACATGCTAATGAAGTTGGGGATTGTTTCAGTATTTATATATTGTTGATGCAGATGATGATGTTTTATTATTTCTATACTAAAGATACATATGATGATGTTTCAATATTACCATTATGAATATATAGATGATGTTTCAGTATTTACATACTGAAGATGCATATGATGATGATTTAGTGTTTCTATATTGAAGATACAGATGATGATGATGTTTCAGTATTCCCATACTGAAGATGCAGATGATGATGCCTTCAGTATTCACCTACTAGAGATATAGATGATGATAGTTCAGTATTCACATACTGAAGATGCAAATGATGATGGTTCAGATGATGATGTTACAAGATGAGGATTCAACGTTGATGTTGGAAAGTAGATGATTCAAAATATATTGATTTTAAAGACGATGGTTTAGTGTTTACACACTGATGCTGGAAAGTAGATGATCAAAAGAAGATTCAGTATTCACATACTGATGTGAGAGAAGAAGATTCAATATTCACATACTGATGTTACCGAATAAGGTTTAGAAGATGATTCAGTATTCACATATTGATGTGGCAGAATATGATTCAGCATTCACATACTGGTGTTACAGAAGAAGGTTCAGTATTCAGAAGATGATTCAGTATTCATATACTGACATGACAGAAGATGATTCAGTATTTACATACTGATGCTATAGAATATGATTCAGATGATTCAATATCCACATACTGATGCTACAGAATATGATTCAAATGATTCAATATCCACATACTGATACTATAGAAGATGATCTAGAAGATGATTCAATACTTATATACCGATAGAAGATGATTCAACAAATACAAAAGATGATTTAGTATTTACATACTAAAATTGCAGAAGATGATCCAGCTAAGATCGATGATGATGATGTATGATGATGTTCCAAAACTTCCTATGACATATAGAGATTCACCAGTTAGTTGTACAGTTGTAATGATGGTTGTTATTGATGTAGAATACCTTCCTAGTTAAGAGGGAGTGTTAAAGTATTGTAACTTCGGAATATATTCTATTGTACTTTTGTTGTATTCTCCTTTGGGAATGTTATTCCTCCATTCATAGATTTCCTTGATGTAATTGTTCATGTAAAATTCATGAGGTAAGCCCTCCATTGTAAGTCGGGAAAATAGTACCCACAAAAGTATTACATAAAATGTATTTTAAATCTCCGAAGGTAGGTCGAGCCTAATTAGGGAACCTGGCCGACCTAGTTAGTTAGTTGAGGCACTCACCAAATGAATATAAATTGGTGAGGCACCTCTCTCATTCTCACACATATTACACTGAAGTATTGCGCTGGAGAGAGAGAGAGAGAGAGAGAGAGAGAGAGAGAGAGAGAGAGAGAGAGAGAGAGAAAGAGTCTATTGTGGAAGATGAGCANATGAGCAACTATTCTTGTTGCTGGGGTTTGACACTGTCTTGGTCGAATTCTATACTGAGGAAGTTTTGCGGGGTTTTATCGCTTGTGGTTTCCCCGAGGAAAATCTTTGTGTTCTCTTGTGTTGTTGCATTTGTCTTTCTTTCAGTGATCCTTTTCTTAGGGTTATTACGTTATGATGCTAAATGTTTTAGATCTTGTATAACCATTAAAATCTAACAGGAGACCTTTTCATTTGAACAATATCATCTTGCCTTATCTTATCTACTTAGTACATTGTATAAGGAGGCTTCCCCCTCGAAGAGGCTTGCTATTCATCTCTTTTCTTAATTATTAAGGCGTGGATTACGCTTTCTGGTCTCTTTATTCTATTGCCATGCTCTTTTGGGGAATTTTTTTCTTAACAATGTGTAATATCCCTATTGATATTCTATTGTGTTTTGATAATGTGTTTGTGGGTTCAGTCCTTCAATTGTGCTAGAAAGATAATAACAATTTTCATGCAAAACAGTGTTGTGCCAAAAGGCCCTAAAATATAATTGAATTAGAGAAATAACACGAGATAAAATTTCAATGAGAGAAGGTACACATACCAATAATAATAACGTTGATAGTCATTCAGTATATAGGAAGCATGCAAGACATGCAAGAAGGATAAATATGAGATAGTCTTGCCTTCCAGGAGTTGATGCCCAACCTGAGAAAACGCCCCTAGTTAGTGCTCTCTTTCACATTTTTGAGGCAATAGGTGTCCGATAGGGTTGAGAATTTCCAGGAACAATATTATGAGCTCCTCAGAGAGATGGGATGGAGCATGCACAAGTTTTGATCCCCTCTGGAGACTTAGCGAATTGATATGCTCTCGATAGGTGACGTCCTCCCTCTTTCACAATACTGTTGATAACTGGTCCGAAAGTGTATGGACTTGAATTATATTCACCCAGTAGACTGGTGTGATCCTGCGGAGAAGGATAGTGATGACATGCGGAAGAAAATATGACATTCTGAGACCCAACGAATTGTTTTGAGGATTTCTAGCTGATCCCCAACAACAAAACGGGAACTTGCAATAAACTCTCTCTCTGTCTGTTGGATTGTTGAACAAGAATTAATATGATGAATAGTTGATGATAAATATGGATTATCTATTCGGAAGTGATTAGGGAAGATAGATTTCACTAGAGAGACCATTTGTTAGCTGAAGATATTCATCTTCAACCCCAACTTGCTGTCGTGGCACCTGCTGCTGCTGCTGCTCCCTTTATGGTTCAACTAACCTTCTTATATATATTTTAGGGCTATCATGTCACTTCTAGGGTTTGCAATTTACTTTTTGCATGCATGCAATTATATTTGCTTGCTGCCTTAAGACTGAAGAAATAAGGCTTGCATGCTCTACATGATTTATGATAATAACTCTGATGGCCCTCTTTACTATACTGGTGACTTAATAATACTGAATAATTTTTCTAATATACTCCTTGTATTAACTGTCCCCGGTGAATTGCCTATTTATCTGTAACAGAACATTACAGTCCTCCCTCGCCAAAGATTTCTTGTCCTCAAGCAATCCCAATGCAACTCCACAATCAATCAAATTGAACCAACAGAATTCAGGGATGATCCCATGGTCCCAAATTATCCTAGGAGATATGTAGAACCCTCTGCTCAAAGCACTACACTACATGGTACCATCACATGATATCCCATGGAAGCCTCCTATAAACCACGGTGTAAATGAGGTACCATCACAAGAGACCTCCTGAAAGCGCCCTCTAACAATCACTAAACTACTAGTCACTATAATCCCAAGGTCTCAAATCAATCTGATAATTGTAGAGGTCACATGCATCCACTGCTACCCTATGTAGTATAAACACAAGGAGCATCCTATAGAATCCCAAGTAACCCCATCAGTAAACACTATATACATCCCTCATAAGATCTCCCATTTGGATCCCAATGAAAACTTGTGCATATTTCATCCTAAATATCCCAAGGCTCTTGTGGGACTATACCCCTGGCTAGGAATGTCTTCCCAAGAATCACCCATTCAATAGGACACCAACTCTTAATCTCTCTCCAATCCAATCCATAAAAAGGACCTTGTCCATAAGCACCATCACAAGGAATAATCCTACCAAGCTGACATGTTGCCCTTCTAATTTCAATTGGAATGCTCATATAATGCTTCCCAATTTATCAATCCTGGCCAACCTGTACAACCATCCTCCATCATGCAAATGTGGACTTAAGCCACTGCAAGCCTTGTCTATGTATTCCTGAAGAGGATTGCTCTCAAATGCAATAGTATGTTTCTTTTGCTGCCCCATCAAGGCCTCCATGTGCGACTCCCCACTGTCTCGACTGTTGTGGTCACTGCCTTGTACCTCATGTATCTCTCTGGTCATAACTGTCTGGACTCCTTCTGTAGATGATGAATAGTGTACCAACTCCAACTCACCACATGACATGTCCACAATATGACTATCAAATGTGTCAGTGTCTCTAGACTCATAGGATGGATTTAATGCTACCTCCTCATGCACATCCTCGTCATATACCATCAAATCCAAATCAAGCTCACCGTCAACGTATACTTCATGCTCATCTTTCTCCACTCCCCCAACTATGCTTTTAAGGAGATCCTCCTCCAAATCATTGGGTTGGATCCCGAACTTGATGGTGTAATAGTCTTGAAAGGACAATGTTGCACATACCTCATCACCCAAGGCTAGATACTACTGATATCGAGGCAAGTGTTAAAGTGCTAATAACCTCTGCAAATTTTTATTCAATATCCTTCTCATTGTCTTCATGTTCTCACAAGACGGAAAAAAAACCTTTGTTCTGACATGCACTTCACCAACATCACTGACATGCACTAGCATGTACAAGCATACACCAACATGCACTTTTATTCAATTGCTATGTGCCCACGGTTGGTAAGTATCATGCTCTGATACCATTGTAATATCCCAAATAATATTCTATTGTGTTTTGATAATGTGTTTGTGGGTTCAGTGCTTCAATTGTGCTAGAAAGATAATAACAATTTGCATGCAAAACAGTTCCGTGCCAAAAGGCCCTAAAATATAGTTGATCTTGAGAAATAATAGGAGATAAAATTTCAGTGAGAGAAGGTACACATACCAATAATAATAATGATGATAGTCCTTTAGTATATAGGTGGCATTCAAGAAGGATAAATATGAGATAGTGCTGCCTTCCTGGAGTCGACGCCCAAACTGACAAAACACCCCCAGTTAGTGCTCTCCTTCACGTTTTTGAGTCAATAGGTGTTCGATAGGGCTGATACTTTCGAGGAACAGTAGTATGAGGTCCTTGGAGAGATGGGATGGAGCATGCACAAGTTTTGACCCCCTTTAGAGACCTAGCAAATTGATATGCTCTGGATAGTTGACGTCCTCCCTTTTTCATGATATTGTTGATAACTGCTCCTAAAGTGTACGGATTGGACTGATATTCACCCAGTAGAGTGGTTTGAGCATGTCGAGAAGGATAGTGATGACAAGCTAAAAAAACTCTGAGATTCTGAGACCCGACGAATTGTTTTGAGGATTTCCAGCTGCTCCCTAGCAGCAAAACATGAACCTACAATAAACTCTCTCTCAGATTGTTGGATTGATGAACAAGAATGAATATGATGAATAACTAATGATATATTTGGATGATATATCCGGAAGTGATTAGGGAAGATATATTTCACTGCCGAAACCACTTGTTAGCTGAAGACCTTTGTATTTAACCCCAACTTGCTGCTGCGACACCTGCTACTGCTTCTCTAGAAACCAAATTCAATAATAATAATCATGGATCCCTTTTTGGTTGAACTAACCTTCTTATATAGATTTTATGGTTAGCATGCAACTTTTATGGTTTTTGGTTTACTTTTTGCATGCATGCAATTCTAATTGCTCGTTGACTTAGGACTAAAGAAATAAGGCTTGCATGCTCTGCATGCTTTATGATAATAACTCTGATGGCCCTCTTTACTATACTGGTGACTTAATAATACTAAATAATTGTTAGTAATTACAACAATAAAATCATTCCTTTATATTTTCTTGTAGATATTAAAACACTTAGCAATTTTCCCCTTCACTTATGTCAAATTAAGAAGACATAAATAGTTGGAAATAACAATGCATAAATAAATATATATCTATGATAGTAATGCATAAAGAACATATATAGTTGAAGTTCAAATTTATAATTACACAATATATGGATAGTTGGAAACTTCATTTGTTAGCTCAAGATGAAGTACACTTACATACATTATCTTTCTCTCAAGGCTAGTACAAAAAGTCCAACTATAAAAAAAGCCATAGATTTCTCCTCTTCTCTTCTTCACCAATCAACCCTAGGGTTTTTATCACAAATCCATAATATCCAACCTCCAAGGATTAAACCATAATCCTATAACTCCAAAATTCTCTAAGAAACTCCAAGAAGACCAAGAAACCCTAACACACACACACACACACACACACACACACACACACACACACACACACACACAAATTCCCACTTAGTCNACTGAATAAGAATGAAATTGCAAGTGATATGATAATATCTAATGTCTTGTTTTTCATAAGAGAAAACCCTAGTCACAAGAATCAAGCTCCAACAAAGATGTTTCCTCTAAACTTCGTAACTCCTCTTAAGGTTCATGAGGAAACCCTAAAGAATTCCACCAAGAGATAAGTATAAAGAAAACAATACAAATGATCGATATGAATTAAAATGCTATCTCCTTCCTCTATTTATAAGAAAGGAAAGGGTGGCCAAAAATAATATGTGGAAACAAGCCCTTACAAACTACCTACATGATCCTCATATGCTAACACGATTGAGATGTCCATTCTAAGGTGCATGTGTCATACTCCAAGGTGATTTCACACACAATAAGGGCTCCAAGATGATGTAGATAAACAAGGAAATTACACATGTTTTTCTCATAGGCCTCCACATACTCCATCAATACTCCTAAGAAATGTACTCCATTGGGTTAGCTACACTTTTCAAAATCATTATTGAATCCCTAGGTGTCTTTGAGCCATCTCTAATCCTAAAAAGAAGAATCCAATATGCCTGGTGTCATTTAGGGATTGAATCCATCCTCCATGATGCAAAACACTGCTGATCTCATGGAGGACTTTCTCCTAGCAAGTGACTCCTCCATGGGTCCCCAATGAAGGGTGTCCACCAAACTACTAAGAGATCTCCAATGCATAATGGAAGAACACCAAACCAACACCATCATGATGTCAAGCATCTTTTGAACAAGCTATCTCGACTATTTATATCTGTCACAAGATATCTATCATGTTGCAATCCATCTTGGATCATCCTGAGGCCGAAGAATCACAATGTACCCTAAATCTAATGAAGCACCTCCAAGCATGGTGTAAAGACTTTCAGAGTAACCAAAAAATTTAACACCTTTGCAGGTCAACATAATTATTTGATGCATTGAGATATGTTTCCTTTTAGTGGCATACCATCTTTTAGGGAAAAAAGTGCACTATTCACTATGTTTTTTTACAAGTGATGATGATCATGCTACGGACAAATAAAATATTAGGGAGTGAATACCATGTAGATATTTACTATATAGATAATCATGATGAATCTAAGTGGCATTGGCCATGAATGTACTTGGTTACATAATAGGGTTGGTGTTGGGAATCAATCATTTTTTTCACTCAAGGTTTCTAGAATGATGATAATCACTAGGTATCATGAGAATATAATAGGTTGGATTGCATCCCAACCAACACATTTTCTATAAATATATATGTACATAAACTTGTGGTTATAAGGTGGCAATGAGTTTGATCTCTAATGTTGATATCACCAGTATAGATCCATTTTAAACTCGAATATATCAAGCAGTAATAGGGATCCAATTTCTTGAGGTGTAAATATTTTTAATTGCTTTTTATTTGGTTTTAATTTTTATTTTATGATTCAACATGAATTTTTTAATTACCTTCTATTTTTGGTAACATAACATTACGTTACGTGACAACATCTTCCCCATACTAGGCTCTAGATCACCTCTCTCCTCTCGGTATAATAAAATAACTTAAGAAAATAAAGTATAACTATTTTGCAATGATAATATCAAAACCCACAAAAAGGAAATCATATTTTGTTTATCTCCATACATTGGAATTCAAGTGGACATCTTGTGATGTGATACAACTATATAGAAGAATTCATTTAGTCATTTTATCAATACTACTAATATTTCTTGATGCAATTGAAATCTTATCTAATGTATGAACACCTTTCTAGGAAATCACTTTCACAACTTCCATATTACATTATCATTAAAACAACAATTCACTTAACCAATAATGTTAGCCTAAATGAGAACTATGTATAGGAACATTTGAGTACATAATCCAAGAAATCACATGAAACTAGTATGAAATATGAGCAATAACACAATATAATATTCATTGATATGGACATTGTATAGGAAAGTACAATAATGTACCTTGGATCACACCTCCATTTGTGGGTTTTATTCCTTGAAGTTACCTATTGGGTTATAAATAGAAGATGTAGCATCTTACATTTTCAAAGAAATCACAATGTCCACATACAAAAGACATAAAGATGTGTTCTAGAAATAAAAAATATTAACTCCCTAGCACTCCTCGTTAATGTTTATTTAAGGAGTTCTTATAAGGAGAACACAGAGTTGGCATTACTTAAGCACCCACCCTTAATGAAAACTCTTTTTGTAACCTTAACAATTCACAATATAACAAAATACATCGATCAAATTAATTTGCTAATTATTAATGCCATTACTTTTTTTTGGCACAAAAGAAATCTACAAAGGATAAAAACACTCCAATCCTCTTTGGATTTTCAAGTACAAGAGTATCAATTTTTAATAGAGAAATCGATGCCAATACTCTCCAATTTCATTAGGCTTAAGAGTATAACACATAGTAGTGGCTTGAGTTGTATAGAGAAATGACTCAATTGTATCCACATATTATTCATCATAATCCACATAATTGGAAATGTCATCAATGTATCACTTGGATGGTTCATTCATTCCATATCGTGTCTTATAAAGAGGATCATTTACAATGAGAGGGTAAAATATATAAATTATGAGTACATATGTATCATGTTGTGCTATTAGAAACATTTTTATATCATGGTCATCCGATCACATTATTATGAGGAACATGATGGAAATATATCATATGAAATATCCATGGGAGGAAAGCAAGTGGTGAGAAGATTTCTAAATTTTACACAAGTATCCCCAAGAGCGACTACCAATCCACCTACATTTTTTTTTGAATTGTTTCCAGTCTTTTTGCATTATTTACTCGTGAAATTTTGAATATGATAATTTTATCTTTGAACATAAGGATGAACCATGGTAGGTTGTTTTTTCCACTCGTATAGCCTCAACTTAAATATGTTGTTCCTCCATTGATGGAATTGTACTTGTAATAACATGATTATACTATTTAAGGTGAGAACTTTTTTTTTAGATGTAACATGTCTCAGGAAACCCTCATATACTTCCCCTAATTCCAGGGATGGTACTCAAGGTAAATTGTCAACCCTGACTATGGGGCCTAATCCAGTGGGGACATCGAGTGAGGCCCTTGCATAGCCAGCCGAGGATTTGACCCCAAGACCTTCTCCTTACAAATACAACTCTCAACCACTCGAGCTAAACCACTGGGCTATTTGAGGTGAGAACTTGTATATACAACATAAAAATTAGAACATTTAGAAATAGGGCATATATTTGCAATGTAAAAATTAGGATATGTTCCATCAATTTATTAGAATTATGTTGTATTCATAATCAACATTGGTTTTTAAGCCAAGACCCATATAATGAGGTCACATTTCATTGCAATAGGAGTAACCATGCCATGGTCATGTTTGATAAGTCCACTCCTTTGTAGCACAATTTCTTCAGTAATTTAGAACCCCTACACTTAGTATGACTTTTGAATGAAACACATATTTCTAGTGTATTTTCCATTTAATTATCATATCAACTGAATCCATATCAATAATGTCATTTATAGGATCAATAATGACATCGATAGGAGCAACTAGCCATAATTTTAAATCATTTAGTCATAATTTCTCCATCAAAGGAAATTTGTTTGTTTTCAATTCCTCAATTCTCAAAATGATGACCAAGAAATTAGCATATGAATACACTCATGAAGTCAATGCAAATGTATTAGTGGGAGTGGAAGCTAGAGTTTAGAGCCTTGAATGCTAATAACTACTACAAATGGTAGCAAGATATTCTTGAGTTGATCACATGAAATGATCATTTCCATAGACAAAGTCTTTGAATATTTTATAAGAATTTATGTGAGTTATGCGGGTTCCTAAGAAATGCTTCACTAGTACCCCCTAAGTACAAAAGTACCGAGAATACTTTAACCTTTCTTTCCAACTAAAAACAATAACTAACCTACTTGAGTATTTTGTACATATTATGATTTTTGTGTCTTTAATTTTAGTTTAAGAAATAAAATAGAGGTAAAAGTGAAAGAAAAATAATACAATAAAAATGTTCTCCATGAAAATATCACAATGAAAATAAATGTCTTAATAAGATAACTTAAACCCAAAAAATGTTAAGAGTGAGCATAGAAAGTACGAAGCAATTTTATTTTTAGAAATGATCCTAAATGGGGTATGATGTACAAAAATATAATGATAAAATAAAACCAAGATTAATCGGTGTCCTATGGTTTCCATAAAGTCCCAAGAAAGGAATCTTGGACACAACAATAATGCCCTACTTGGGGTGTCTAAAAATAAGTCCTTAGGCTCAACTTTAACTTGGTATTTTTTGAAACCACACACGAACACTATTAGAGAATTGAAGGTGGAGAACCATATGGATCAATATGGGTAAAAAATTCTTTAGTAATAAACGCCACAGAAAAAACCAAAGGGTAATTTGAATAACAATGATTGAAATTCTTTGGGAGGTTAATACCTCAAATAAGGAGGGTACAAATATCATACAAAAATAATTTCAAGGGAAATCCATATGTTATCATTAACAACCATGATATTTTTAAATATAAATAAAATGGAATGCAATGAATTCTTGAAAATTTTCAATTGTCTCTATGTCTTAGTGAGTGATATCCTTATGCTTCCATTCCCTCCTTTAAAAGAGAACTTGACAGTAGTTAGGAACTTTCCTAATTAAATAATAATGAGTAAACTAGCAATTTCTCCCAAAGGTGCAAAGACACACCAATAGTATGGGATTCTAATAAAAAACAAAATGAAATACATGTGCAAGCATTGAATGAAGTTTCATGGTATTTGTATAATTACTTCTTTGATTCAATAAAAAATCAATTGCAAATCTTTTGAGAAAAACATAAATGATTAGAAAAGTTAAAAAAGAAAACATATAAAACAATGATTGCCAAACATCATAACATACGATTATGCTATGCTTGCATCTCATTGTGTATTTAATACATTGGTCAAAGGTAAGGGTCCCACCATTATCTCCAACCTAGTTGGTAAAAAAAAAATAGGGTTTGACTTGATTACCTCAATGGTCCATGACTTAAGAATAAATCCAATTCCTTCAAACAAAGAATATCAACATTAGAAACTTAGAAACAACATTTCTATTTTTCTAGAGCATGGATTTGCAATAGTTGTATGTAGAACCTAATACATTCCATGAATATACCTTTATTATAAAAATTTATTTGGTGATACATCATCCTCTCAATTTCCCATTCCACTGGGACATCAAAAGGGTTTGGAGAAGTCACTTTCTACATTTTGGTGGGAAGAAGTCATTTAAAATCATGTTCTTTTGGTATCTTATGAGGATTTTCAACACCATAGTTTGAATGAGGTTGGAGAATAGGCCTAATGGCCTCACTCCCCATAGGGTAGTGAGTTGGGAGATACCAAGGGAGTATCTAACCACCACAAATCTTGAAGGTTTTTTTGGAGCTGAACTAGGGTTGTTTTAAAGGCAAGTTATAAATGATCAAGTTGGGAGGTGGGTGGGGGGGGGGGGACGCTAACACTTTTTAGCGCATTAGGGAGGTTTTTCCTNGGGATGAGCACAAGGGGTTTAAACAATTGTTTTTAGTAATTTTGGAAGATAAATAATCATTTTTCACAAGCGGAAGTATTCAATTTTATGCCATGGGATTTGGAAACTAAAATAGGTGTTGAGGATATTTGGTGGGATACACCCTAAAAAATACCTTAGTAATTTGTGTTTTTTTAGATTTTCACATATTAAAACATATTCTTGATATTGTGTATCAATTGGACATTCATTAATGGGGAATTCGTTACCATGTGTACCACTTTAGTGATGAGCATTTATAGGGACTTGGGAGGAGCAACATGGGTAATTCTTTTTTGGGCAGTTGGGAGGAGCCACATGGGAGGAACCATTTTGTAAAGGAAAGATTCCTACGGCTAGGGTTTAAGAGGCCATCAACGTACTGGGGTTGAAAGGTGGATGCATAATGTTCAGCAAGCATATATAAGCATGTTTAGAGATTAGAATGGTCCATACCTTGACAAACGAAGGTTGATCCAAGCATCCCTTCATTGCTCCTCTTGCTCCTCTTTCTCCAAGAGACTTGTAAAATGAATTAGACCTTCCTGAAACCATTATGACCACATATAAAGCAATGATAATCAAATAAACATGAAATAATGATCTGACTAACATCATCATATGATCATAAATAGAGATTCAATTACACATTGAATAATGATTTGGGAAGAAGAAGGAAATCACATATTTATTAATCTTGAAAACAAGTACAAGTATACCTTATCTTCAAGTTGGTCACCTCACGAAACCTTGATCTGGTTCTGTTGCTTCTCTTCTCCAAGGAACTCAGCCTCCAAGCTCTGCAACATAAGGAGAAAGCTTCTAGGGCAAAGGTGTGGGCAAAGAGAGTCCCAATTCCTCCAGCATAATGATGCAAAGATTCCAGTCTCCTCTCATGGACCTCCCTACCTATATTTATATGCTTTATGAAGAGTTAGGGTCGAAGACAAAGTAGTTACAACTGAAGGAGTCAGTGTAGAGATGAGGTCAAATGGAGTTACAAAAATCAATATTTGGGTCCTCCAAGTTAGGTGTTTTTTCAGTGACTTTCATGAAATGTCGTCATGGAAGTGTCGACATGGGACGGAATCATGGGAAAGTGGTCACAGGTAGAGATGTGTCATTTTGAGCTATAACAAATGCCCCCTAATGTATGAGGTTAGAGGGGAAGATGATAGGCGGAATACATTATAAAGGAAACAACTGAGTATGGAGAGAGCAGAGAATCCAAGATCAAAAGGCTCGAACAAAGGTACCTGAAAGAGAGATAAATGTTAAACAAAACTGATCTTTGGGACATACAATTCCATATACAAAACATTGCCATAAAGATACAGGTGGATACAACATATGTATAACTGATGAAACTATCATGGTCGCTCAATATGCAAAAAGGCGCCATATCAAATCTAAAGGAGTCATGGCCACCAATGAACAAGGTGGATCCATGCTCAACAATCGATCATAGCCACAAGAATACAAGGTGGATCTATGTCTTGGAAAAATGTCATATGAAGTGTGACAAGGTCTTGCGCAAATTGGGAAATAGCAAAATGACAATGCTATTTTCGGCCCAAGGTCTTCAATCCGAACCGCCCAAAAAAGGTACGAATCCTAACCATGCGAATAAAGGAGTTGAAGTCAAACATGGAGGAAACCATTTGATTATCGGTCAATAATGAGAACCATTAACAAACGCGAGGAAAACCACCATTAATGAAAATGGTCCCCAAGGCACCTAGTACATTTAAACAAGTGTGAATACAAGGACTTGAAGTTGAACACTTGAAGAATCCATTCAGTAGGATACATTAAGGTATTCCCACTACCCAATATCGAGGGAAATTGCCACTAATGACTGCAATCCCCAAGGTACTGTCATAAAACTCTAAATCTCATTCCCAGAGCAAGAGGTGTTGCAGTCAATAGGAAGAGATCCGTTGGAAGGAAGGCATTAAGGCATGCTTCATCATCCAACACGAGGTAAGTCAAATACTAATTGGATTTGGAATTGCTACTAAATTTCACAAGGAATGCTGAAGACATGATGTAATGAACTGATACCAGGGAATGGATGACACAAAAGGTCAAGGCAACTACATAATGGCTGACAAAGGTTTAATCCTTGAACAGTGAGCACGACACAAAAGTGACTTAGGTAGATTTTGACACAAAAGGACCAACGACACAAATATGCAATGTAGGAGACATTGACAGATTCCCCATATAATTAGAAAGAAACCAACAGGAGGAGTAAAAAACTATGAATCAGGTTAAGGTCAAAACACTAGGACCCAACTGTTGATAGACTCAAAACTGGTGCTTTGTTCAAGGAAACTCTAAATCTCATTCCCAGAGCAAGAGGTGTTGTAGTCGATAAGAAGAGATCCGTTGGAAGGAAGGCATTAAGGAATCCTTCATCATCCAACACGAGGTAAGTCAAATACTAATTGGATTTGGAATTGGTATTGAATTTCACAACAAGGAAAGCTGAAGACATGATGTGATGAACTCATACTAGGGAATGGACGACACAAAAGGTCAAGGCAACTGCATAATGGCCGATAAAGGTTTAATCCTTGAACAGTGAGCACGACACAAAAGTGACTTAGGCAGCTTTTGACACAAAAGGATCAATGACACAAATCTGAAATGTAGGATACATTGACAGATTCCCCATATAATTGGAAAAGAAACCAACGGGAGGAGTAAAAAACTATGAATCAGGTTAAGGTCAAAACACTAGGACCCAACTGTTGATAGACTCAAAAATGGTGCTTTGTTCAAGGAAACAAGACTTGTTGCCATGATGTAAAATACATGTGAATGAACTTCCCTTCCCCTCTTTCTTGTAAAGGTTTAACGAGTCCAAGAAAGCAAACTTGGGACCATCTTCATTTTTGGCAAGCTCGAAGAAGAGAAAGAAGAATGCTTGATAAAGCACTGATTCATGGATTTTACGAGCCCAATCTAGTACATGCTTGATGGTGTTTTCATAGTTTAGAGAGTCTGAAAAATCCAAAGCAGACTCTAGGGGGTGATTTTTCGTACAATTTAGTCTCCTGAGGCCGAAAAAGTATAAAACATACCAAAGAAGAACTCTCTTAGCTTCTGAAGAAGTAAGGTGCACCTTTTTCGTATTTAGTCAAGAAGGTCCAAAAAAGGTTAAATTACCACCTACTCAACACTCCTTCAAAAGCAACATATAGCCTAAGTTTTACGAGTGTGAAGGAAGGCAAGATCACTCGGAAAGATCCATTTGATTACGAGAAATGGGGCTTACAAAAATAAAATCGATGCTTTGTTCTTTAGGGTTTAACGAGCATGATAAAGACACAAAGTACACTCAGAATATTTTTCATGTTTTGGTCTAGAGCACGAAAAAGAGAAAACTAAGCTCATACCGGGGGTTCCTTTTCAGTAAGTTTAGTCCCTCAGGTCCGGAAAAGTGATAAACCTATGCCTGAGAATACTCTTCTCAATTTCGAAGAAAAGAGAGTGATCCTTTCTCGCATTATTCCACATGGTCTGAGAAAGTGATAACCTACCACCAATGTGGATGCCCATTCACATATTCTTAACGAGCCTGAATGGACAAGTTTACTCAGCAGTCAAGTCTATTTTGAGGAGTCGGACCTGGGCCTAAAGAAACTCAATATCTTTCCTGTGAAGTTTTAACGAGTCTGGAAAAGTCAACTCGTGGCCTCCTTACTGTTTTTAATGAGCTTGAAGGAGAGAAGAAAGAATGCTCTAAATGCGAGGAGACGAGTGTCAGAGACAAGCGAAACTAGTTCCAAGCGCGGGGAACAAACCTATGCATAATGCAAGGAACATGAGCAAGGTAAAGACACTCGAGGAACATCTCCTCAAGGTAAAAGGTGTCAAGATGCAAAGGAAAATTTATACAAGGCTTAGCAACAATGAGAACAAAGATGAGGGCTTATACAATGAGCTAAAAGTGTGGAAGCCGACATCAGGCTCATAAGCGCCAGCAGGGAACATGCAAATGCAGTTACAGCTTGAACAATAAGAGAAGGCTAGTAAATAGTTGTGAATCCAACTAAGAATAATGTCTCCAAGAAATAACAACATCAGGATCATATTCATAAGAAAATATCTGATGCGGGTCACTTTGGCAGAAACACATGCGACTTTGCTATATTCTACAAAAGGGAAAGTCAAGGAAGAATCAATTGAAGAAGATTCTATAGCACCAAGGCTCGAGGGTTTATAATCAATAAGATAAATCTCATAAAGAGAGAAAAAATCAACAAGGGAGATAGAGTCTGTAGGAAAAAACTCAGTATCACAGGAGTTGAAAAATTCATAAGAAAAATTAAACTCATCAGGATCACTAACTTGCTGTTCAAAGGAAGAGTCAAAAGACTCAACAAGACCAAAATAAGAAGAAAGGTCAGGCTTACTAGGCAAATCAGGGTTAGACTTAGACACAACTGAAACAACATCCAATAGAAGATCAGACTGTATCAAAGACTCTAGGAAGTATTCATCCAAAGGAAGGAGATCATCCGAGATAGGACACATGTCTAAACTTTCAAATGGATCGACAGAGTGGAGATGGGCTCCATAGTCTGTATAGGATGACTCACCTGGTCAACTACTGGGACCAAGTCCCAAGAAGGTAAGCATGAAAACAGAGGCTACTTCTCAATAGCAATTGGACGCAAAGGACATGAGGCCACATAGCTCACCTGTGGCAGGGTAGTGTCTATAGAAACATTGGGAATCAATAAAGGAAAAACCTGGTCTCTAGTTAGGTCAGGAGATGGATCAAGAAAATCCAACTAATTGATAGTGACAATTTCTTCACCATGATTAAAGTACATCACACGAAATAATGTTGACACCAAATCTTGCATGGCATAGACATAATCACGTCCAAGGAGCATATTGATGTCCAAGGGGTCTTCTATCACCATGAAGTCAACTAAGACGGTCTTCCCACCCAAAGTAACAGGTGTTTGAGCAAGAAATCCCAAGGCTATACAAGTTCTTCTATCAAAATCCAGTAACTGGCTAGCAGTCGACACAAGGCTAGGAGATCCCATGCCTCGCCAAGCACGAGCAGACAAGATACTAACTGAGGCTGCTTCATCAACAATACAATGAGCAATCATGTATGATTCAAATTTGACCTTTATCTGGAAAGGTGCATCAAAAGGAAGGTGGGGCTCAACTAGGCTATCCCAATCAAAGGAAGCAATCCGAGATCTTGGTGGGGGTTCATCCAAAGTGGGTTTAGTGCCCCCTTGTTCAGTAAGTTCTGAACTGGCAGTGAATAAAATGTGACTAGCAGACACTTCACTCTCCAAAGGAAGAGTGGGATGGATCGACAATGGAATCGATTCAACTACTTCGTGAAAGTCACTCTCCGAAGGGAGAGTGGGATTGACCAAAGATGACATTGGTTCAATCACATCATGATCACT
The DNA here is from genome assembly GCA_001517045.1 of Pseudotsuga menziesii. Classification (NCBI taxonomy): domain Eukaryota; kingdom Viridiplantae; phylum Streptophyta; class Pinopsida; order Pinales; family Pinaceae; genus Pseudotsuga; species Pseudotsuga menziesii. The sequence continues at coordinate 770,592 of LPNX010266894.1, forward strand.
CTCTGAAAGAAGAGTGGGACCGACCAAAGATGAGATTGGTTCGACCACTTGATTAACCAAATGTTGAGTAGGTTGTTCAGGAGAAGGAAATTCTTGAGTCTTCGACCACACTCTTCGCACCTATGTGATAGCAGGGCATTGGTGAGTAAGATGATCTCCCTCATATAGCTTACAAGGGAACTTAAGTTTGCACTTCGAACGATCAGTTTTCTCAATGGTGTCAACATGAATAGCAGTGGCTGACTGTTTTCTCTCAGCATGACCTACAGAGGCTGAGAGTTTTCCCCCAACATGACCACCAAAGGCTGGGTGACTGGGTCTAACCTGACTAAGAGAGGTTGGTTGTTGAAAAAATTCAGAATGTTAAAAAATGGGATGACCATGAAACCAAACTCTTCCCACCTCTACAATAGAAGGGAATTTATAAGTAAGGTGGTCTCCCTCATAAAGGTTACAAGGAAACTTGGGCTTATGTTTTGAATGGGTAGTCTTTTCAACAGTGTCAACATGACTCGCAATGGCTAGCAGATTGTCTTCAGCATGAACCATAGAGGCTGAGAGACTGCCCCCAGTATGAATTGTAGAGGCTGAGAGACCAAGTCCAACATGACTTGTAGAGATTGGATGGGAACCACCAACATGAACATCAGAGGCTGAATGGTTAGGATCAACATGCTTTGCAACAATTGAGTGTGTGCCCTCAGCATGAACTTCAGAGGCTGGGTGGATGGATCCAACATGACCTGTAGAGGCTCGATGGGGAGGTTCAACTTGAACATTAGAGGTTGAATGGGTGCCCTCAGCATGAACTATAGAGGCTAAGTGACTGGATCCATTGTGACCTGGAAAGGTTGGAAGGATCCCACCAGCATGATCAATAGAGGTTGGATGGTGAAGATCAACTTGACTTGCAGAGGTTGAGTGCTTAGATCCAACATGACCTGCAGAGGTTGGATAGGTGCCCCTAGCATGAACTGAGACTGGGTTGTGAGGTTCAACTTGAATTGCAGAGGTTGAATGGGTTCCCTCTTTCTTATGTGTCTTCTTCCTATTCCTCCTTCTTTTACTCCTTTTAGATTGTTGGTTACTAGTATCAGTACTTTCACCGCATGAGATAGAAGGAGTAGGAGAATCAACTATAGGTGAAGGGGAAGCAATGTTTTGATGCTCTTGATACAAGGAGCTTACTTGAGAAGCACCAAGAGCATTTAGGACAGTTGGAGTGGAAAACAACCACACTAGTAGCCCTAGGGTGAATCCAGGTAGATTCAAGGTGGCCATAAAAGGAACACCAACATTCCCTGTGAGAGGAATAGTACAAGGAGTTCCCAGCATGGGGATCTCTTGGTTTCTATTCAAAGGGGTGTTAGCCATATTTTCAAACAACAAGACAAATTCTAAGGTTGACAGGTAACCACAAGTACAAAGTACACACCCGAAGGAAAACTAAGTATAGACAAACCACATAACACTCACTAAAAAATTCCTAAAGCCAAGCAGACAAAAATGTATAAGATATGCTTTCCAGAAGAAAGCTGATAGACAATTACTTGGCATCCTTGTATATGTTCTTAGGCACAAGTGGAGGAATCACCCACTGCCCTCCCACACCTTCTACTGGGGTTACCTTCCAAGCCCGTCCAAGGTCAACCAGAAATAGCCTTCCGGTGTACCTGTGTATGAACCCTAGATGTCAAAGAGACTAAAGGTTACCTTAACTATATTGACAGTTTGGGGGGACAATCACAATCCTGGTTTGTACGCATGGGAATGGTAGGAAAGTCCGAAACCTTGTCTAAGACAGAATCCCCAGATGCGTAAAAACCTTGGTCTACGCTTTGACAAGGAATTGGAGGGTTATCTCCTCAGTCCAAGCCTCCACGCAGCCTCGTGCTTAACTCCTGTTTAACTCACGCAATCAACATAGAAGAGGATTTACCTAGTGATTGGCCAACTACGTCTGAAATTTAATACTTGTGGAGAGTTAAAACTCCCTATTCCACAAGTCTAGCCTAATCTAGTTGGTGTATGACCCTATAAAATAAAACTTAATAATAATTTTTAAATTATATCGTTTATTTTAAGGGCTGTTTTTAGTCAGAGGGTAAATGGTGTGAAACTTATGTGGTGTTTTGACTCAAAGTTGAAAGAAAATGAGTAAGCAAAGAGAAATGAAATGCAAAAAGCAAAAACTATTCTCTTTCTTTTCAAATAGAAACTTGAAAGCCACAAAAGAACAATTTCTTTTTATTTATTTTTTTCAAAAACAATTATATGCCATGCAATCTAGACTAAAAACCTAATCTACATGCATATAAAGCAAACATGTGTTTTTTTCTTTTTCTTTTATAAATGCAAAAGAAAAACTACCTACAAACAAAAGTATGCAGATAACAAGAACAAAGCAAAAGGAACTCTGCTATACAACCACCAAATAGACTCTAGAATGAACTAAAGTCAGTATAAACCCTACTTGGAAGGAAGGCTTGCATAAGAGACAAGTCAACTAATTTGGCATGGTGAAGTTAACCAACAAAAGAAGAAGGAAACCAACACCAACAAGCTTATGAACTCAGACAAAGATAACTAACAGAGGCTGACCAGAAACATAAGCCAAAAATCATGCCAAGGAAAGGGGGTGGGGGGAAAGAGCAAAGAGCAAACCCTAATGCTATAAAAAGGGTTACCACATAGATAAAGAACACCCAAAAGGGATGACACTAACTCCTTGGATTCATGCACCTGCAGAGGACACCAAAAGACCTACCAAACAGCCCACAACAGAAGAAAACACACTGTTTTAGGGGCACATGCGGGTTGTACTACTGACAAGTCGCGTGTCATACGCGGGTTGATAGTACATCAAGTCTCCCAAGCACATGCGGGTTGTATTACTGACAATTCACATATCATACACGGGTTGACAGTATAGAAAGTCACGTTTACCAAAGCAGACACGCGACTGTTCAGTCTGCAACTCGAGTATGGGTGGAAAAAATCCCCCAAAAAGTCAAAAACTGCCTTAGGAAGTCAGGGGAGGTGTTCTATCAGACTAAGAAGTTGTTCCTAAGTGGCAATAAGGACCTGAAACCAATGCAAAAGACTGAAAGAAAGACAGAGAAACCCCAAACAGACAAGGCTCTCCCCAACGGAGTCGCCAGTTCTGTTGTAAAGGAAAGTTTCCTATGGCTAGGGTTTAAGAGGCCATCAACGTACTAGGGTTGAAAGGTGGATGTTTAATGTTCATCAAGCATATATAAGCAATTTTAGAGATTAGAATGGTCCATACCTTGATAAACGAAGGTTGATCCAAGCAGCCCTTCAATCCTCCTCTTGCTCCTCTTGCTCCAAGAGACCTGCAAAACGAATTATACCTTCCTCAAACCATTACGACCACATATAAAGCAATGATAATCAAATAAACATGAAATAATGATTTGACTAACATCATCATATGATCATAAACAAAGATTTAATTACACATTGAACAATGATTTGGGAAGAAGAAGGACATCACATCTTTATTAATCTTGAAAACAACTACAATCATACCTTCTCTTCAAGTTGGGCACCTCACAAAACCTTGATTTGGTTCTGTTGCTTCTCTTCTCCAAGGAACTCAGCCTCCAAGCTCTGCAACACAAGGAGAAAGCTTCTAGGGCAAAGGTATGGGCAAAGAGAGTCCCAATTTCTCCAGCATAATGATGCAAAGATTCCAGTCTCCTCTCATGGACCTCCCTACCTCTATTTATATGCTTTATGAAGACTCTAGGGTCGAAGACAAAGTAGTTACAGCTGAAGGAGTCAGTTGCATAACTACCCAAACTACCCGAATTTCAAAATACGTATTTTTTTTACATTTTCAGGAGGCGTACATGGGTTGCAGAGACAACAGTTGTGTACATGAGGAGGTATAAGCGGGTTGCAATGCAGGAAGTCACATATTTAAGGCATATGCGAGTATTATATATAGCAAGTCGCGTACATACGTGGGTTTCCTTAAGGAAACCCACATGCACATAAAAAAACTCCTTTTTAAGTTACTTCTAGGCATTTTCAGACTTTGTTGTCTTCTAAAGAGTTTTAGCTAACTAAAATATCTTTCTAATAGTGTAGAGATGAGGTCAAACGGAGTTATATAACTCAAGATATGGGTCCTCCAAGTTAGGTGTTTTTTCAGTGACTTTCATGAAATGTCGTCATGGAAGTGTCGACATGCGACATAATCATGGGAAAGTGGTCACAGGTAGAGATGTGTCATTTTGAGCTATAACGACACCACAAATATTGAAGGTTTTTTTTGAGTTGAACTAGGGTTGTTTTAAAGGCAAGTTATAAATGATCAAGTTGGGAGGTGGGTGG
>LPNX010266894.1:774963-805480 GCA_001517045.1 Pseudotsuga menziesii
GAGCACAAGGGGTTTAAACAATTGTTTTTAGTCATTTTGGAAGATAAATAATCATTTTTCACAAGCAGAAGTATTCAATTTTATGGCATGGGATTTGGAAACTAAAATAGGTGTTGAGGATATTTGGTGGGATAGACCCTAAAAATACCTTAGTAATTTGTGTTTTTTTATATTTTCACATATTAAAACATATTCTTGATATTGTGTATCAATTGGACATTCATTAATGGGGAATTTGTTACCATGTGTACCACTTTAGGGATGAGCATTTATAGGGACTTGGGAGGAGCCACATGAGTAAAAAAATTGATCATTACATCCTTGCACGAAGGCACAAATAACATTGATACATGGTGATGTGACCATTTAAATGACCCTCTATAACATTATTACAAGGATGAAAGGCCACAACTTATGGCCCATGGGAAATCCATGCTATCCCAAAATATAAATTCTATAGAATAGGAAATATTGTACAAGAGGGAATTCATTATCTTGAGTACCACTTTCAGGATGAGCTTTTACACGGGATTGGGAAGAACCATGCTGATCAAATCCTTAATTATTAACTATCTACATGACTGTGAGTTATAACTTGTAGAGATATGAATGGATTTATAATAGATAAAAAATTAATATGTAAATTATCATAAACATTATTTGATCGACCTATTTTTTCATTTCATTATATGATCTTTTCACGTTACCAATTGAGTGTTTATTGTGAGAATCTTAGCCACATAAAACATCATGTCTCAAAGAGTATTTGAATGCTTCCTACTAAAACACTAACAACATTATAGAGAGAAGAAATGTTGTCTATCTCTCAACACAATGTGTAAATGGGAGAAAGCCATTAAGAAGGATTTTTCTTTTTTTCTTGTTCTAGATCACTCTTTTCTCTCCATTGTATTGAGTGTACTTTATGAAACTTTTACAGAATCTGAATATCCATTAGTTTGTTTACACTAGAAATTCCCATTTCATTAAATTTGGACTTATTCAACAGAAGCTAGACTAAAAATGTGCAAAATCACACTTCCTAAATCCTCCAAACAACCTTTCTAAAGTGAAAAATTGGGTTGAAAAAGTGAAAAATTGGGTTCCGAAAGTGCGATTTCAGATTTTGAAAGTGATATTTTTGAATCATTTTGAACCCCAAAATTGGGTATTTTAATCCCAAAACTGCAATTTTTGGTTCAAAAAATACAAATTTTTATTTGAAAAGTATATATTTTTTATTTAAAAATGTTCTTTTTAATTCAAAAAGTGTGATTTTTTACTTCATAAATGTAGTTTTCAATTCCAAACACAACATTTGCAATTTCATAAGTTTGATTCTTAATTGTAATAAATGTCAATTTAAATGTTAAGATCTAAATAACGATTTCAAAGACGTGAATTTTATTTTATTTTCTCTCAAATATTATTTGCAATTGAACAATGTACAATTAAATGGTTCATTGATTCTCCATATTTTTTCTATATTTTATAGCATAGTACAACGAGTGCAATGGTTGTCATCTTGACATGTTTTGAATTAGTTTGTTGCATATCCTCGATGTCGATATATTTAACAATGTACGACATAGTAATATTATTCCTTCATATACAAAACTAAAATAACCTACCGTTGATTTACATTTATACAATTTCCATAAAACCTTTTGAGACTCTTTGATATTGGTATTGACTATCTCTGAGACATTGTTTTTAAAAACATCTAACCTTAATTGCTAATACAACAACTTATTCAATATACACAAATTTCGTAAACCCAATCAAGTTGGAAAGAGAAATTCCTTTTCTTTGATCTAAACTATTTATAATTTTCTCTTTCATTCCTCCTCGCTAAATTAAGAACTTACAAAGTGTTCAAAACACTAATATGAAGTATACAAAAATGGCCAAGGACACATGGTTTCCTTTCATATACAATGCTATTTATAAAAAAAAATGGCAGTTTGTAGCATTATAGTCTTGCAAATGAAAATAAGGAAATTCTATTCTTGCAAATAGGCCAAAAAGATGCATAAGAATGTTATGTAAATAAACAAGAAGACATAATTAGAAATTAATTTTCTTATCTTCTTGTATTCATAGATGGTTCTTGTATTCATAGATGGAAAAAGACCCTACTTGGATTAGTAGTGTTTGCTTGGAGAGCTCGTATGCTTGTTGATTGAGTTCTCTAAAGATATGGGTGAAGGACATCCACTCAAAGCTTTGAAGTACATAAGTAATTTTTTATAGAAGATGTTTTAGGAACATAATTTCCACATTGATTCACTTGTTTTCCTAGTCGATGACTATTTTCGATGATCCCATTGCCTGATGTTGTTTGACCCCTTGATCTTTGGCACATAAGGGTTTGATCCAGATCGCCACATATTCTTGTTTCGAGTTTGAGCATGGTCTAGGAGTGAAATGGAGGAGAAATTAATGCAAAGATATGATAAACAACCATTCCGTTACTCCACACATTAACATATTTATATATGAAAAAATAAAATAATTAAAATATTCCCAATGAAATCATAATCCCTTCAACTTTTATCCATTTCAACATCACTTCCACTCTCAACATTTTGTTTCATATGTTAATGTTTCAACTTAACTGCTGCAAGGACCTTCGCATTTATTTTTTATTTTCCTTCTTTCCATCCTACCCTTGGTGACCATTCCCAAATGATTGGATAACAACTCTTTTGTAGGCCAAACACTCTCCATAGGAATCCATTTCCAATAAAGCTTCATGCAATGGGTTCTTTGATGTTCCCTTTTTGTAAAGAAAATATCCATAGTTATAAATGATTGGTTCTTCAAGATATTTAAGGTATCTAAATAATGAAGTGACTATGAAATTTGAGCCCATCTCCAAAAAGGAAATATTGAAAGGGTCAAATCCTTCAGTCTTGTGTCCATGCATCAACATAATAGTCAAATATATAGGAAGATTCATAACATTACTAATTCTCATTTACAAATCCTTGGTATGGAAGTCTTTGAATTATCCATCTTTTCGTGCACAAAGCTCAAATATTTGCTTGGACGCTTCTCTGAAGCTAAAGTATCAACTTAGTTCATATGATGACATCTTGCATTGTAATGATTATGGGTTGTCTGAATAGTTCATAGACATTCTATTTCATTTGGGTAAATGGTATCCCTAAGCTTGTTCATGATTGAAATAAATTCATTACATTTTGCAAAGAAATTTTTCTTTGGTGATTGCAACACTGGGAAAATTGTCTCTCATCACTCTGCTAAAAGTTGATTGAGAAATTAGAGGAAGGCCAATATGCCAAGTATCATCATTTACCATTTTCCACAAAAAACCATGGGCCATATTTGATGGCAATATTTTCATAGGTGCCCTTGCTCCATCTTGATTTATTTCACGTGTTGATTGCAGTGAAGTATCCAAATTTTGGACACTAATCTTTTTAATACTAGAAACTATTGCAATATCATTTGTCCTTGATTTATTCAACCCACTATTTCCATTGTCTGCCTTCAAATCACAATTTAGAAATGCTCTTTTATAATTGAAAAAAGTACTTTTTATTCCATGACATTCTCGCCATGCATTTTGACACACTTATAATGTATCAAATTTCATTGTAAACAATGTTATTGTTTTTCATTTCTCCTTGACCTAAAATAGGGGTATTATCCACAAAATAATTTAATACACATCCTCTTTTAGAAATTCTATTCAGTTCTCTGAATTTATCAATACCTTCCATCATTGAATATAATGGAACTATTGAAATACACAATTTTGAACAACAATATTCTTTGTTTATATTCTCAAAGAATGATATTTTATCAATTGATTCAACATATTTTAAAAATGACTTCCTTTTATAATATGTAATTCCATTTTGACGGTTTATAGAATCATATACCTTTTTTCCTAAATTCTATATTGGCATATTCATAACACATAGAATTACCATCTACAAAGGACATGATTCAAATTCCTCCCAAAACTTGAACATTTTGTCTTCTCCATTCGTTCTTATTATCATATCCAAATGGGCGTTATCAAGGCCAAAGAAATAATTTGCAGGCCATCTAATGAGAAAACCTTCAACGACAACACAATTCTCACAATTGGTAGAAACTTTTGAATTAAAACTCTAAATTCATTATCATTTAGTGGTTCAAAATGCACAACATCATTTTCTAAAACATTCGTAACAACTCCCTCGAAAATATAGTTTGGTGTCCATGAACACTAATGAATTAAGTTTATGTTTTCTCCCACAAAATTAATATTGTGATTCTGATTGATTTGTCTCTCTAAACCATCAGATTGATCAGCCTTTGCAACACAATGCTGAACTTGTATTGCAATCTTTTAGTTTTTCTATTGGCCAATATACAAGGATTCCAATCTTTAATTTTGAAGAACATGCAAGAAACATAAATACTAGTTACTTCAAAAGAAAACCAAGTGATAAAGATCCAAAAAGAAGTTCCATCAAATGAATCATTCTCATCAACATTTGTTACAAGGCCTCTAGCAATACAATTATTCTATTTCAAACATCTATGCGGGAATTCCACCTTTCTTACTAGAAATAAAAAAATTAATTTCAATAAGATTATCCTTTCTCTCACTTTCCATTCCAACATTGAATGTCTCATTCACCATAGATTGCTTTGAAGATGGATCAAAGCTCTTATAAATTTGTGATGCATCCCATTCAATAAAATCTCTTTTTTCCTCTAACAAAGTATCTACAGCAATTGATGCATGTGGAAATTAAAGATCTCCACTCAAAACCTTAGTATAATTTACAACTACACATCCATACTTGTTTTCTATTGGAAAATATATTGCTTCAAATACCTTTTAGTCCATTAAAAAGAAAATCAACATCCATTTTATAATCAAACATTTTGAAAGACATTTCTGAAATTGACAAAGATACCAAAAATGAATTCATATAAAACACAAATAAAAATTCACCAATTATCTAAGAGATATGCATCTAAAAATAAATCTTATGTGTAAAAGAAACATTGATAGTATCTTAATAAAAATTTAACCATTTTTATGTCCAAACAAATAAAAATATTTTGATCATAACTAGTTGTTGAGTAATTATTAATACCGATTTGAATGTGTCTTTCTATTTAATTTTGAGTAGAAGGATTGCATCTTTTTCAAGATCTAGATCATGACATTGTTTAATTTAGAAAAGATTCAGGATCTTTAGGCTGGAATGAACCTCACTGTGAAAGAAGGTTGAAGGAGGAAGAAGAAATTCAGTGCACAATGATCAAACAATCATGGTGAAATTGAACATTCAAGAGCAAAAAATTTGACAGCATAACAACAGTATCATAATTTTTAATATGTGTAATACAATGATGATACAATAAGGAGGATCCAAATCCAATAGGTGTGATTCAAATTCCATAAATTGACCGGACTCTGGAGATCACTAACTGTGGAAAAATCGCCATTGGAGGCTCACTAGTTTAACTCAGGACAACTCAATCAATTCACAATCAGTTATTTGATCAAGGTAGGTAGGAAAAGGCGCCTAACCTCCTTAAATCATGGAAATATGGAGCTAGAATAATTGGATATGGACTAGTTGATGCCCATCAGAGGATAACTCAACATAAACTAGGGTGAAATGATGATGGGATTCCCATGGCTTAGTGTGGGTTACTAAGTTATAGGGATTGGCCTCTGGACCTCCTAAAATAATGAAAATTGGCGCATCAAGTGGTAACTGGGCCCCAAATGAGTTTCCCATGCCACTAGTGAAGTGGCAACATACTCCTTAGCTAGGAAATGAATTTTAGACTATGGTGGTCAAGGGAGGATTATAATTAATCCTAACACCCCCGCTTGATCCAAACGAAAACAACATGGGATCTGAAAAACTAAGACCAAAGGTCACCCATACAATCTAATGCAAAAAATAATTTCTCAATAAACCAAGGAAATGGGGAAAACCTCTTGGGACCCCCCCCTTCGAAATGAACAGTGGAACTAGGAACAATAATTGAATCAAACCTTCACACGAAGAAGAGATGATATAGGAAAATATAATTTTCAGTGAAATATTTGGTGAATATGTCCACAACCTACTCCTCTGCAGGGAATTAATGCAGTTTAATATCCTTACTATGCACTAGTTCCCAGATGTAGCACATGTGGAATTCAATGTGTTTGGTCTACTACTCTTGTAATGGAATACTGGAAATTGTAATTGCACTTTTATTATAACAAAAGAGGCCTATTGAAGGAGGAGTGAGAATGTCAAACTTTATCAGAATCCCATGTAGCCAAACTACTTGAATAAGTGCATTCACAGCCCCTCCCCATACCCTGCTTCAACTGAAGAGAGAGAAAGAGTTGCTTACTTCTTTCTTGACCAACAGATTGGTCTAGATACCAACATGAAAACAAATCTCAATGTATATTTTCTATTATTACTATCACTAGCTCAGTATTAATCGGTAAAACCAAACAGATATAGCTACGCACAAGTAGAATAGTGAATCCAAAACTCTCTTGTACCCTACACATAATGTGAGATGTGCTTTGATTCCTTACAATGTAGCTCATGTGTCTCCTACATGAACCTATAAATAGCACTCACAACATAAGACAAGTATGGACTCGAATGGATGAGGTACAATAGGATACCAATCAAATGTCTGTAGGGAGTACTATCAACTAGGGGTGTAGAACCACCTTCTTCTAATATGATGCCAGATAAGAAGGGGAAGGATATTTATTTGCAACCAGTCATGTGGAATATTTTGAGCAAATATCCTATGAATCTAGACTAAGCAATCATGATCCCCTAAGATCTTTGATTCACTTCAAGGCCAATAAACTTACTTAGAAGCCCTATATCTTTCATTGAGAATTCCTCTCTCAAAGTTGACTTGATATCCCTCAATCCAGCAGCTGAGCAATAGTAATGAGCAAGTCATCCACATACAGTAAAATCATCAGTAACCAACCTCCCTTCTACTGCTTGTAGACATTGGAGCAATATTTGCACCTTTCAAACTTCTGTGATAGTAAGAAGGAAACCATCTTGTCATGTCATTCCCTTGGGGCTTGATTTATCCCATACAAATATTTACTTAGTTTGAAAACCAAGGAGGAATATTTAGTTTACCTCTCAGGCTATATAATGTTGATCTCTTCTTCCAGGTCACCATGAAGGAAGGGACTCTTAACATCCATGTGATGTACCTTCCACGTCTTCAAAGATATAATGGAAAAAACCAACCTTATGGAATCCATTCTTGCAACAGGAGAGAATGTCTCATTGTAGTCCAACCCGTGAACTTGTGAATACCCATTTGAAACTAACAAAGCCTTGTATGTGGTAGTGGATCCATCTACTGCTAGTTTGGTCTTGTAGATCCATTTCCACTGAACTAGATTTCTCCCAGCAGGTAAGGAGACAAGATTCTAGTTCAGGTTGTCTTATATCAAATCATATTAATCATCCATGGTTGTATTGCATATTGGATCATGGAAAACCTCTTTGTAGGACTGTGGATCAAACCCCAACATCATGAATCTCCTCTCTGGGAGAAGTGGATCTGTATGGAAGAGTGAAAGGTCTTTATCCTAAAATTGAAAACTTGTTCTTCTTTTGTCAAATGGATACCCAACATTGTTCCCAACAACTTCAATGATTTTTTTGGCTCATTTAGGCCTTGGATTGGGGGCAGTTGTTGGATTTGGATTTGGATATGCTTGAGCTTCATTCTTAATATCAAGATCTTGACCATATTGATCCTCATATTCGGACTTTGAATATGAAACATTAGTAGGGACATCATCATATGCAAATGGAATTGATTGATTATTTATATGTCCCTCTTCAACAGATTGTAGATCATGCAACGAATCTTCATTTAATTGGACACTCTGCTATATGAAGCACACTCTGGTTGCAATCTCCATCAATTTGTAAGTTTTGCATCATCTACATATTCGAGTAGTATGCATTCACTACTATGAGGTTGTAAGGCCTTCCTCTTGTTAGTTGGATTTTTTCCCATGATTTGGAGCCAAAAACCCTTAGATGTGAGACATTGAGCTTATGTCTCATCAGTGGTTCAAATGGAGTGATCCCAACCACTAAATTGTGAGGCGCTCTATTCTAGATGTACAAAGCATAATTCACTACTTCATCCCACAAATATGATGGAAGATTTTTTTATTCAAGAATGCGTGTAGCCATGTCTTTAAAATATCTATTCTTCCTCTCAGCAACATCATTTTGTTGTGGTGTATATGGGACTGAATGTTGCAATTGAATACCCGTTGAAGCACATAGTTGCTAGAATTATCTTCTGATGTACTCTCTTCCATTATCTGATCTCAGTTCTTTGATATTATTCCCAATATTGTTCTTAGATAAGGCTTTGAAAATTTTGAAGGTTTCAAACGCCTCAAACTTCTAATTAAGGAACTAGATCCAACAATACCTTGAGTAGTCATCAATGAAGCTCAAAATGTATCTAGATCCATTCATGGATATTGTAGGAGTTGCTCTGGAGAGATCAATGTGAACCAAATTAAGTGTAGAGGAAGCTCTTATTTCCTTCCTAATCTCATACCTTTTCTTTGGATGCTTACCTAGAAACCATTGCAGACACCTTTAGAGGACTTGATGAGAGACAATCCCTCAACCATCTCTTCATTTTGCAGCTGCTAGAGATATTTGAAATTTTGATGGCCAAATATTTCATTCAAAATCCTTCTTGTATCATTAGCATGAGTCAATAAGGCACTTGGATATAAGTTAAGAAGAAAATGAGAAAATTCATATTACTTGAAGGAATGATTTGGAGCTCATTTCGCTATTAGATTCCCAGTAGATATTTATGAGAACTCCAATGAGTCAATATCAAATGTCACTCACTTGGGTGATTCAGTGTGGGTCATCTGGTATATAGACAACGAAATTGTTGTTAGGGAGGGAAGATAGAGGACATTCTTGAACACTCCATACTCAAATTTGATTGGACCTTTCCCAACAGTTGGGATTTGAGAGTCATATCCCATTTGAAAGCTTGGACCACTAGAGAGATATAGATAGTATAATTATTCTTTGGAGGAAACCATGTGGTTGGAGGCTCTAGAATCAATGAGAAAATCTTGCCTTTAGTGCATGGAATCTCTTATGATCTTCAGTCTTGTTTCCAGGATCAGGATTCCTTGCATCTTCAGGAAGGGAAATATTGTTATGCTCAAGGAGTCTAAAAATATGGTCTATGGTTTTCTTCATACATATGTTCTCTGGATGATTCCCTCTCTTACAGTATGAGAACTTGGAATTATCAAACTTTTTTTGCTTGTCTTTATTGGAACTTGACGCTCCTTCTAAAGGATTCTACTTCTCTTTAGGATTGAAATCAATGTTGTTCTTTTCCTTTCCTTTTTGCTTCCCCTTTTCTTGCACATTATCAGTCTCCCTAGCTAAGAGAGCTTGATTTTTGGAGGCTTTGAGGGCTCCCATATCTATCGACTTATGTTGTTCCTCAATAAGAGATTATGTGAAGGAATCAAGGGATTGAATTCACCAATTAGGATTTGTTAGTCTCTTGGAGTGAAAGGTGGATATGAACATTGAGAATTATAGGCCAAGTTTGCTCAGAATAGAGAGCACCAACTTCTCATGATTCTTGTTAATCCCACCCTACTTACACTGAATGACCAAGGATTTGAATTTGGCGAAGAATTGTTGAATGGTTTCGAAGTTGCTGGGATGAAGAGAAAATAGATCATTCTATAGAATATGATCTCTGATCTCATCCTTCTTTCCAAATAGTGTTTCAAGTTTATGCCATACTTCTTGGATTTTTTAATCCATCTAGGTGGAAGAAGAACTATCTAGAGATATGAATGCACATGAAACCAAATGCTTCATCCAGATTGTTCAAATACTTTGATTTCTCAAGAGGTTTTTGGGGTTCGACCTCCTTTCCCATAGTGACCCTATACAGAACTTTGTTACACAACAAAATATGTGTGTCAAGCCTCCAATCACGACAGTTGAAGGGTGCGAGGATCCTGAGTGTCAATATTGATGAATTCTACATCTTGCAACTTCAGGGGAAACACAATTATTCTGAATTCTTTAATTTACCTGCAAAAACACTTCAATTCGAAGGAAAAGAAATTCAATGACTCTCTACTTCGACATGTGAATATTATCAAGGTGTTTCACACCTGGCTAGACTTCTTTGGATAGAATATAGAGGGAGAAAGGAACAAATACCAAGAATTATGTGGAACCCAGTTGCTTCTGGTGCCTCAATGCAAGTTTATGAGGATTGAATTTGGCGTGATTACTTTCTCTGATACAATATTTAATTTATCAAATCTTCGGGATCTTAGGTTGGAATGAAACTCACTGTGAAATAAGGTTGAAGGAGGAAGAATAAATTCAGTGCACAATGATCAAACAATCATGGTGAAATTGAACAGTCAAGAGGAAAAAAATTTGTTAGCATAACAATAATCTCATAATCATTAATCTGTGTGTAATAAAATGATGATAAAATAAGGAGGAATCAAATCCACTAGGTGTGATTCGAATTCCATAACTTGGATTGACTCTAAATCTCACTAATTGTGGGAAAATAACCGCTAGAGGCTCACTAGTATAACTCAGGACAACTAAATCAGTTCACAATCAGTTAACTGATCAAGGTAGGTAGGAAAAGGCACCTAACCAACTTAATTCATGCAAATTTGGCTCTAGACTAACTGGAGATGAACTAACTAATGCTCATATGAGGATAAATCAATATAGACTAAGGTGAAATGATGATGGGAATCCCATGACTCAGTGTGGGTTCCTAAATTATAGTGATTGGCCTCTATAGATCCTAAACTCATGCAAATTGGTGTATCAAGTGGTAGGTGGGCTCCAGATGAGTTCCCCATTGCACTAGTGAAGTAGCAACATACTTTTAAGCCAAGAAATGACATTTAGACTATGGTGGTCAAGGGAGGATTATAGTTAATCATAACAGACATCAAATAAGAGAAGCTTAAAATTGGAAAGGAAAAGGATTACCTTTTAAATATGAAACCATTTGAAATGAACAATATTATCCTACAAGAGGTGGTTCAAGAGGAAAGATTGGGAAACCATTCATAAAACATATAAATGGGTCACACTTCAGTGATGATAGTATTTTAGGTAGAATAGAACCATGTGCTAGAATGTTTTTTCTTGATGTTTAAGGCTAGATAGCATATCCCATCGTCAATACATAACCCCTAGATAGAATATCCCATCACCAAAAGACATATAATGATGATATCATTAACACCCTATTTGTGAGATCGTCTAGTGGATGCATTCAAGAAAAATGGTTACAAGGAAAACCAAATTAAAAAAGTCATTAAAAAATCATGTGAAAGAAAGAGCACAAGAGACAATCATAAAAACAAGAATATCTCTCTTAAGACAATCAGTTTGCCATCAAAGTTACTAAAGATAGGATTGCCAATATTTTACGAAAGAAGAAGATAAGGGTTGATTTCTATCCTCCAAATACGTCGAGAAAACTATTGAATCATGCAAAATATATATTAGATCTAAAGAAGCAAATATGCATCTATTCTATTCCATGCGATTGTGGTAGAGTTTACATTGATGCAGTCCACTCAATTTATATAAGAGTAAGAGCCAAAAAAGATTAATTATAACGTTTTCTCTTTCGCTCCTCCATCTAGCTGACTTGGTTTGGTATTGCTACAACTATAATATTGTTTTTATTTATTCCATATTGTGGGAAATATTATCTCTCAATATTCCTCAATCTTCTCTTGATGATGCGCTATGCTATCTAGCCCGAAATGTCGAGACAAACCAATCTAACACAAGGTTCAAATCTACCTACAATGTTGACATGCGAGAACACTAACATGATGATAGTGTTGTTAGTGGGGAGAGTTAAGAGGAATTTTCAGGTGACCCTTCCTAAATATACTAATCCAGTATCCTTCCCTCTTGGAAATATATGTAAATAAGAAATCACTAGATCTTTCTTATAGAATAGTATATTCAAACAGGTGGCACAAGAGATATTATCGAGCGACCATTCCCTAGATATAACAATCTGGACACCATTCCTATAGTATATTAACCTTTCAGAGGTAGGTAAAAATGATATATCGATATACACTTCATTCAATATAGGAATCAAGTCTCACTTACTCTATCTTTGTTTTCTCAACGAGGAGTGCAAAGAAAGAGTGTTAGAAAACCCTTCCTTTGATATATTAACCAGAAAATGATTTATCCAAAATCCAGTCAATATTTTCTCTAGAAGATATGTTTCCATGGTACCAAATTTGAAAAAGAGTTGGAGGATCATTTCTATATATGATAAATTTCCTGCATCCATATTTGATGAAGGGTCAATCGATCCTTCATCTAGGTGATAGGTTTGGAGGAGGTTGTGTTTAAGGAAGGGTTGAATGGTCCATATAGTATAAAATACATTTACTAGATATTTTATTTGATAAAGTGTTGACCGATCCTTCATCTAAATGAGACGTTTCCTGGATATTGTACCCGAGGAATATCTTTTGATATTTCCTCTAGGGGATATATCTTTTGGAAAATGTATTTAAGGTAGATCAACTACTCCTTTCTCTAGCATATAGGTTTCATGGACACCCTACTTGAGTAAGTGTCATTCGTTCTTTCCTCTATATATATTTTTTGGGTATGGTATTAGAGGAAGGGTTGGTTGATCCTTTTTTCTCATGATATGTTTCTTGGATACCTATTTGAGGAAATATTTGTCTATCCTTCCTCTAGATGATAGTGTTGGAAGAAGTTTTCATTGATGCCAAACAGGGTGTCATCGATGTCAAAAGGGTAAAGAGATATGTGGTGTCAAGGTAATAATGATGCTATGGTTGTAGTAGAGATAAATTGGTTGCGAATGAAGCCTTGAATCCGATAAAGAAGAAACTAAGGAACCTCTTTATCACAAGTGTACATAAATCCAAAGCGGTCCCCTTATGGCATAGCAGTTGCGCATGGCCCTCATGGGAAGACACTTTGAGTTATACATAAGTGGTACAAATACCCTAGATAATCCCCTAATGAGAATTATGATGTGGAGTGTAAAGGAGACCTTAAAGTGTCCTAAAGAAGTGTGAATAATTTCCTAAATAAATGATGTTGGGTCACATGACCATGATGATAAGAATTGTAAGAAACTTTGTAAAGGCATTCCTATGCAATGTCAGTGAGAAATGTGAACAGATTATGAAAGTAGTGGTCTAATTAATTAGAAGGATTGGTCCATATGACCATGAGAAGTATCCCCCAAAGTAAGGATTGGTCCACAAAGAAATGTTGAAATAAAATGTGTAGAAACAAATAAACATTGGTGTTTGGTCCATTTTACCATGGGTTTGGGGTTACATGACCCATGGTGGAGAAGGACCTAAATATTCCCCAAAGTTTGTCCAAAACAAGTTCGTGTGAAGCTTGAAGTGTCCCCAAAATAATAATGCTTGGTCCACATGACCTCGAAAGTTGTGGTACTTTGGCTCATTACACCACTTGAAGTGGCAAGGATCCCCGCAAGAAATAATGGTGTATCCACCAAGTATGATGATGTGATAAAGCCCTAATCCCCAATTTGGAGAATATATGGAGTGATATTGAATTTTTGGCCAGAATTATCATGATAGACTCTTGAGGTGGGGTATTTAACCCTTGAGACCCCCTTAAAATATGGAGATCCACAAATTAAGGATGAGTTTAAGGAGACACTAAAATAATCTTCTAGATAATGATGAAATGTATAAATCGAAGGCCAAAAAATTAATTTCATTATTGATCAAGTCTCTCTTTCTATTTCACATCTTTGGATAAAAAGTGCAAAACTTTTGGAGGAGAAATTTATGGGCATCTTTGAGGATTGAGGAGAGTCACAAAAAATGTCATAAATTTTTCATACGGTATCATAATAACAAAATTCTTGGCTCATTGGAAATATCGTTGCGAGGGATATGCGATGAATTTATATAGATACTATTTTGGTTTCTATATTATAACTTCATGTTGTAATCTTGACAAAGGTATGGTTCATGCTTGTGGGTTTCTCTTATGATGGCACATGTATTTCATGGATATAGCTTATCTTGGATCTTGGTATGTGAGCCTCTATCTTGGTATATCTCCTTGACGTCATTATATATGTTATGGGGATATGATGATGGTCATCTTGGCATAGATCTGGTATGGTTCTTATACACGAGTCTCTCTTGTGATGGTCATGGCTCTCATGGACTAGGGTACATATTGTTGTCTTAAAAATGTATGAAGTTTGTACATGTTCTTGTGCTTATATCTTGGCATACTTGATGGTGATATTAACATAGATGTTGGTGCACAATTTGTGATGATCATGACATAGGTCTTGGTGATTTTTTTATATAGATCATGGTGATTATATGACATATTGTATGATGGTATTAGCATAGATCATAGTATTATCTTGGCATATTTGATGGTTATGTTGTGGAATATGTCTCATATTTTGGAATGTTGAATGTTTTGGAAATTTCTATGATGTAATAGTCGAGGATCCAAATAAGACCGATGGATGATTATTTCTGGGTATATATTTGAGGCATGTATAGGTTGATATAATGTGAGAATGATTGTGGAATTGTGACATTGACAATGAAATTGTGACAGAGGTAACACCATTGTGGCATTGAGATAGAGATATAGTGATTGTGATATTGACAATTATATAGGTACAAAGACAGAGATGTGGGTGCAGGTTGATAGAGACAGTGATTGGGGCATTGTGACAAAGATAGTGATTGTGATAGGTTGACAAAGGTAGTGATACAGTGATACAGGTGTAGGGTCAAATATATAGGTACAAGTTTCCAGATACAATGATATAATGATCATTACATATTGTTTCTTCTATTCATATCAGGGCAGCATGATGAGGCAAGGATATGATATTGTAGTCTCGTTCAGGTTGGTTCCTGGAAATGGTGAGATGGTGCTCACTAAGGATTGGATTCCTCTCTACAGGTTGGATCCTGTGACCTTAGGGTGTTGTATCCTCCTTTTAGTTGGAGCTAATAAACTAGGGGGTTGAAGCCTCCTTCTACTTGGTGCTATAAAATTAGGGAGTTGGATCTTCCTTCCAATTGGTGCTGGTAAACACATTGAATGTAATAATTGTATTATAAATAACATATTTTGTATTTTCCCCCAAGTACTTTGGTTTCCACATAATAATATTGTGTATTGTGTATGCTTCTTATGTTATGATGTCGTGATGATGATATGCTTATGAAATTTAAAGGTTGATAATGTATTAATGAATGTTGTACTTTGCAAGATGTTGAGAATCAAGTTTTGAAAAAGTAATAAAAGGTAAACACATTGAATCACCCCCTCTCTTAGTGTGTTCGGTGTGTCCACCAATTAGTATCAAATTTGGTTCCTTCAATATAGTTTAACCAGTGGAAGGTAGATCATCATGGAGAAGTATACAAAATATTCCAAACTTGGATCACAATTATTCGAGGATTGAATTATTCTTTTTGGAGCATAAGGATGAATTTATTCTTGCAGTCACTGGTACTTGATGTTTTGCAAGCTATTGTAAATGGATACACTCCACCAGAGAAGGGTCCACATGCAGGTACTACTGAAAGAAGACTTTTGAATGCGATTAAAGGGCCATGAGTGCTATTTTGGGAGGCTTATTAGGTTCATAATTAGTCAAGGTTATGCATTGTACCTCTGCAAAGAAATCTAGGAAAAGATAAAAGGAAATTCTAAAGTCAAAGGAGCCAAGATTCAAACTTATCGAGGACAAATTTTGTTAATTTTTTAATGGCTGTAATAGATATTTAAACATTTAGCATCATAAAATAATAATCATATGCAATAGGATCACTGAAATAAACACAAGCACAACATGACAAGAGAACACACAGATTTTTCCTTGGGGAAACCACAAGGTAGAAAACCCCACAAATTATTTAATATAGATTCAGTCACCAAGTACAATTCTAAACCAAGATAAGATGAATACTAAACAATAATATGTCTTCCAAGTCTTGTACAACCCAAAAGGTCTTCTTCTTAGCTAGAGAAAACCTTTTTCTCAAGTAGGAGCGAACTTGCTTGATGTACAAATGAGGAATGCACCCTCCTTATTTATATTAATTTTATGGCTAGATTTTTAACTGACTTGGATGACCTGTCAAACTGACAGGGTTGGCTTACTTAGGGAGACTCAAAATAATATTTATATAAAACTATTTTGGGTACTAACAACCCGAATTACAATGGAGGATTTACGTCATGAATTTTACATGACCATTTACATAAATGACATCTCCCAAAGGAGGAATAATAATAATACAAAATAAAAGTAGAATATTATTTCTAGTTACATTATTTCAACACCCCCCNCATCATCAAAAAAATTATTTGGAACATCATCATCGGGAATCATCACTAGACATCATCACTGGAAATCACCATTGGGAATCATCACTACTACTACAACTCGGTACTCGGGAAATTGACTTGTGACATCTTTAGAATCTATACATCATTAGAATTTCATCATCATCAACAATATTTGCACCATCATCATCAACAATATGAAACTGGTGGGACATCATCATCATCATCGACTGGAATATCATCAACATATAATAGTTGGAACATCATCATCATCTTCATCAGTATAGAATTGCTAGAACATCATCAAGCATCAAAAGTATGAAACTGTTGAAACATCATCATCAACATATTCAATACAGTGATGAAGTATCATCATCAACATATTCAATACAGATTTGAAGTATCATCATCAACATATTTAGTATAAAAACTAATACATCAACAACAATGACAGTAAGAGGCTGGATCATTAGCATAAAGTTGTAATATCAACAACAATGACAACATGAGGATGGCTCATCAACATAGAGTTGGAATAACATCAATAACATGTGACAAGTATAACACCATTATCATAAACATCTCAAGGTTGGAGCAACATCATCTATGGTAACAAAATGAGGTAGGTACATAAAAAACCAACATGATCCTTCCTTTCGGAATTACGGGATCATGGACGAAACGGGTAATCCTTGCCTCAGAATTATGGGATCATGAACAATCCTTCCTTTTGGAATTATGGGATCAAGTCCAAAACATCTGTGGAGCTTAGACGATCCTTCCTTTCGTAATTACAGGATAAAGTACTTATAGAGCCACAAAAATTGATCACAACTGAAACATACATGCACATATACTCGAATGATTCTTTATTTTGGAATTACGAGATCGATTCCAAAAAACAACAAATTAAATAATCCTTCCTTTTAGAATTATTGGATCAAGTCTAACGATCAACATTTAAGATGGTCCTTCCTTTCAAAATTATGGGATCAAGTCTAAGGATGATCAATCCTAACTGAGCTACCTGTTATGATCAGAATACCATAGTATCATCAACACTACTCCCCTTTCTAGGGAAGTCCTTATGAACAAGAAAAAGCTTGTCTAGGAAGTGTTGAAACTTCACACAAGATAGAGGATTAGTCAACAAATCTACATATTGCTCATATGTGCTCACATATTCACATGAAAATCTGAACCCAAAATTTGATGACATATATGTCTGATTTTCGACATCAATCTATTGACAATCCGAAAATCCTCGACTTTTATAATCGTCGGTTGATTTTTGTTGGATCCCAGACAGAAATATGGGATTACTGGATATATGACATGAACTGGTCAGATATCCGACCAAAAATATATTAATATACAAGTCAGATATGCAACACATACACGTCGGATATTCTACAACAGACTTGTTGGATATGCTATGACATACCTGTTGGATATTTGACCCCCTATAATTTATAGAAGAAATGATATCCAATGACAGGCCCCCGTCGGATAACTGACCCAAAATACTGTATAGATGGTTGTATAGCCGATGCCATTGGTTGTCGTAGGTATGAAATAAATGTCAAAAAAGTGGGGAAGTATGTCTGATATCCAAAGACATAAAAGAGAAAAAATGATGAGAGTTTCCTTCGGTGGTGTTACATACTTGTCAGATATTGTGGGATGGTTCATCTGATATCCGACCATGATCGATAATTAAAAAAAAAACTAGTTCTATGGTCTAATTCTCTCTATTAAATAAGTTTTTGTGCTCACTATAATACCCCACACAACATGGTAATACATTATCTTCTCTATTCCATTAAACATGTGTATCATGAATCTAGTCGATATCAACTTATAGATTTCCTTTCTAGAATTATATAGCTTTTTGAGCAATAGCTTATGGATTTATGGAGAATTTTGTTGCAAAATTATACATGCATCTAAGTTACAAATACATGTTCATAGAAGTACATTTTATGTCATTATACCCTTTGGCCACTAAAAGGGACCAATGCAGCAATAAAATTTTTCATGTGAATTAGTGTGCCAAATGTAGATCCCTTATTTTCCTCAATTTACTAGTATGTGGTTTTCTTGCAAACATAACTACTTCTGCACTAGCAATAACACAAATAAAATAGTAAGAAAATCCTCCACCATATATGTGAAAAGTAATATAAATTATTTGAAGCTGAAATAACGGTGTTATCTCAACATATTATTACCTTGACCTCATTGAAAATTATATGCCTATGATGTCAACTCCATCCTTTTCAATAGAGTTTCCTAGTGAGAGTGACTAAGTAGTTTTCATAGAATTTAATCAAATTAGTAAGGAGAACTAGCATATAAGCTATTCTGTCAATTTTTAGCTTATGAAGCTGTAAATTTATTCAAAACACCAAGAAAGAACTCATTCATCACAGTATTTAATATTATCATATTACACCTAGTATGTGAATAATAACATATTGCACTTAGTCCTAGGTTGTTATCTTGGTGAGATGTCATCGCTTGTTTCTCATGAAGATGATAGTATAGAAACTTTGTATGTTGGAGCGGCATATTCAAGCATTATTGAATATGATCTCCAGTAAAAATTCTATGCATATGGATAAATTTAGTTCATCATACTTTCTTGAAAGTGAATGCACATTTTTTACATAAACCAAGGAAGGGGGTGAAAAAACAACAAAAAATTGGTACAACAAGCTAGTTATAAAAGGATTGATATTAAAGTTGTTGTGGGTAAATCCATAGCCTCCTAAACTAGAAGTTGAGGATCAAGGATATGAAGATGCACAAATATTAGTGGTATGATTCCAACTGTTGTTGTTTCAAAACATGTATTATCCCCTTTCCCAAAACACCTTGTGAAATCTCAACTCTAACTGTTTGGGTGATTTACAAGTGTTTCCTTGTTATTTGTAATTGTAGTTTTCTTTCCTATTCGCAATTCATGATTGCAAGTTGTTCTTATTTTCACGACTATTCTTCCATATGGAGTTTCTTTCCCATAACCTTGGATGGTAATAGAATTGGGATTCCTCACTCTTTTGATCCCCGTATGATCTTGTAGGCATGTCCTCTTAGTTATCCCTTACCACTACAAGGAGGATATCATATGCTAGTGCATTAGACTTTTCACAGTGATTGCTAACTATGAAAAGGAGCATATATCGGCCCCACCATCCACTCATGGCTAGTATTTCCAATGCCAACAAGGACATCATTCACTAATGCATTGTCCCTTTCATACTTATTGATGACTATGATGAGGACCCTGTATTGAGGCCTCCTTACCTATCCTAAACAACTAGCTCTAGCTACACCATGTCTTATCATTTCCTTTTAATCATTGTCACTCACTATTTTCTAGCATCTTTCTTGCACTTACACTAAACCTTATATATTCTCTTAGTCAACCATTTATCTTTTAGCTAGACACTTAGTTATTTATGTTTTCCTTCTTTCAATATCATGATATGACTTTATTTTGCACTCTCACACTATACCTATATTGCTTGTACTCATTTAGTCCCATTGGCATACCCTTGCTGTTATTTGTTGGACAATAATAAATTATATTATCTTATTTAGTTTTTTGCACATTTGTTTTATTACTTTTTGGACTTTTGATCTCAAAATGGAACAAATTGTCTTTCTATATGCCATGGATCCTTGAAATTCTTCTAGACTCTTCAATGAATCTCAAGAATCCACCCTAATTCAAAGCTAGATAGAGTAAAGGTAAGAGAAAAAACTTCATTAAAACCAATCCTTTTTAGATTAACTTGATGGATAGTGGTAGTAAAATGTTGAATTACATGCCAACATGATTCAAAATATGTTCACTATGTTCTTATTTCTTGCTACCACAACATTATACCTTGCAACACCTTGTGCCTCTTCAACAACCTAATACACCTATAGGAATCTCAATTTTTCGTTGGTATTTCAAGTTGAACACAAAGCATTCCATCCCCAAATTCAATAGAGTTAGAAATATGCACAATCTAGACTCCCAGCTTCGCAATATGGAAGACTACTTCAATACCTAGTGTAAATGAATATATGCTAAGAAACATATGATAGTAAAGGTACACATGGATGAGTAGGTACTCACCTAGATCTAGATGCACACCTAGCACTTCGTAAGCATAAACCAACCTCTAATGGGTACGTGGGACAAATTCAAGACTTTCTAGACTTATTTGGTGGTTCCCAACTGGATCATGATCAGGAGGATTGAACCGTGACCCATTTTAGGGTTTCCTAGCTTGGCCATGGATTGTTTAGGGTTGCTTGGAATGGCACGTTACTTGCTATTGGGTGCTTGGATTGACCCCTGACATGCCAACTGGCTGCTAGATCTGTGTCTTGATCCTTGTGGGATGCTAGATCTGTGTCTTGATCCTTGCTAATTGCTATATCTATGTCATGACTCTTGTAACAAGTGCTAGGGATGCCATAAGGTTGTTTTACTGGGATGATATCAATACTCTAATTTCCAATGTTGGGTTGTGACCCTTGTAATCCTGCTAGGGATGATTTGTGGCTATTATAAATCTGCCAGAGCTATGCCATGGTTGTTGTAAGATACCTAAGCTAGGACACCACTATTTATACTGGGTTGTGACTATTTTGAGCATGTTCAGGATTGGTCTGTGACTATTTTTAGCATACATTAGGCTAGGTCGTGAAAATTAGCATTGGGTTGTGACCTTTTTGTGGATATTTAGAATGCTAAACTTGGACCATGACTTCCTATGGGCTGCTAAGACTGGGTTTTAATCTTTTATGAGCCTACTAATGCTATATTGACTATGTTTATCCTACTATAGTAGGCTATGACCCACTGAACCTGAATGGAAGATTCCCTAATCCTTGAAAATGCTACAACTATGCATGAAGGATGTCACTATCCCAAGACTGTCATTTTAGCAAGAGTTTGAAGTTCTTATTCTCACTAATGGATTGTTTTGTTTAAACAAATTGAGGTATGTATTATTCTAACCTTACCCTACTACAACCTATTTTTTCTCTATAAGGTATGTGCACTTTTCTTTGGTGACTTGTCCTTCAAAAGGGAAGATTTGATCTAGAAAAATATCTGATTATAAGGAAGATCTGAACCAGGACTGCTGGTTTCCTCTTTTACTGATATTGTTTGATGAGTTTTTGTCTAACTTGTTAATTATCATATTTCTTTATTGCTGATATTTAATGTTACTACATATGTCAACTTTAACACATGGACATTTGGGAGTGTTAAAGTTGAAAGAGATGAAAATTATTTTTAAAATTATCTTGCATTTCCTTCATCATCTAATCATCATCCAATAATCTCGAATATTGAACCACTAGCTCCAGGATTTTTTTAACTTGGATCTAATACAATGTTATAAGATGCACCAAACATAGAAAATAGATACAATATATGAGCTTTTATATATGAGCTTCACTCATTGGTTTCCAACATATACTTCATGATAAAATGAAGAATATGTGTGATATGTTAACTTACGTGCATAATGGGTTCAATGCATGCAATTTCACTAGTTCTATGGTCCCCTTTGTTGTGGAAACAATGCTCTTTGATATACACAAAGCATTGATGCTTATAACATATGCACAATATTGATGCTCCCATGTATGCATGCAGTATTAATTCTCTCTTATATGCATGAAGCATTAGTCATCCCTTATTACATTGAGATTACTATTTTTATGCCTTACCATGGGTTACAACATGCAATTGTTCATGTCTTCGTGTTGAAAAATGTTTGGAAGACCTTGGCTTTGCAACATTAGTTACTTGACTAAAGTTGGTTGCATGTACAATTAATGTATGAGGCGAGATGTTCTCGTAGTGAACAATATTCATTTTCCTTGCATTATGGTAAAAAATTCATACAATATCACACAGCCACAAATACTGTACACTATGAGAACGTATTGTGACATACATTGTAAATCACCACTCACACAAATATTCTTTCTCTGTACCGAGAGACCTGCACCCAATGATTTAATCTTTGTCATGAATATTTGATGAGGTAAACAATCATTTAAACATATATTAACCATAAGTACAATAATCACTACTTGTATGAAATCTTATTTAGTATATATAATAATTTTATTTATATAACTATTAAAATATAAATAACCAAAGTCATTGTATTTACCACTAGTCATTAGTTCCATTCTATCAAAATGAAAAGGAAACATATGGACAACAAATTCATAACGTCAAACCTATATATTATATCTGGCAATAAAAGACAAATATATGGTGAGCGACGAATCAAAAGTTTTAACTAGAAACAATTTATATCAATATATAAAAAGCAAGATCTATGGTATCTTTTACTAGAAAATATATATGATATACCTCTCCATTCCATGTTAAAAGATGGAGAAATCCATTTGAAACGCCCAAATGAAAGAAGTTGGTTACAT
This sequence comes from Pseudotsuga menziesii, assembly GCA_001517045.1. NCBI lineage: Eukaryota > Viridiplantae > Streptophyta > Pinopsida > Pinales > Pinaceae > Pseudotsuga > Pseudotsuga menziesii. The sequence continues at coordinate 797,931 of LPNX010266894.1, forward strand.
GTACTTTTTTTCCCCTTTATCTCTGTAGTTATTTCAACTATAGTGTATTGTAGTGTTTGGGTGTATTTGGTGTACCATTTTCTCTTGAGGAGATACCATTTTACATGGTTCTTCTATTATAATTTTGATCGTTATGACATGATCAAGGCTGAGGCATGTATAGATATTGTTGGTGTAATGTATTATATATACATTGAGGGTCTTAACTTATGGGCCTATTTTGCATATTCTTACACCTTGGTATCATTGATGTTATGTTATGGAGGAGTTCTTAGAATATGCACCCATTATTTCTATGGTTTTAGCATGAGTTATTGGTGTATTTGATGTGAGGTGATGTGGTTTGAACCTCCTACTGAGAATGGCCTAGATCCAGAAATAACCCCTATATCAAGAAAGGTTGTCAAGTCAAGGTTCAGGATCTAGGCTAAGGGATATTAGGGAAAAATAGTTGATTATTTAAAAATCACCCTACATGCACAAGTATTGCTATAAATGATAAGGTAATCACTAGCAATACAATAACATTTCATGCAAAGAAGACTTTATATCCTAAGGGGGAATAAAATTGTAAAGGATCAGTTCCTTTCAATGGGAAAATGGAGTCTAAATCCAGATCAAAAGAGTGAAATATTTAATACTCAAAACAAAAATTGTTGTCAATAACACAGTGAAATTTATCCTTAACCCCTATTAATGATTTTTCTTTCAGAAAGTTGAATGTTTCACAAAGAATATTGATATCATATATTTCAATCCCAAATAATTAAGATGTTTCAAAGCATTAGAAATTTGGGTCTATGGATAAAATATTCTTTAAATGATTTCGATCTTACCAAGAAAAATACGGTGAGCAATACTTCTTATGCTATGGAGCATTTAATGCGACGGCGGTCGCACTGTCCGCCGTGGGATCACTCTTTGGAACGGATTCGACGGCGGACAGTGCGACCGCCGTCGCATTGAATGCTCCATAGCATAACAAGTATTGTTTGCCGAAAAATACGCCGAAAAATACATGAATGGTGAAACTCAATCCCGAGCGATTTACAAAATTTAATGAAACTGACATGAATACGAATTTCACAAACCCAATAACGATTTCATTGAATACAAACAATTCATTTTAGAGGTTAAAAGATTTAGGGAAAGGTACTCACAGATTTGGGAGGCATTCGATCCTCTCAGAGTGACTCTTCTCGGCTTCCCTCTCCTCGGCCACAATCCAACTATTCTTTGTTCTACTCATGGGCGCTCACAAATAAATCTTCTTGGCCTCCCTCTCCTAAGCTGCAATACAAATTTGCTATGCTCTACTCATGGCTCACAACGTTGCTCTACTCATGGCTCACAACTCTATATGGTCATAGCTCAGGGCTCATAGCTTTTCTCACGACTCTTCTCTGCTCTGCTCTCCTCACGTCTCACAATACTGGTCTACTCACGAATCACAACGCTTGTCTACTCATGACTCACAACTCTGGTATGCTCACGGATCAGGGCTCACAATGTTGGTATGCTCATAGCTCATGGCTTAGGGATCACAACGTTCGCTTCTCACAATGTTGGTCTACTCATGGCTCACAACGTTGGTCTTCTCACGATTCAGGGCTCATAGATCCGCTCATGACTCTTCTCTACTCACTGCTCACAAATCACTGAAATCAATGCTCATGGATCATAGCTCAGGGATCACAATGCTCACAGATCACAACACTGGTCTTCTCACGACTCTTCTCTGTTCACTAGTCACGATTCAGGGCTCATAGATCCGCTCATGACTCTTCTCTACTCACTGCTCACAAATCACTGAAATCAATGCTCATGGATCATAGCTCAGGGATCACAATGCTCACAGATCACAACACTGGTCTTCTCACGACTCTTCTCTGTTCACTAGTCACGATTCAGGGCTCATAGATCCGCTCATGACTCTTCTCTACTCACTGCTCACAAATCACTGAAATCAATGCTCATGGATCATAGCTCAGGGATCACAATGCTCACAGATCACAACACTGGTCTTCTCACGACTCTTCTCTGTTCACTAGTCACGATTCAGGGCTCATAGATCCGCTCATGACTCTTCTCTACTCACTGCTCACAAATCACTGAAATCAATGCTCATGGATCATAGCTCAGGGATCACAATGCTCACAGATCACAACACTGGTCTTCTCACGACTCTTCTCTGTTCACTAGTCACGAATCACTGAACTCAATTCTTTGGTGCGGGAGGTTCAAAGGTGAGTTTTAATATTGTTTGTTTGTTATTTTTGTTAATTTTTTATTTTCTCTCTATATATAACACACAAAATATATATATATATATATGTATGTATGTATGTATACACACACGCATATGTATATGTATATGTATATGTGTATATATATATATTGTGTTATATATATATATATAATTTTAAATATTAAACAATATACATTTATATATTTATGCAATTTGTAATATATACACATATTGGAAAATGATTTTTTTATAAAAAAATTAAATTAAAAATGTAATGAGGATGTCAATGATGATGACGTTAGTGACATCGGCTTCAATGATGATGATTATCATCACCATCACCACCATCATGATCATCATCGTCGTCGTGTCATCAAAATCATCATCATTAACGTTGTCATCGTTAGTAATCATCATCATCATCATCATACACAACACCATCGTCATTATTGTCATTGCCATCATCATCGTTGATGTCATCACTATTCATCATCACAATCATCATAAACAACATCATCCTCATCCTCATGATAGTCATTGCCATTGACATCAACAACATCATCGTCATCATAAGCATCATCATCATGGTCATTGTCATTGTCATCACGAGCATCATGATCATCATACAGATGATCATCATCACCATATTCATTATCATCATTGTCGTCGTCATTGTCATCATGATCAGGATCATCATCATCATGATCAGTATCATCATCATTACGATCCCCATCATAATTGGTGTCATCACTAATTATCATTACAATAATCATAAACAACAACATCGTCATCATCATCGCCGTCATCGTCATCATGATATTCATTGTCATCAACATAAACATCATCAACATCAAGAAAATCATCGTCATCATAAGCATAATCATCATGGTTGGCGTCATTGCTATCATAAGAATCATCATCATGGTTGGCGTCATTGTTATCATAAGAATCATCATCATGGTTGGTAAGCTACATTTCAAACCCTCCTTATACAATACTCTCTTGAAACACAATCATCAATTAAGGAGGGAGATTTATTGGCTCACATGAACTAAAAGAGAGCATTGTCAACTAAAATGGAAAGAAACTTAGAGTTGTAGATTAACATTATATTAATAATGGATTAATTCTTCCATGTGCATGGACCTATCCATGCCTTATTTTCCATATTCACACATTTCTAGCAAATATGTGGGTCATTGAAATTGTTCTCAAGTCCACAAGTTTTGATGAGAAAGTCGTAGATCCAAGGAAAATCCATAGATTAAGGACCATAAATAGGAAATGGGAGGGGGAAATATATGAACATATAAGGAAATCAACCTAAATTTTAGTCCACAAGTGGGAAATCCACAATCATGCACCTAAGCTAAGGAAAAGGCTACATATGGAAATAAATTCAACACGTTCCATCAACGATAGTGGGAGGTTATGGTGGCATCAATGAATATGGATTTCATGGTTCTATCACACATAAAACTAAGTGTGACTATAACGACCCTCCAAGGGGTCTGATAAATACAACTAAAGGTCATGCATAATTTTTCGTAAACTGATAAAATAAACAAGTTTAAACATATATTCCAATATCCCATAAAACACTAATTTTAAATTTCATCATTGAACTAAATAATTATAATTCATGAAACAAAATAATTTTAACAATAGTAGAATACATGTTGATATCGCTAGTCGTTGTCGTTTAAGGTTGAGGCTGAAGGTTGTTCTGTCTTTGCTCCTCTCCTATTTCCGTCGCTGGATTGCCAATCACACCGGATCCACCGGTTTCCTCCCTACCATACCCTGACGGGCACTTTCCTTCCCGCGGGACCCCCGAGCTTGATGGGGCTAACAACACCTTGCAAGAAATGGAAGTACAACGCCAAACTGTTGCTGGGAGGCTCCCAACCTCACTCATGTTGTACTGAACCACACTCTTCCACAGTCGCCTCGGAGCCACCCCAAAGGGTTCGGGATCCAAACTATGGCAGTATCGAAGAAGAAAAAAATCAAGATCCCTCCGTTCTTCCATTTCATTAGCTTTTATTAACCATTTCATTAATTCCCATGTATCCCATGCATCTCTTTTAGTTAACTCTTTAGTTACTTTAATTGGTTAATTAATTTATTTTTATTTACCAACCCACTTGTTGGTTATCTTTAGTTGTCTCATTCCTTTCCGATAAGTTAGGGTTTCACTTTATTTCAAGTTCCTTAATTTAGTCCTTTTAACCGATTTCTTAATTTAGCTTGATTTCAGTTTATTTATCCTTATTTATTTATCATTTTAATTTAATTAATTAATTAATTATTATTGTTATTATTATTAAGTTCTTTATGATCAATTTATTATTTCCCTTAATTAAAATATATGTTGTCTACTATCGCATTCTCGTCGCAACTAGAATTATCAAGATGCTATGCATCCCATATGCTCTTTCGATAATTCCCACAGGCGGGGAGTTGGTTATGATGACTGAGCCAATGTTACCTCAGTTCACCTACCCTGGGAAGAGCCAGGTGGTTCCTGGGGAATAAGTTCAAATCCTTATTGCACGCTCCCTAGTAATAATATTCGTGAGTGATCGACTCATGGCCTCCCCTCACGACACACACATATGATGAACTAGAGTTTTCCTCACTCTATTCAAAGTTCATTGCGTCGCCCAATTTACTAGCCTTAGAGGTATAATATTTTCAGCCCCGTCACCTGATGTGGATCGATTGGAAATCACAATCCCACACCTACACATAAAACAACCCATGCATCAAATCTCTAAATAAGATTTCAACTATAACAAACCATCAATCGAACTCAACTTTTGAGGTTTCCCGACTCATCCAAAGTCCATGCATGCCGGTGCATCAAACATATCATAAATCAACCGTGCTATATATACAAGAACGATATTACTTGCCATTGTCGCTGACTCCCTTAGAGTCTTTGCATACTGGTGCTCTTTTTTTGTTCATGTACCTGCCTTTCCTGTCACACTTGACAGACCATCAAAGTACATGCTACACACTAACTTTGTCAATCATTAAACAATATATAATTTATCTCTTTCTTGATAACTTCACATAAATTTCTCATTCATTCATAATTAAAATCATCATATAATCCATAAGTCACACAATTTATTTAGTTCATATCTCTTTAGTAGCTAATCATGTTACCCAAGTTCGGGTCATCAAGAACCAGATGCCCTTAATAACATCTCCAAATAAAGTTTTAAATACCAATTAATAAATAGCCGGGTCATTCTTCATAGAACTCCCTAAAAGTTTAGTCATAATAATATTCAAAGTCAAGGTAAAAATAGGGTGTTACATACACCCCCACTTCATGAAACTTTGTCCTGAAGTTCTAGAATAAGTACAGATAATGTTTATATATTTCTAATACATCCTCTTAGGTCGCATTATTGGGACTATATCCATCCTTGATATTAGATCCTCATACATGAATCCTTCCATGCCATTTTACCCAAGGATACTAACCATTATACTTTTGTATCGAATCTTCACATCTATTTATATTAACAAATGATTTTATTCAATCACCTTGCTTACCCTTGAGTGGGGCATTACATACTCCCCCTCTTTTAGGAGACTTCATCTCGAAGTCAATTCTTATTGTATATTCAATGCTAGTTTCACTTTCTTTTCACATTCATGTCTTTATCCTATTCTATTATATTCTCATCAATTGATCATTCCCTAAGCACTAGATATGATACATCATTGACTTTATGTTACAAACAATAAGGTTCAAAAACCTTTTCTTTAATTCAATATAAATTTTACATAATGTAAATTCCGTAATATCTTAAGTAATTTCCAATCTGATCTAGATTCTCAACACCTCCTAATCACTCATGAGGGTTTGTGGTACATCCGAACTAAAAAATATATCACATGAATAATCAATCAACATTTTGTACATCCAAAGGTAGGTAAGAATTCAACTCTATTTGGATATCCTCTCTTGCCAGGTGAGAAGGTATAAAGTCCTCAATAGATTGGTAGTTTACAATTTATGAATTTCTAAATCAATAACGTCTATTAAGTAGTCAACAATCAATGCATAAGTTACTCATCACTTTCAAGGATTCTTTCAAACCAATAGATATTAATAAAATTGACTCTCAATTTATATATGATTCCAACATGTCAAAAATTAGCAACTTACTCGAACCTATTAATTTTAATTTCCTAGTCATCTCTGATAAAAAAAAATTACAAACACTCAATGAAACTTTAGACTATGTAATTTAAGGAGTTGTGTTGGGAAATTTGCAGGCATAGGAGTAGGCTAAGGGGGAAAAACCAAGAGTAAGTTACAGAATAATGAATTCATTTCCCCTAACACATTTAGATCGGGGACTATTCAGGTTTCAGATTCCGCTATGCAGAAACCTACTCCCATGCTTCTGGGTCACCCAACCGTGAAACTAGGGAAATTTATTCAGTACCGCCGACCAGGGGCTTGGGAAAAAAAAACCAGAAGTGTTATCAGGCCTCTAGATATAAGAAAATATAGGTTGGGACAATTCGTAACATCATGTGTAGGTAAAGTATCTCATCCTATATTTCATCATTGCCATTATCATATGACCCCTTCGATAGGATTTCCAAGTCACATTCTATGTGTGGTTATACTTTCACCGAATCTCGAATCAAAGACTAGTCATCTTTTATGTTAGGTCTTACCATCATGTAAGGTGGTTAGCATCATTGTGTTTATCTCTTTGATCACCTCAAAAATTGTTTAGAAAAAACACTTTCATTTGACCATTTCAGTGGGTTTCCAAGCTACAATTTCCACATTACAATGTCATCGTCAATTCAAGTTTGTAGTCTTTTTTTTTTAAATAATTTATTCTTCAATTACTACGATAAATACATACAATGCAAGTTTTCCTTATATATATAAAATACCTATGCATTTCTTAATAAAACCCATACAATCATTCCTTTTAACATATATGTAAACCACTCTATATGCATGGCTATATAGATGTGAATCATCTAACATATATGTAATAATATGAAAAATAAATTCTCAATTTATTAATATACAAGAGTTTTAATTGAACATACAACCTAATTTCTAACAATTCTATCAAGTTCTCTCTTAAAATCTCTTAAATTGAAATCCCCTTTTCAAAACATATATATACATTTTTAAACAACATTTAAAATTATGCATATATTTCCTTAAAACTAAGAATGTATGTAGATATATTTTTTTTTAATATATATATATATATATATATATATATATATATATATATATTAT
>LPNX010266894.1:805543-863117 GCA_001517045.1 Pseudotsuga menziesii
TATTTGATAAGGTATTCATAGTGGAACCTGCACTTGGATCGTATCGGCCATTAGTATAAAAACTTATTAGTATAAAAACTTATTTGTGAGCTAACCTAAATGAATGTGAATGATACGAGGGTTAGTACCGGTGATTCACTACATAGAAGGTGGACAACATGCATTTGGCGAGTACATAACCGATTCACAAAATACATGTAGCTAAGTAGAATAGTTTCCAACTAAAAGATATTTATCCCCACACATGACACTACCATGTTGAAGATATGTGCATAATTAGCCCTGAGTGTGAAAACACATGCACTACAAGTGTGCCTTGGTATACAAAGTGGCCTTTATTGGCTATTATGCCATGAATAAACTATGAGAACCAAATTATTATTTTATTCATGGCATAATAGGAAATAAATTCCATTTTGTATACCAAGGCACACTTGTAGTGCTTGCATTTTCGTACTCAAGGCTAATTATGCACATATATTCAACATGGTAGCGTAACACTTAGTTTTATGTGTGATATAACCATGTAATCCATATTCATTTATTTATCAAAAAATAGTTATTTCCTTCTATTGATTTCTCTCTTTTTTTCTTTCTTAAAAGAATGATAACCCCCAATGCATTACTCCATTTCATATTCCAAGTATTATAAATATGCCTTACAATGAAATGTTTAAAACCAAAGGTGGACACCCAATCTTTTCAAATTACTTGGAGAACCTATTTTCTGTAGGATAAAGAGTTTCAAAAGATACTATTGACACCCAAAGAAATAGTTCCTTCCAAACAACAATAGTTAGTATTAAATGAAATCTTAAATCAATAAAATGACATGTTGAAAACCTACTTAAGTATATATATATATATATTATATATATATATATATATATATATATTTCATTCAATGATAGTTAGTGATTGGAAATGATGAATATGAATAGAGAAACAATGTTGAACATTGTCACAATTAGACTTATCCGAAGGAGTTATATGAGGCCCTTGACTTATTCATTAAAATTGTGGGACCTAGATGTCTAATCATTTGAAAATATCCCTTCATATGCACTAGTATGGGTAGTTCCATCAAGAACACCCTTATTATTATGGCAATATTTATTGTCACACATATTTGGAAGCCTTTAATTACCTTCATCTCTGATGGCCTTTAAGGTCACTTTAAAGTACACCAACTTGTCATATGCATTACTATGCATAGATATGGATGTTAAGGAGTTTCTTCCATCCTTTGTGAACATAGAGTCGCTGGGTTTTATGCATGGAAGCAACCTTTGGAATATGAGGAAAATTAATTTAATTGCAAGGTTTACTTTAATCATGATTTCCTTGAACACCACATGAACTAAGAGAGATCATTGTCAAAGTCACCTTGTCACACTTCAAAACTTGACAATGAGACATCTAGAAACAAGATATTTGCTTGCAATACAATAAGATTACTTGAATACCAATTTTATAATGGTGTTTCTTTGAAATATCATGCACTACATCATAGAAAAACACATTAAATCAATTTTAATCACTTATGATGAATAAACAACAACCAATAACCAACAACATAAATGTAAAAATCATTAAATTGTCATTCTTATGGTCAACTACAAGGAAGATGAAATTAAAATTAGACTAAAAACACAAACCATTGTTTCACTTGATGAAAATCATAGAACAATATACATTCAAGATCACAGGGAAAATAAACCCATGCTCAATTATAAACACAATCACCAATGAATAATATTCTTAATCATCCAAAGTGTTGTCAATCATTTTCTTCAGTTATTCAAATTGTCGTTCGTGCGGCTTTTCCCAATATAATCTCTTTTATTTAGCAATCAATGGTGTGAAATGATGATGAAGTATGTGCAACTTTTTTCGAAATAAATTCAAGGATGGATATGGGATATCAATATCATACCCATTTGGATTTCCAATTAATAAGTTACACCGCTTCTAGATATATCACCTACTACTTGGTCATCTCTTATAATTACAACATTTTCATTAAAACCTATGCATCAATAAATTTATCGTCCACCCGAGTCTATTGAATCTCCCCTTGGATACCTTGTGGAATCATGCCATGTCACCTTGTGATCATATTAGTTTTACTATAAATCCATCACATCGAGTATTTTCATGCTTTCCCAACTTTGAAGGATATGTATATAGTGTGAGTCATGTTTGAGTCTCGAAACCATCCCATACCATCAATGCATGCGTCTACTCTAACCAAGTCAAATTTAACTCCATACAAGCACAAATTTAAAAATTTTTAACGTTGGCTCCATTCATACGTCACTTATTAAATGTGGGGTCCAATACATGATCAACTGCATCACCTTATTTTTGGGATGTGAAATATCAATATACAATAATGAAGGTGAAATAAGCATACTATGCATTACCTTACTGAGATTCTCATTGTTTCAAGAATGTTTTAAAATTCTCTACTAAATAGGACCAACCATGTGAAGGTGGAAGCTCGCCTCCCTCCCCCCCCGCAACGTCACCCTCAATTCCCCATAATCCAAAAAAAATATATGTACAAGAAAATAAAAAAATGTTTTTTTTAATGTAATTATGAAATATTGTCTCCTACAACATATGCCGACATACAAAATGGAATAAAAATTAATAATTACCTACCATTATAACAAGTAGACTATAATTGTATTAATAAATCAATATAGAATATATATAATTGCATACCTTATACACTTCAATGTCATTGATCGTATTCTTCATCTAAGTCCAAATCGTTATCATCCGAACCAAATCCAACAATTTTTTATTGTGGAATACTTATTTGTGTGAGTCATTTTTGAGTCTTGAACCCCTCTCATACCAGAAACACACACATATACTCTAACCAAGTCAAATTTCAGTCCATACAATTACAGATTGAAAAAAAAATCAACGTTGTCCTCATTCACATGTCACTTATTATATGCAGGGTCAAGTACATGATCAACTGATTTATCAATCTATTTGAGTCTAGAAACCCTCCCACACCGTCAATGTGTGTGTCTAGTCTAACCATGCAAAATTTCAGTCCAAACAAGCATAAATTTAAAAAATTTCAATGTTGGCCTCGTGTAACACATTAATTAATCTATAGGTATGATTTTTGATGCTCGAATTGTTAGTGTAAGTCATGTTTGAGTCTAGAAAACCTCCCACAGTGTCAATGCATGTGTCTAGTCTAACCATGCCAAATTTCAGTCCAAGCAAGCACAAATTTAAAAAAATCAACATTGGCCCTGTGTAGTACATGATCAAGCACACAATTTGGGTTAGCATGATAATTGTGCATTGTCTTATTGATATTCTCTTTGTTTCGTGAATAATTTAATATCCTCATATGAATAGGGCTAACCACGTGAAGGTGGAAGCTCGTATGGCCCTTCCCCCCCACCCCCCCACGGGGACTTCACTTAGTGAACCTCTCACATAGCACATGTGATCATGGGATATTAAAGAATAACCTTAATTTTGAGAGATATTGACCCAAACTCCTTTTGTTTAAACCCCCTCCCAATACTTAAAACCTCCTCCCCACCCCTTTTTATACCTCAATCCTTATAAACCACCCTACCCCCCCCNTTCAGTTAGTGAACCTCTCACATAGCATGTGCGATCATGGGATATTAAAGAATACCCTTAATTTCGAGAGATATTGACCCAAACTCCTTTTGTTGAAACCCCCTCCCAATATTTAAAACCTCCTCCCCACCCCTTTTATACCTAAATCCTTATAAACCACCCTACCCACCCCTACCTTAAACCCCTCATCCCCCCAATACCTGCAATATATTGGTTCGATTTTTGATAATTTTAAAACCCACAATATGAACTAACATGATAGGATATTGGCCAACAAGTGAAGCCCCTGTGCCCCCCCCCTCACATCACTCTCATTTCCCCATAACTCGACAAAATCAATGTAAAAAAAATATAATTGTGTTTTTTGTCATATTTAAGAAGCGATGTCTCTAATTATAACAAATATTCCAACATACAAGGAAAGTGGAAAACACACTAAGAAACAATTAATTTAATAAAATTCAATAATTCTATAGCAATATTAAATCATAGTATATATAGTAGATATATTAAGGAATACCTCATACAATTCAATGGACTTCATCATCTTCTTCATCCAGGTCATCATATGTATCATCTGATACAGATTCAACATTGTAAGGATTGGCCATATCATCATCATCATCGATGTCAGTTACGATCATCATGTCATCGTCAATATCATCTTCTACATCATCCGATTCAACGAATTCTTTGACATCTTCTTCTGGAACATGATCATTTGACTCATGTTGACCATCTTCAACATCGTCTTCTTCTTCGTTACCTTCGTCTATGCTATACTCAGGGTATTTTTTAAGGATTCTAATATTATACTTAAGTATAGTATTCTAGGTGATTGTTTTGGATTGAAAAAACAAGTTTATAGATAGGTAGGCGAATATTAAATATGAAACATAAAATTAACACTGAAATGTATAAATTTTGGAGATTATTATGATAAAAAAACATAGTTGATGTAAATATAGGCCATATTAGACACCAAATAGCAAATTTTTTGTTGTTGAAAAAAACAAGAAAAATAGCCAATTGGCGAAATTTCGCCACTAAACATTACCTTGGCTATACTTTACCAGCCTCCCCCTTGTATCGTGTATCACAAAAAAATGACCAACCCCCTATACTTGGAACCTTAAAGTAAAATACCTATTCACATTGGCTTGGGAGAACATAGGGCTTTATTCATGGCTCAAACAACCTTGTATTAACCATGGTAAATCCATTATCATGTTCATTAATAGTTTTATTGGGATCACATTGATTCGATCGTAACCTGTACCATTTGACAACGAACATAACTACCTTGAAGGAGTTAAATTCGAACTGAAGAATATCTTCCAAATACCCATAGTATCGATTTTATGAGAGTTCTGGATGTCTATCACTTCTAGAGGAAACTTTGGTCACCTCAAAGACTACATATATCCCACAATCTGATGTTTTCTTTGTTTCATCCAATTTTTTGATGCGATATTTCCAGCCATTGCACCACATAGACTTATGGTGTTTTACCTACAACAATCCATACACATAAAGATTACATCATGATCCATTTTTGATTAATTGCATGTTTATGCCCTACATGGAAAAAATCATCCTGTACATCAATATGTTTACAAAAAAAATAAATAGTGTGGTTGATTAATATGTTTTCCTGCTTATCTCTTAAACCATATGCTAAATCGATTTCCCTTTGTGTAATATTGGTATCTCCATTGCAATTTGTTTCTTTAAACACTGAAGCCACACCTTCCCATGATATTCCATGACTAGATTGTTCACATTGTTCAATCCATACTTTCATCCAATCAATATTTTTTGTGATGTATAAATGAATTGCATCCCACTCTTGACCAACTATTCGATAAAAATAAAAATAAAATTCAATACAAATGTATATTCACTTAAAAAAGTATAAACATTTAATTGATGCATATTGAATATTAAAAATAGAATGTGTATGATATATACATAAAAATCAACAATCAAATGTATTATATTAATTAATATCCACTAGCTAATAATTACCTTTGACCTTCCTCGATCTAACTTTCCCCTTTGTGTACTCCCCTTAGAAATTTTTATTGGAGTGCAGATCACAAATGCAACCTAAATTGAGATTTAACACTAATTTAAGAATATATTCACTAATATACATCATGTTCTGGTATAGCATATATCCCTCCATCACAGAACCCTCGGGACATGCTCGTTGTCTAACCAAACCCTTCAAAAATTTCAAGTGCCTCTCAACCATCCACATGGACCTTGAGTGTATAGGTCCACACAATTTAATCTCCTCAACTTGTGTATGAGGTAGTGTTCTTGTGCATTGAAAAATGTCAAAGGTATATGCTTCTGCATTTCACACATGAGGCGAGGAATTTCTCTCCTCCAATACTTTATATATTCTGTATGGATTTATTTAGATGATAACCATATACACATGATGCAAACCAATCACGACATTTAACAACAAAAGACATCATATCACATAACATGAATTAGTGCACAAAAATCAAATATAAGTTCTACAATGAATTAAACAAACAATAAGAGCATACAAAAAATCGCTACTTACCTCATGTATTTACCAAGATTATATATAAATTGTTTGACATTGTTGTTGAAGTTGTCCAAGAGATAGAGATAGAACATATTGTAACAATATACAAATCGTTTCATCTTTTTTACAAAAAGTAGACAAAAAAATACCAACAATATGCACTAGAATATTGTTAATATAGTAATAATTATATGCATACCATAATAATTACCTTCATGAAGATATGCTAATCATGCATTTTCACCCCCGCAACATCATCTTTCTTTGTTATGATATTCATCATGTTCACACAAAATCCGGTGGGAAATTTAATTTGTCGCATGACTTATTTTACAACATTACTTTGCTTCTCTGTTAACATCCATGTAAGTGAGTTTATATTAATTTGGTCTCCATTGCTATGAAATTGAATGACGTCTTTCATTGCATGGTTGTATTCTTGACTGTCATTGCGAATCTTGACATTTTTTTCTCTCACTCCTTCCATCTAATATTTGTCATAATGTTTCAACCACATTCTTTTCGATATGAATTGTATCAAACATATGAGGAATTCGTAGGTGCTCATAGTAGGAAAACCTACTGAATTGTTTAGGATAAATTTTCATTCTTCATGGAAGCCCATTAATTCCTTCATGATCACAATGAACATCATGAATCATAGTTTATAAATAAATTACAAAAATCAATGTCAATTACAATAAACAACACACAATAAACAAAATTTCATAACATTTCAGATATGATGATGCATACATACCTTGACGATTTATATTATATTGCAACTTCCATAGGTGAGGTGTCATTCTCTGCTGTTTTAATGCAGTCTCTTGCTTCCCATTGAACAAATGTTTTTCGTTTGTTTGATACCTATGATTCTTAGAGAGGAAGTGCCTATACTCACCAAACACCTCCTTTCCTAAACTTTTGGAATGATGAAATTTGATCTTAGGACCACAAACTGAACATGCAAATTTTCCCTTTGTCTGAAGACCTACATAAAGAGATGGATTATACATGTCAATTATAATTATATATAAAATGAATGTATTATTTAAAAAAACATGTGTTCATAATATCTTAATTAGTTCATAAATATAAATTCAATTAAAGTGGAACTTATAATTACAAACTGCAAAAATAGGTTAACCCTGCGGCATCATGTATTGTTCATACACGCATTGCATGGAATTGAAATTTCCTTTGTCATATTGGTCTAGATATGTCATACATAGTGATTCCATTCCATAACTTTAGTAGGTCGTCAATAAGAGGTTCGATATATACATTCATATCTTTAACTTGGTACTTACCTGATTGATTTGAACATATAAAATATATAATTATTACAACTATTTAGACATATAAACCATGCACAAGAGAAAAATAAAAAATATGTATATGACATTATGCAACAAAATACGACAAATGAGATGCCATTACATTAAAAAAAAAGAGTTGTAGACACAATATATCTGGAATAATCATCGACAACATTATGTGCTCCCTGTTTATTGAAAACCATGGAGGAATGTTATTGTTGATAACAAAAATAGGCCACACTGAGTAAATAGATCTCATCTCTACAAATGGATTGACACCATCTACTGCTAAAGAAATCCTAATATTACGAGGTTCTTATTTAAAGTGAGGCCATTTTTCCTCCAATATATATCTAAATGCAGAACCACCTACAAGCATTCTAATAATGTCATCTTGACTTCTGGTCCATGCATGGTAATCCATACATTGCTCTATGTTTTTTCACCTGAACAGTCATTGCAAATGTGGAATAATGGAAATAACAAATAACCTTGCAAGGCACCTTTTTTGTTACTTGATATGTTCAATATCTATTGATATGACATTCCAAACATTAAGTTTCAAATTCATGTCGATTACAATATATAACATGGTCATCGGGGCATGCATGAATTGCTTCATACTGCATTCAAATTTCTTTCATGATGGCAGATAAATATCGATATGTGCGAGGTAAAATATTTGATGGTGGTAACAAAAATTCAGTTATCAAGCTACAAAAAATAAAAATAAAAATCTAGTTAATATAATATATAAACAATATTAATGAAACACATTTCATCCATATTAATTTGACTTATGAATTAACAATAATTTTATTAGACGAACAATGATAACCTTTAGTGTGATCATATATATGTGATGGAATATATTACATACCTTAACATCCATGTGACTGATGTGTTTGAAAGACCATTCAAGTTCATTATCAACAATATAGCAGAGAAAATATTTGTGTTGGATCCCTCATAAAGGGGTTCGTATGCCTTCTTAAGAAGAGGTAAATCATGAACACCATCAAAGTCATCATTTTCATGATGATGATGATGATCATCATTCATTCTAACATTAAATGTATCATGGATCAATGTATTTGTACCATCATCTTCAACTATGTTATCAATATGATCATTGTCTTCAATATGATCATTAACTTGTTCTTCATTATTCATAGCTCCATGTTCCTTCGGTACTTGTTGTGAAATCATGTCCTCTAGACGATATGTCGTTGCATGTATTTACTTTATATTTACATATTGAAACCATCAATATATATTAGTTAATATAAGAAATATTAAAATACTACATACATTTACAAAGCAATCAATATAAAAACATGTATAATGCAAAACTTACAAATGCACGATATTCATGCCCCCCCTCAGCGTGTCCATGTTCCCTACAATGTTTTCTGTCTATTGTGATATTTATTCTTCTCCTTTTAAATCCCCTGCATTGACTACATGGACAATAACATTTTCCATCACCCTTTATTTTCAGTCCATCCCACAATCTAGCAAGCAATTGTCGATTTTGTTCATCTGAATGAGGAATGTTTCTATTTGACATTTTCTCGTAAGGAGCTTGAATGAATATTATCGATCTTAAAAAATCAAGCCCCACACTTCACTATTTTTAATCACAAAAACAATTTAAATAGTTGTGTATTCTTTTACGGAAAACAATCCATGTGAAGAATATAATTTGTGCATCCCGTCACTTGTATAGAAAACATGTCATAATGTTACCGTAATTTATAGTTTTCAAAAAATAACATTCATTAGATATCCAATGTTAATACCATAGTTACCGATATCTTGGCATCGTCAGATAATCGATGGGATGACATCTGATAACCGACTATAGTCATCGGATTTTCGACGACTGTCGGACATCTAAAAATTCTATGTATCAATTAAAAAAATTTGATCAAAATTCATAATTTTAAAGTTAAAATCCAACGACACAGTCAAATTTGTCGGATTTTGGGTTCAAATTTTGTTGTGATTGGATCTTTACATCTCCCTTATACACCATGTCACGAATTTAGAAATACCATATTTCTATGCGCTTCGTCTTATCATGGAACACAAGGTTCTTTGTCATCTTCATGCATCTTTGGTTATCACATAGAATCATAGTGGCATCCATATCCAGATAGAATAAACTTGATAACAAATTCCTGAGCCATATGGATTCACCACTGGAAGAACAAGTTGCAATATATTCTGCTTTTGTACTGCTTCCTATTTATCCATGATATCATGGTTGACCCCAAACTGAAACATCCACCTGAATTGCACTTTCTATTTGAGACACTTCTTGCCCAATCTGAATCTGCATAACCATATATTCTGAAGTCATGATCTCTAGTATAACTGATACCATAGTCTACCATATGTTTTAGGTACCTCATCACATGATTTGTAAATACAAGCTGAACATGTCTGGGATCAACAAGATACTAACTCAAGGTGTTCACAACAAAGCATATGTTTGTCCTAGTATTAATCAGATACATCAATGAAACCAATAATCTATTTGTATAGTGTCACATCCACTAACTCTGACGAAACATCAACCAACAAATTCAAATTTGTATCCATGGGTGTCTCCATGGTTTTACATTCAAACCTTTTCAATATTTCCATTGCATACTTCCCTTGGTTCAGGGAGATTCCTTTCGGGCTCTACCATACTTCAAGAACTAAAAGATAGTGCATCAAGCCAAGGTCTTTCATCTCAAATTATGTAGCAGGACTCTTCTCTATTTCTACTTATGAGCTTGTCATCATCTATCAGGAACAAATCATCTATCCTATCGTACCATGTCTTGGTTACCTATCTCAAAATTCACCACATATGCTTCCTCTTCATGAGGGTAGACATCTGGTATCTGTCAAAACCCCAAATTTTCACAAAAATTAAAAGTTTTGAGATAACATAAAATGTTTACAGTTGCAGTTAGATAATCACTAGCAGCTTAAATAAATAGAAATGAAATAGATAATAAAAGTGTTCGTTAACTTTAACACATATAAATTAATGTTTTTTTAAAATTGATTTGTGATGTGAGTAATCTTCAGTCAATTATTTAACTGTACTGATGGTTTGAATGTCAAGTAGGTGAGGAGTCATTTTCTAGTTGGGGCTTACTTAGCGATTGCTAACGAATCTGGATTTTCTGAATCTTTACAGGCTTGACAGGTAATTTTTGGCCCAGTAAAAGTTTATTAAGGCGATACAACAGATATAGTTTCTTTTAGTGTAGAATATACTGCTAGAGTAAAAGTTCTGTTTAGAAGACTCAAGAATCTGCCAGGTAAAACAATATCACTTTTATTTGTAAAGCCATATTATTTTTCTTCATCCTGGTTTCATAGAGGTTATTAATGTCGCCCTACTATTTGCCTATTATCAGTAATATCTTTATGATAGATAAAAACTTTCCTTTTAACTTTAGTCTAATTGATTTTCAGTTTAGAAGAGCTTAAGATAATATTTTATAACTCTTTCTAGATAAAGAGTTTATTGCTGTCACCATCATAATAAATTAAGCACTGCTTATCATTATATAAATGTACCTAAGTCCTTCGGAACATAACCCTATAGTATTCTTCTTAAATTTGTCTCAATTAGGATTCAACTTGGTTAATTATCAGCTTAACATCGCTTGTAGTTGCGAGATATTCTCAACATGTAAATCGTCAAGATCGTGGTTGGAAATCCCATTATCATCATGAACGACATAATGTGACAATTTCACATTACCCTAATATTTGTTTTATATATGAATAAGATGCAGTACAACGCTAAAGAGTCTACTATTCTAACTTCAAATTTTAACTTCATATTGTTTAGGTCCATCTTAGAACTAGTCAATTATTATGGAGTTCCATAACCATATACTTATAGATTTATATCCTACATCTGGTATCGTGGATTTCTTTTTGAGTGAAGGAATTATTTTTGTGTATAAGTGTTATTATAACCTTATAAACCATGTTAGTTTAATTCTACTCTTATGACTTAACCATTCATAGCTCATGAATATTATACCGAGTTATTAAAAGCAGTTTCAAACATGTTCAGGCTTATACTAACCTCTTATTTATTTTTCCTTGTAAGTTTGTTTATGAAAAGTTATAAAAATCCTTACATTATTGGCATTGAATTCATAAACAAAGCCTTTGAGTACAAGGGCATCGAATTCATATGCAACTTGGTTCTTCACCCAAGCTATTTACAAGGTTTAAACATTATATAGAAATGTTGTTATATCACTTGTTCAAAGTCGAGGCTTGATTTGTTTGGAAGTGATATGGTATTGAATTTATAATAAGATATCATTACATGCATAAAATAATTGATTACCAATTATTGGATTCGACTGAAAGCAGTGGTGACTATATAGAAGAACCCACTGTGAAGCGGAAAGATTTAGGTGCATGTGGAGATCTCCTCGCCATGCAAATCGTGATTTAAAATCCTTCCTTTCAACCCTAAACTTCATTGATTATGTGAGAGTTTCGGTCTCTGCAATGTTTGGGTTCGCTGCGGCCATTGAGGGCTCACAATTGCTTGCCTCCAGCTCCATTGTTTGTGCCTTTTCTTTGATGATCCACTATTTAGAGTGAGGGTTATACACCGTAGCTCATGAATGAATAGTTTTCTACAACACTTTGTTGTGCAGGAGGGTTGTTTTTACATAGCTGTTAGATATAGAGTTGAAGTCATGGTTTTTGCCACTGCCTTGGCTTAATCTTGCTCCAGTTGTTGATGAAGATGAAACTCACACTCAACTATCCCTTCTTAGGTGAACACAAAGGTTGTTGAGCTCGTGGTGTCGGTCTGCCTTCTTCTTGACCTCGTTCTCCAACTTACAGGTATGTGTTGCTTTTAAGAAATAGAACATTATACATAAATTCGATTTTGATTCTATTTACATGTTTTTAATTATATTTTGATTTCCAGTTGTGCAGATGACAGTTCACATCATCTTGGGAAGGAATCCCTTCACAAAATAACCAACGTTCATTTCACGGGTAAGCCCCGGTTATGAAATGGCTCCTCCTGCTTGTTCAGACCTTAGGGGAAAGTTGCAGTTGGAAGAAGTTACTGCTTGGTGTTTCAAATTCTTGGGTTATTGTTCTTCAGTTTATTAGTTTTGTTTTTGTTTTAACCCTCGCTTACAGTAGTGTAATCTCCGGCTTTAGCCGTAACCTATAAAAATGCTTATTCCTCGTGTTTTTACCAAAGTTGATATTTGGTCTGATGTATTTTATTTTTGAAACCCCATACTACATTATGGGTGCGCTAGCTTTGAGTTGGTTTGTAGACTCTGTTTTTAAGTTAAAGTATTCTCAGGCTGTGAAGTAATAAACAATTTTCTTTTTAAAGAAAAGCATAAGGGTTTTTCCTTGAGCTCAGACTCAGTTTAACTTTAAGCAGTTATTATGACTTTGTAAACTTAGGGTTTATACCTTATTCGACTGTGTAATAATAATAATTTTACTGTGTTTATATTTGTTGTGTGAAATATTAATAGTGGTTTGATGATTGTCACTCAGTCATAATATAATATTGTTTTACTTACAAGCTCAGTAATTTCGAGCTAGGGTTTCTTTTATGAAACCCTGGTTTTTAAATAATTCCTTTTTAATTTATTTAAATAAGTTTTTTTGTTACTTGTAAAACATATAATGCTTAAGTTATTATCATTAATTTTATATAATGAAATTCCTTGAATTACTTCTATATATAAATATATTGTCATAAAGACTGTAACCAGTCTTCATTAGTTCAACTTTGTTTAATAATAATGCATCAAATACTAGATTTTGAACTCACTGATTTCCTGTTATTAAAATTAAGAAAATAATAAAGGGTTTCGACCCTGTGGTTACTCTTCCTGTATAACCTTCTAGTAAATTAAAAAACAACTCTTATATAAATAAGCATTTCATTTATGAATTTGCTACTATCCTATTCTTATTGTTTAATCTACTGAAGTTGACAGGTTGAAATCGTTCAGAAATTGACTTTTGTAAATTGTTTTAGTTTACTCATTACATTTAAATACTTATAGTAATACTCTATTTGCTTATTTGTAAATGTTTAAACTTAGTTTAATTAACATTATTAGTAAATAAGTTATATGGTTAGTGGTTATAGCTCCATGAACTGAATGCAACAAAAATAGTTTAACTTCATTTTGTTTACTATTTTAAGCAACTGCTTATTAAATAAATATAAGAAAAATATGTAATCAATATAACACTACTTTCGTTACCGCACATTTTAAGTTAAATAACAAGTATAAGTACTGTGTATAAACATGACATATTAACTAATAGTATATCCTCTTAACCTAATAACTCTTCCACCTGTAGTGGAATACTGCTATTTTATTGTCAGTACTTTTACAAAAACAAAAAAAATACATAGATAACCAGGTTAAATACCTAAATTCTGCAATACATTCTTTGCTATTCTGAAAATGCATTTAAAATTTGTTCATTTCAGTTTCTTCTCATTCCTTCATCTAAATTTAAATACACTACTTGTGCTGGAGTACGGTCTGGTCCTTCCAGATGTGGAAAAGCACGGTTAAGTATTATTTTCCATCTATTTCAGATTCATATTTTCAATAAACTAAAAGATTACTAACTCTAACAATTCATGACTAAACATTTAACATTCAATAAACAGTCAGATTCACATTTAACCATCTAACACAGTAAAAAAAAAAAGACTGTAGAACCTGATTAAGTTGGATAACAACATCGTTGGGAGGCCATTCCTCCCTACCAAATCCTAGAGAGCGCTCAAACAGTGACTTCTCAGGACCCCCGATCCTGTTCCTGGTCTCCTTGGTTGAGAACTGGTGGAGCATGCAACAAGATACTAGTCCAATGACTCAGTACTAACTCTGCACTTAGCAGTAAGATCCTTCAACTGAAAAGCTGTACTAGATCACTTTCTGTAGTTTACCCCTCAAACACATTCCACAAATTCCCTTCCCAATGAAATCCTCTGAAGTACATTCACCTGAATGGTTCTCTTCTTGGAATGAGCAGCCTCAACTCTCTTCAATGGGTATATTTATTAAGATTGCCTAGGTCTTTTTGGGTTAATTGTCATTAATTGAGCCACCTGCTATGATCCCACTTTCTTGGGGGATCATGACCCCAAATGTAGGGAGGTTGCCACCTGCAACATTAGAAGTGTTTGAGGATGTTGCCACTTGTCTATTTTCTCTCCACCCAGTCTCCTCCACCAACTTGACCAGTAAACACTCTTTTATCAACTCTCCCAAGCTATTGTCTCCACTTTTATTTATTTATAATTAAAATATTTAGAATTACATTCACACCCTTGACTCTGCTGAGTCATCATTTACAACTTAGCATAAAATTTAACATATTGTCTTGAAATAAAATCAAATATGATAATATATTTTTTACAAAATTGGGGCATGTGACAGTATCACTCTAAGAATATCCATAAAATACTGGGGGAAAAAACCTTTTCCACATATCTCTCTCAATCTATATTTGCAATCTTTCTTTCTCATCTGAACATTCAACAATGGAGTGACTCGTATCCTTTTGCTGTTGTTGATCTTCTTTGTATCCATTTATGTCATCTCACAAGGTCATTGGATACTAAGATCTCAAATTTTGTTGCAAGTTCGTCTTGAACCCATCTATGTGTTTGTCATATTCAACCTTGCTGCAAAGGTTGATATCTCATCACTCTAGGTGGTCCTCAATATCATCATGTAACTGTCTGTCATGGGTGTATTTTGAGCCTGTACAAATCATTTTTCATCTGTTTAGAGAGTCCTGAATCCTGCAGGTTTCTCAATATACACTTCTACATCAATTACACTATAATTTTTTTTGGTCACTAAATCAACGTCTCATCATAGTCAAGTCTCTATATATTGAGAGAAACCTCACTTTGTACTTATGTAGCATGCTAGATTTTGTAATTCTTCTTGAATGTCATGGTTGATCCATCGTCACTTGTTCTTCGGAACAAGTTTTGTCATTCTTCTCTTGTAGGTGATTGTACAAGATCCTTCCTACAATTCAATTTTAGTTTCATGATTAGATACACTTCATTGCTTCAAAAACATATTAATAATAAAAAAGGCATAGTTCACACAATCATGCAACTATCTTAGCCAATGCTTCAACACAGCATTCATCTATATCCTACATACATATGGTAACTTTATAGATGCATTCCATCTCTACCATAACATAATTAAGAGTGTGCACTTCTATCAATATGTCAACAAAGAGGTTTCATTCTAGATGAGCAACAATGGAGTGCTGTGCAGTATCATATGCCACTTATCTGTCACATGCATATTAGTAGTATGTAAACACTCTAACATGCATGAACTAGGAACATAAATGTGTACAAAATTAAGCAACATCAATTACACCCTTCAAGAAATAATTCAAATAACAATTGAAATACTTATCTTTGATTGTTTTTTTGGTAGAATCCCCCTTAATCCATGCTTCCTTGTGAGTTATGAACCTTGATCTTCTTCAATTGTTGATATTCTATAATTTCAAACATTGATCTTGATCTTCATTTTTTCTAGATGCACTAGATCCTCTTGGACCTTGTAGTTTGGAGAATATCTCTATTTGTATATTTGGAGTCCAAATTCTAGGAGCTTCTCCTACCCCTTTTATGTAATACTAAAAGTCATCCCAAGCTTCACTTATGAGGTGAATCTTTTTGGATCAAAGTAAATCACTTGAGGAATCTTCCCCTGCTCTCTTCTTAACTGGTTCATTATCTTCGAAGGCATGAGCATGGTATCTCTTATTCTTTCCTATTTTGCATGGTGTTCTCCTTTGGGACAATCTCTTGTAAAATTTCCTTTCTCGTCACAAGTGAAACATCTAAACTGTGAGGAGTCCTTCTACAATTTTTTGTGCTTCTTGTTATAATGCTCTTCCTTCTTGGCATGAGATGTCAGGGCTTGATTACCATCTTCACCCATATTCTCTTCTCTGGATATCAATCGAGCTTATTTTTGTGTTCATTCTTCCCAATGCCTATTGAACTTGGTTATATTCCTCCTAGCACATATTCCTTGAATGAAAGAGTCCCACTCCCTTGGGAGACTATTCAAGGTGGTCATCATGATTTTTGCTTCTTTTACCATATCACCAATGATTGGATGGTTTCTTCCTTCTGAATATTTACACTCTTGGGTTTATTTCTCAAGTTCATTATTATGTTTATGTTCTTTCCTTCAAATAGACCGGATAATACATCAAACATTTCCTTCAAGGTATTATTTGAAGACACTTGAGGGATCAAGTGATATTTGATGGAATCAACTATGATCCTCTTAGCCTTGATCAAGTTTTTCTTGTGATTGGATTTGTCTTCATCTCCCTATGGATCTACAAATTCTCCTTTGACATAGTCTTTAGGTCATGTTCTTCTAGAGTGAGAAGCACTCTATACTTCCATGATCAGAACTTCTCATATCCTTCAAGCTTGTCCTCAAGCTTGGTATTGTTAGTCATCTTGATCAAATGAGATTCTCAAATGAAAATGGAGATATTTTATCTTACCAATAAGAGTGCTTCAACTAGATGATATAACTTATAACAAATTTGGAGCTCTCAATCATGAAATTGAATGCTACAAGTGAAACAACTATGGAAGCATAGCTCATGAATGTAGAAGCATGTTAAAATATTCCATATTGATATCAGATATAATAAATCCTGGAAGAAGAATCTAGAAGGACAGAAGGAAGAATCTTTTGGATTGGTCCTCTATAAAAATGATGAAAGTTCAAAGCTCAATATAGGAAGCAAATAAATTATCTTATCTTAAAGATGGGAAGTACATTGAATGAAAGTCAAACAGGTCCCAAGATCAAATATACAAAGGAATTGGCATTACATGTTGAATATGTGAAGGGAACACAAGTCAATACATAAGACTCAAAGGACATATCTGTAGTAGTCACAGAGTCAAGTAATAATGACATATCAACAAGAAAAAATAAATGTGTCAAGATTACAAATGATGATCCTATAGTAGAGAAATACCTATTGTTCTAAACAAATTGGCAGAAAGGCTCTCGGTATTATGGATAATGTTGAGGGGAATCATAAGTAACATCAAAGGAAGATCGATGGAAAGTCAACAAAGCAATGTTTTGGTAAATTATTTAGGAACACAAGGGGAGATACTTCATAAAGATTCAATAAATGGCCAATTCTAAGGGGAAGTCAACACAGTTAAAGGAAGAGCACTGTCAACAAAGAAAGATGTTTTCATAAGGCATTCATATTCAAGTAAAGTTATCTTCTGCAATTAAGAAAATGACCACCAAAACAAAGTCACAGAAGAGAATCATATTGACAATGGGAGCCAACATAATCCCTGGGGAATCAGGTGAACAAAGTTGCTTCACCCCTATTTTCATTTATGTCAAATGGGGAGAGAGATTTGAAGTTGTTTCCATCAATAAAAAATGAGGATATTGTTGGAAGAAGTTGTCATTGATGTCCAATAGGGTGTCATTGATGTCAAAAGGGTGAATATATATGTGGTGTCAAGGTTATAGTGATGATGTGGTTGTATTAGAGATAATTTGGTTGGGAATGAAGCCTTGAATACCATAAAAAATAACCTAAAGAATCCCTTAATCATAATTGTATATAAATCCAAAGAGGTCCCCTTATGGCGTAATGGTTGTGCATGGACATCACAGGAAAACAATTTGAGTTATACATAAGTGTTACAAATCCCCTAGAGAATCCCCTAAATATAATGATGATGTGTAGTGTAAGGGAGTCCCTAAAATGTCCTAAAGAAGTGTGAGTAATTTTCTAAATAAATAATGTTGGGTTACATGACTATGGTGATGGGTCACATGACCATTATGGTGGGTCACATGACCATGATGATAAGAAGTGTAAGAAACTTTGTAAAGGTATTCATAAGAAATGCCAGTAAGAAATGTGAATAAATTAAGAAATTAGTGGTGTTGGTTCTACCTGACTAGAAGGATTGGTCCATATGACCATGAGGAGTATCCCTTGAGGTAAGTATTGGTCCATAAGGAAATCGCAATAAAAGGTGAAGAAACCCATAAGCAATGGTGTTTGGTCCACTTGAACATGAGGTTGGGGTTACATGAACCATGGTGGAGAAGGACCTAAAGACTCCCCAAATTTGGCTCGAAGGAAGTTGGTGTGAATCTTGAAGTACCCCCAAAACAATAATGCTTGGTCCACATGACCCTACAAGTTGTGGTACTTTGTCCCATTCGACCACTTGAAGTGGAAAGGATCCCTGCAAGAAATGATGGCATATCCACAAAGTTTGGTGATGTGGTCAATCCCTAAGACCCCCTTTGGAGAAGATATGGAGTGATATTGAAGTTTTGGCATGAAGTGTCATGATAAACTCTTGAGGAGGGTATTAACCCTTGAGACCCCCTTAAAATATGGAGATCCACAAATTAAGGATGAGTTTAAGGAGACACTAAAAGAAACTTCTAGATGATGATGAAGTGTATAAATAGATGGACAAAAATTTCATTTCATCATTGATCAAGTCTCTCTTTCTACTGCGCATCTTTGGAGAAAAAGTGCAAAACATTTTGGAGGATCAATTTCTAGGCATCTTTGAGGATTAAGGAGAGTCACGAAAAAATGACATAACTTTCTCATATAGTATCATAATTACAAGATTCTTGTCTCGTTGGAAATATGGTTGTGAGGGATATGTGATGAATCTATATAGATACTATTTTGGTTTCTATGTGATCTCTTTATATTGTGATATTGGAAAATGTATGGTCCATGCTTGTGGGTTTTTCTTGTGATGGCACATGTCTTTCATGGATAGAGATAATCTTGGATCTTGGTATGTGAGCCTCTATCTTGGTATATCTATTTGAGGTCATTAAATATGTTATGGGGGATATGACGATGTCCATATTGGCATATATATGGTATGGTTCTTATACATGGGTCTCTCTTGTGATGGTCATGCATCTCATGGACTAGGGTCCATCTTGTTGTCTTGAAAAAGTATGAAGTTTGTACATGTTCTTGTGCTTATATCTTGGCATAGTTGATGATGATATTGACATAGATGTTGGTGCACAATTTTTGATGATCATGGCATAGATATTGGTGATTTATTTGTATATATCATGGTGATTATCTAACATATTATATGATGGTATTGTCATATATCATAGTGATTATCTTGACATAGTCCATGTTTATGTTGTGGCACGTGGCTCATCTCTTGGAATGTTCAATGTTTTGTAAATTTCTATGATGTAATAGTTGAGTATCCAAATGAAATCAATGGATGATTATTTATGGGTATACATTTGAGGAATTTCCAGGTTGATATAGTGTGACAAATGTTGAGACAATGTGACAGTGATTGTGGCATTGTGACATTGACAATGGCATTGTGATAGAGGTAGTGATTGTGGAATTACGATATATATACACTGATTGTGACAGGGAAAATTATATAAGTATAGAGATAGAGATGCATGTATAGGTTGACGTAGACAATTGTTGAGGAATTGTGATAAAGATAGTGATTGTGACAGGTTGACAAAGGTAGTGATACAATGATACGAGTGTATGGAAAAAGATACACGCACAAGTTGTTAGAGACAATGATACAATCATCATTACATATTGTCTCTTGTATTCATATTAGGGAAACATGATGGGGCAAGGATAAGGAGATTGTAGTCTCCTATAGGTTGGTTCATGAGAATTGTGAGTTGGTGCTCACTGGGGATTGGAGTTCTATCTATATTTTGGATCCTATGATATTAGGGGGTTGTATCCTCCTTTCATTCAGAGCTGATAGACTAGGGTGTTGGATCCAACTTCTAGTTGGTGCTAGAAAATCAGGGAGTTGGAGCTTCCTTCTAGTTGGTGCTGGTAAACACATTGAATGTAATCACTATATTATAAATAACATCTTTTATGGTTTTTCCTCTAGTATTTGGGTTTCCACGTAAAAATATTGTGTACTGTGTATTCTTCTTATATTATGATGATGCGATGATGATATTCTTATGAAATGTAAAGGTTGATTATGCATTAATGCATGTTTTACTTTGCAAGTGGCTGATAATGAAGTTTTGAAAAGTAATAAAAGGTACACACACTGATTCACCCCCCCCCTCTGAGTATGTTTGGTGTGTCCAACAGATATATTTATTTGTAATTATACTCAAGTAAGGGTCAATAGATCCTTCCCATATGTTATATGTTTCCAGGGTACCATATTTTACAAAGGGTTGATCGATCCTTTCTCTATCATATAGGTTTCCTAGATACAATATTTGAGGAAGGGAAAAATGATAATTAGTTTGGATGATAGGTTTCCTAGATAATGTTTTTGGAGAAAGGTTGGTCGATAATTTGATGAGAAGAAAAAATTACTTTGTATTGTAATTGAGGAAGGAATGACTTATCCTTCCTCGAAACGATACGATTTTCCTTGGTAGAGTACTTAAAAAAGGGATGACTGATCATTCCCATAGATGAAGCATTCTTGGAATACTTATCCAAGGAGGATTGGACAATGCTTACTCTATATTATGGGTTTATTGGATACAAAATTTGAGGAAGGGTTAGATAATCATTCTTCTATATAATACATTTTGTGGCTACCATATCTAAGGAGGATTGGCTGATCCTTCCTCTATCAAAAGGTTTACTAAGTACTTTATTTGAGGGAGGGTTGACCAATTGTTCCACTAAAGGATACATGAGTACCATACTTGAGTAAGGGTAATCCAATCCTTCGTCTATATGATACATTAATGGGTTCCATATTTGAGGAAGGGTCATTCTATCATTTCTCTATCTAATAGGAAATAGTTTCCTAGCTAAGTTATTTGAGGAATATCGACCAGTTATTTGTGGATACTGTATTTTAGGAAAGGATGATGAATCCTTCATCTTTTTGAGGAATTACTAGATATGTTATTTTGGAAAGGTTTGACTAATCGTTTCTCTAGATCATGATTTTAGTGGTCTCCTAATATGAAGAAGTAACAACTAATCCTTCTTTTGGATGATACGTATCTACTGTAAACACAATTGAGAAAGCGTTCAATGATCCTTCCTTTATATGATTCTTGATCTAAAGTATAAATTTGATGTAGGGTTTGCCAATCCTTACTCAGTATGATACATTTCCTGGCTACAATATTTCAAAAAGGTTCAGTTGATCCTTCCTCTAGTTTGTACAATTATTGTCTATTGTATTTTAGGAAGAGTTGGTCGATCTATAATCTAGAAGATATGTTTCCTAGATATTATATGTGAGGAAGGTCAACCAATCCTTCTTAAATATGATGTTGGAACCAAAGTATACATTTGAATAAGGGTCTGTCGCTCCTTCTTCAATATGATGGTTATACTAAGGTTTGAGGAGGGTTTAGTTTATCCTTCCTCTGTATGATGATTGAACCAAAGTACACATTTAAGTAAGGGTTAAATGGTCCTCCTTCAATATGATACATTTCATGGCCCATGTATTTTAGGAAGGTTCAACTGATATGTCCTCTAGTTGGTAGATTTTGTTTCTACCATATTTCAAGAATGGTGGACTAATCTGTTGTCTAGAAAGATAGGTTTCCTAGATACCACATGTGAGGAAGGATGAACGATCCTTCTTCAATATGATGCTTGACCTAAGGTCAATACTTGAAGAAGTGTTTTCTGGTCCTTATTCAATATGATGCTTGGACCAGGGTCCACATTTGAGGAAGGGTTGGGAAATCCTTCATGTAGATGATGCTTGACTCAAAGACCACATTTGAGGAAGGTTTGGTCAATCCTTCCTTTATATTATTCTTCACCCAAGGTGGAAATTTGAGGAAAAATTAGGTGACCCTTCCTCCAAATGATTCTTGACCTGAGGTCCACTTTTGAGGAAGGGTCAACCAATCCTTCCTCTATATGATTATTGGTGCATCGACATTGTTGATGTATTTGTCTCTTCAGAATGTATTCATTTGTATATCTTATGTATTGTACCCCGATGTTCCTATTGGGAAGTATCTGTAATGTAAACAAGTCATGTAAATTCATTAAGGTTAACCCTCCAATGTCCATTGTAAGTCGGGGCAATAGTCCCCACAATTGAGTTAATGTTAACCCTCCTTGTTGATTGGAGGGAAAAGTACCCATAGTTGTGGGGCACTAGGGTTATTAGACTCTCCTAGAGAATTCGACCCTGGTAAGTAATTGTTAAGTGAGGCCGACTTGTTGGAGTGGAAATTAAGTGAAAGAAATAATATAAATAGAGAGCGAGCCTCTCTATTTATCACACACACTCACTCATTGGGGCACATGAGTGAGAGAGGAGAAGCTCTCTCAAGTGAGATAGAGAGAATAGTTGTGGAGATCATCTTTTCTGTCTTTGGGTTTTACTGCTGCCATTGGTGCCCATTCTATCTCTGAGGAAGTTGTGGGGTTTTATCCTTTATGGTTTCTCCGAGGAAAATATCTTGTGTCTATTGTCTCTTGTGATTTATTGTTGTGCATGTTATTCTCTCAGTTAAGATCCTAAGATCATATTGCTTAAATGATAAAAATCTAACATGGTATTAGAGATAACCTGATAAGAAGGCATTGTGTAGATGTAGAAGCTATGGATTCTTACTTTTTGGGTCTCTCTCCATAATAAATCAGCAAACTTGAGGCTAGGTTGAACCTCCATTGAAGGGTGCATCTTTCTGTCGAAGCAGAATTTGATTCCTGGCATTTTCAGTTTTTGCTACGGGAAATTAGGGTTTTTTACAGAAGATGAATTTTTTAGTGAGACCGACATAGGATTTCTCTCCTTCTCAAAATCGAAATTTAGAGACCAAGGTTGAGATTTTTGGTTGGGTAAAACTCTGGGAAATTCAAACTCTAATTTGATCCCGGGCCTGCAAAACCCTAAAATACTAAAACGAGTAGTTTTGGTAGATTATCTATATCTCAATATTGGAGAAGGCTCAGTCACCAAAACTTTCACAGTCCGAAGATAAAATCCTGATGTACACTATGTAAAAGTTTCAGCCTCATATTCACTATATTCTAGGAGATATGATTCCTCCAATTCAAGGTACCAGCCTCTTCTAATGATTCATCCCTAAACAGGGCACCTAGGGAGCCATAAAAAGATCCAAATTAAATTTTGCAAATTTTTCCAGATAGGGAATGGAACGTACCTTCTGTGGTAAAATTTTAAGACCCTGAAGTGGAAACAATGACACGTGGTAGTCCATACAGTTTCGATACACTGAATAATCTTGAAACAAGTCAACTTGGGAAAACTCTCATAAGTCCCAATTGGTGGAACCAATTCTGGTAAAAACTGTGTTGTTGGAAAGATGAAAGATGGGTTTACCTCAGTACAAAATTTTAGACACAGAGGAGGAGTAATTTCGGAGATACCACAGAAACAGTATCATGCATTTCTGTAGAAGAAATTGGAAAAATAGCGATTCCTGTTCTGGGAGCTTCCCTCCACTGTTTTTTGAAAAGGAGTACATTGGATAGCTTGACTTGAAGAGGTCTATCTTTCTATCCAATCAGATCTAAAATATTCCAAGTTTTTAAAATTACAGTTTCTCTGACAAACCCTAGATCAGCCAGCTCCGAAACCAGGATGGACACCTCAAATCGGTAAGATCTAATATTTTTCTATTTACAGTTGAGGTTCTCATTTTAAAATGACCAATCACACAGCTTGATGATAAGCTTAGTGAGGTTGAAAAATTCCAAGCATGGAAGTATTGGATCTCACTGGTTTTTGAAGAAAATGAAATAGGACACCTACAAAAGTGGAAAGGTTCCAGTTCCAGAGGTAGATGAGGCTAAAAGCCTTACACAAGAAGAACTTTGTCAAGGAAAAGAATATCATTGCTGATTCAATCACGGATCACCTTATACCATAAGTGTCTTCCCTAAAGACACAGAAAGAGATGTTTGATTCCCTGATCAAGCTATTTGAAGGAAAGAACATAAATCAGAAGATGAATTTGAGAAAACAGTTGAAGAATGTGAAGATCCAGAATGTAGAGACCATATAGTCATACTTTACAAGGGTCTCTCAAATCAAAGAACAACTTGAAGTGGTAGAAGAAGAAGTGGAGAATGTAGAAGTTGTGATAGGAACCTTGAATGGCCTCCCAGGATCATGGGATTCATTCATTCAAGGAATGTATTCCAGAAGGAAGTGATTACCTTCAATAGACTCTGGGAAGAGTCAACAAAAGAAGAAGATCGATTCATAATAAGAGAAGAGAAGATGGGAGAAACTGAAGATCTATCTCTCGTGATTCAAAGAAGATCCCTCAAGCGATGAGGAATATGAAGAACTCAATTTTTGAAGAACCTCTTATCCATCTTAAGCATTTGGATAAGAAATGATGCTGTTATGAATGAAGAAGATGATGAAGATGAAAGAAGGAGTCTAATCATAAGACAAATAAAGATAAGTATTCAATTTCCATTTCATGATATTGTTTTGTTATGCACTTGTTTATATTTAGTTGATGTGTTATGCATGATAGAATGTTTGAATTAATGGTAGTATACTACTAATATGCATGTGATGGGTAATTAGCTCATGGTGCTATACAAACCTCTATTGCTACTTATCTAGAATGAAACCTCTTTCCTGACATATTGGATTAGTGCACAATCTCAATGTTGTCCTGGTAGAGATGGAAGGCATCTAGAAAGTTTTCGTGAGATATGGATGAATGTTGTATTCGCTAAAATAGTTGCATGATCATATATTTATGCATAATAATTTTCCATTATGAATATTCCTTATGAAATGTTTCTAACCATACAAATGCATTTGACTTGTAGGAAAGATCGTGTACATAATCACCTACAAGAAAAGAAGGATGAGACTTGTTTCGAAGAACAAGTGACGACAAATAAAGAAGAATATGATGATACTTTCAAATATTTCAAGAGGCCTCAGACACAGTGTAGTTATGTGACACTGTTGAGCGAAATCATTGATGCAGAGCCTTCCATCTATGAAGAAGTAGCCAAGAAGAAAGGGAATGAGAGTACTAGTTCAAGAAGAATGATGTCTAGGATGCAGCATCGAGACCTGAAGGGAAGTCCGTAGTATCTTCCATATCGATCTACAAGATGAAAAAATCATGGGATACAAGGAAGGATTCATAGCATGAGGCTTCTCACTTAAAGAAGGCATAGAATACAAAGAGACATTTGCATCCAGTGGGATTTAAGGCACATGACAGGCAGACTCATGTATGCAAATTAAAGAAGAACTTGTACGAGCTTAGAAGACACCCATGGGATAACACATACATGAGGAGCTTGATGAAGATATTAACCTTTGCTACAAGGTTTAAGATGAAATCCTATAGAGGATGAAAAGCTCACAAATGGGTGCAAGAAGAACATTTTCAAGATAGAGGATCTTGGTATCTAGTGACCCTAGATGGATACATAGAATAATAGTAACAGAGGGAGCTACTTGTCACTCCAGTACAGGATACATAGAGTATGCAAGGTAGAGGAAAAATGATGCTCCGCTTCAGAGGGAGTGACTGCAGAATATCCTAAGGTTCGAAATGGTACAATAGGATGGATAGATTACTGATGAATCTAGGCTTTACCTTTGCTTCAAGGTTGAAGGTGAAATACCAGTGATACTCTTGTTACATGTCGATGACTTGTTCCTGACAGGAAAAGAGGAACTCATTAAAGTTGCAAGAAGGAGACTTGCTACCGAGTTCGAGATGAAGGACTTGTATATGATGCACTACTTTCTAGGCATAGAGGTGTGGTAGAATGCAGATGGAATCTCCCTGGGACAAGGGAAGTATGTATTAGAGATCCTGAAAAGGTTTAGGATGATGGAATGCAAGGCCATGACCACATCTATGGCATCAAACCTAAAGCTACTGAGTTTTTCTTCATCAGAGTCGATTAATGCTAGGATGTATCGTCAGATGATTTGTTCCTTGATGTACCTGATGAATACGAGACCAGATATTTGCTTTACTGTGAACACATTGAGACATGTTCACTTGATGGTTGCAAAGCATGCAATGAGGTACCTGAAGGGTACAGTTGAGTATGGGCTCAAGTATGATATGAATATGAAGATTAACCTGGAGGGTTATGTGTATTTGGATTGGGCAGGTAGTGCCATTGATAGGAAGAGCACTTCTTGGTGTAGCAGGAAGCAGTCCTGCGTGGCATTGAGTACAACCGAGGAAAAATATGTTGGCACTTGATATTTGGGAGGTAGTATGTTTCTTCTGAAAACTACTATTTGATTTGGTTGATCTGACTTGAATTTTTGTATGATGCAGAGAGGAGCAGTGAAGCTCCAGTATGTGATCCAGATTGAGATCTCTCAAAAGAGGGAGTTCTAGCATATCTGGTGAGACAAGTTTTATGAGCATAAATCCTCGTGAAGCTCGTAGGTTGCTCAGACGTAATCAGTCTTGTAGGTTGTCCTTGGATGTAATGGGTCCTAGAAAATCTTATAGGTTATCCTTGGACATAATCAGCCTTGATGTGATTCTATGCTAGAAATGGCCAGAGTGAAGTTTGAGTACTTCAGGGAGAAGCTTGGTGTTCTCCAGATCGAGGTTCCCTCCAAAGGGAATTGATGTGTCCGTTGGCCTTTCTAACATGGTGGAAGGATGGGCTTCACATGGTCAGATGTAAGTGCAGAGATGCTCTGATGTGATTGTGGGTTGTGTGACCACATGATCAGTGTAGATATATTATTATGTGATTGTGGGATGTGTTCCCACATGATCAGTGTAGAGCCATTCTGATGTGATTGAGGGATATGATCCCACATGATCAGATATAAGTGCAGATATGCTCTAATATGATTGTGGGTTATGTTACCACGCGATCATTGCAGAGATATTCTGATGTGATTGTGGGATGTGTTTTCACATGATCACTGCAGATCCATTCTGATGTGATTGAGGGATGTGTTCCCACATGATCAGATGTAAGTGCAGCGCCTTTCTGACATGATGAGGTCAGATGTAAGTGCAGAGCCTTTCTGACATGATGAGGTTGGATGTAAGTGTAGCACCTTGCTGACATGATGAGGTCGGATGTAAGTGCAAAGCATTTCTGACATGATGAGGTCGGATGCAAGTGCAATGCCTTTCTGACATGATGAGGTCGGATGTAAGTGCAGAGCCTTTCTAACATGATGAGGTTGGATGTAAGTGCAACACCTTGCTGACATGATGAGGTCGAATGTAAGTGCAGAGAATTTCTGACATGATGAGGTCGGATGTAAGTGCAACGCCTTTCTAACATGATGAGGTCAGATGTAAGTACAAAGCCTTTCTAATATGAGGAGGTTGGATGTAAGTGCAAAGCCTTTCTGACATGATGAGGCCAGATGTAAGTGCAGATCCTTTCTGACAAGATGAGGTTGGATGTGAGTGTTGGGCCTTTCTGACATGGGTTTTGGATGTGTTCCTCCCATGGTCATATGTGAGTGTTGGGCGTGCCTTTCTGACATGGTTATTGGATGTGTTCCTCCCATGGTCAGATGTAAGTGCCAGGAGAGCCTTTCTGACATGGTTCATTCCATGGTTAGATATACGTGTTGAATACAATGAAGACCTACATGAAGGCTAGGCCTACAACCAGCATGAAAAAGGGTTGGCTCTGTAGAACTTCCTATGACGAGTAGAATTGAGATAACACCAGTGATGATGACCCAATGATGATCCAGAAGTGATGATCTAGTGATGATCTAGATCAAGTGATGATCCAACCTTGATGATGATCCAGTGACGATCCAGATCAAGTGATGATCTGGACTTGATGATGATCTAGTGACGATCCAAATCAAGTGATGATCCAGACTTGATGATGATCCAGATCAAGTGATGATCTAGACTTGATGATGATCCAGTGATGATCTATACTTAATGATGATCCAGACTTGATGATGATCTAGATAAAGTGATGATCCAGACTTAATGATGATCCAATGATGCTCCAGATCAAGTGATGATATAGACTTGATGATGATATAGTGATGCTCCAAATCAAGTGATGATCCAGTGATGGATGAAGATGACTTGATGATGATCCATATGATACAAATAAGAATACTTGTGCTAATAAATTGTGTCAAGAGAATACCTTCCTAGTTAAGAGGGAGTGTTGATGTATTTGTAACTTCAGAATGTATTCATTTGTATATCTTATGTATTGTACCTCGATGTTCCTATCGAGAAGTATCTATAATGTAAACAATTCATGTAAAGTCATTGAGGTTAACCCTCCATTGTAAGTTGGGGAAATAGTCCCCACAATTGAGTTAAGGTTAACCCTCCTTGTTGATCAGAGGGCAAAGTCCCCATAGTTGTGGGGAACTAGGGTTATTAGACTCTCCTAGAGAAGTTGGCCCTGGTAAGTAATTGTTAAGTGAGGCTGACTTGTTGGAGTGGAGATTAAGTGAACAAAAGAATATAAATAGAGAGTGATCCTCTCTATTTATCACACACGCTCACTCAATGGTGCTCATGAGTGAGAGAGGAGAATCTCTCTCAAGTGAGAGAGAGAGAACAACTGTGGAGATCATATTTTCTGTCTTTAGGTTTTACTGCTGCCATTGGTGCTCATTCTATCTCTGAGGAAGTTACAGGGTTTTATCCTTTATGGTTTCCCCAAGGAAAATCTCTTGTGTTTATTGTCTCTTGTGATTGATTGTTGTGCATCTTCTTCTCTTAGTTAATATCCTAATATCATATTGCTTAAATGATAAAAATCAAACAGACATTTGAGGAAGAGTTGGAAAATTCTTCGTATATATGATGATTGACCCTCAATTACCACATTTGAGGAAGGGTATGTTGATTCTTCCTCTAAATGGTGTTTGACCCTAATTCCACATTCAAGTAAGGGTTAGTCAACATTTTTTCAAGATGATACATTTTTTAAGACCATATAATGGGAAGGGTCAGTCAATCCTTCCTATACTTGATACAATTCCTATCTACCATATTTTAGGAAGGTTCATTCAATATTTCATCTAAATGATAGAATTCCTAGTTATTGTATTTAAAAAAGGGTTAAATGATCCTTCTTCCAGATAATGCTTGACTAGTAGTCCATATTGAGGAAGGGTTGTTTGATCCTTCCTTAATATGACACTTGATGTTAGAGTCCATATTTGAAGAAGGGACACTTGGTACTTCCTCTAGATGATGTTTGAAATGAAATCCACATTTGAGGAATGGTTGGTTGATCCTTCCTCTAGAGGATGCTTGGTCTGAAGTCCACATTTGAGGAAGGGTTGGAAAATCCTTCCTTTAGATTATGCTTGAACCTATATGTATATTTGAGGAAGGTTCAAATTTTCCTTCCTCTATATTATGCTTGACCTCGGGTGCACATTTGAGGAAAGGTCGTACAATCCTTCCTCTAGATGATGCTTGACCTAAGGTGCACATTTGAGGAAGGTTTATTTGATCCTTTTTCAAGATGATGTTGGACATCACTATGCTGTGACCATATGGTGAAGACATCATTAGAATGATAATGTGAGTTAGTATAAATCCCAAAACCAAATGAAGTTGAGATGGTGCTTTACACCTGCCCAAAAAGAGATCCTTCAAAAGAGGTCTGAGTATTTGATAAGGGACTACTTGGAGAACTTAAAATTGTAGTTTTGATTCTACTTTGAGGAATTTTTCCTAAATGAGGCAATTATCCCATTGATTAAATTTGGATTACATAAAGGTCTCACAAATATGCAAGTTTATGGGGATTATGAGTTAAATATAATATGGAAGATGGGTGAAAATAAGGTGGAAATGTCTATGATGTTCAATCTTATAGGTCACCTAATGGAGGTTTCAACTTTGTTTCGACATATCTCTTTTACTCATATATTTAGCTAATTCATCGATCTTGCCGACTCCTTATCTAAGGAAATTCTTTCTTGGGTCCTCTCACCGTTGCAACAAGATGAATATAGGAATGGAACTATGGTCTCATATAATACTTCTCTATTTATGAGATTTATAATAGTTGAATGCTTTGAATCCTTTCTATTTCATTGATGAATATTTTAATATTTCAAATGGTTCTATTGATAAGAAGGATATTTCAAGTCTTCTTTTTGAATTATATTTTTGAACACTGACATGATTGGGGATTGTGCTAACCAACACTCCTACTCAATACACCTCACACCTACCCTAAGGTCATTGAAAAATTCATAAGGGAAGCGTTGAGTAAAGTGTGGGAACAATCTAAATCCCCCCTCGATACACCATGAAATCCCATCGATACTCCTATATCTAACTGCCTCATGTCAAAAATAATTCCTACTGGTAGTAATTGATATATGTACATATGATGATAATACATGGATAAAAAACCACAGTACCTCATATGCAAGTTTCTTGAGAAGGGTCCTCAACTATATCAAATACCTCGTATTATCTGAGGAATTAATCTTCCAAGTATATCCTCATGGTAAAACCTTAATGATGATTACTCACATTCATGGATGACATAATTCATTAACATGTTAGTGTAAACCAGTGGGCCTCATCCATGGGAATTCAAACCACACTCATGATGGAACAAAGCTATCCAAATTCCCACCATGATAATCAATAATTTATTGAGCTAACCCATTGGGATTGCTTAATGATATTTTTATATGGTTAGCCCTTTTTTATTCTTTTTATTTAGTTATGGTTTGAGTAAATAGTAAAAGAGAGGACTAATAGCTAAAAATGGTAATGAAGAGTAGTGAGTGTAATTAAACGTATAAAATTCACAATATATTTAAGTTATGTGATGTTTTTATCAATGCAAGGATATTATATTTGCATAAGAATGAAATCCAAGAAATTGGCCTAGAGATAGAGATCAGTCATGCAAAATTGTCCTATCAGTTGGTTGAATAATTTGAATGAATGTCGAGTGGGATAAATTTGATTGTATGGAGATAAGTTTCTTGCTTGAAGAAAAATGGCAGAGATTTTGTCCCTTTTTGAAATATCGTATGATATTTAGATCTATAGATTCTTGTAGGATGGAAGAACTCTTGAGTTTTACATGGACTCATTGTGTTTGTTTTGGGACCTAGGTGGTTCAAAGGACTACCAATGTAAGAATACTATTGGAGCTTGAGTTTGAGTAGGTAAACCTATGATCCATATTTATGTAAGAATGAAATGAAATAGAATGTATAGAACCATATACACAGATATATTAAAAGGAACACAATGATAGAGTAAACTCATAATCTATTAAATGAATGAGATAGAATAGTCTGTAAAATAAAAGTAGCTAGAATGGTGCTAGTTGTATCTTTGATAAGAGTTGTGGCAGATACACTAATTCATGACAAGTTGATTAAAAAAGGAGGAAAAATGCATTTTATGATAAGAATGATGGAAAAAAAACCCTAATAATCCAAAATACTAACCCTAGGAGAGGAACCATAAGAATTTTTGTGGGCCTTGAGGTGGTTAGTTGAGGTGTCCACTTCCCAAGGGCATACCTTTTGCATATGATCTCTGTTTAGGGTGCTTGATATCCCGTTGAAAATATACAGTTGAGAAGTACACATTTATCCTATCCAACCATACCCTTACATATTTTTGGATTCTTTAGTCCCTAAAAAACATCATTTGGGGCCTCAAAATAGCCTCAAAAGTTCTCAGCATGAAAAACCCTAGAAAAATTGCCAAACTAATAAAAAAAGTTTTTGAGCTAATGGAATAGGTGGGTGGACATTGATATCCATTTGGATAAACCTAATAGACATTGTGGAAATATATAAGCTATGTTTTCATTCTATTATTATGTAATAATGGTTGCAAAGAAACAAAAGGAAGACTGTCTAGCATACAAAGGAAACTTGGAGCAAGAAGAAGATTCCCACTAGTTGACTAATATAAATCCCTTTTGGGAAGAAAGGATATTATAGAAAATGATACCATTTATGTGAGAATAGTTGAATAAAGTCAATTATTTGAAATCAAAGTGAGTTTCCTTCAATTTGAATATGGTGTGTGAATTTCCATAACAAGCTATAGCCCTAATAAATTTGTATCAATGGCATTGGCATACGGATAGAAAATATATCCATGATTTTGATCCCTAATTTTAACTTTCCTTGTTGATTATTGTTCAAATATTGGAACTTCAACATTTTCTGTTGCAATGATGCATTTTTTAAAATATCTATGTGCATAAAACTTATTATATATGTTAATGATAAGGAGATATTAGCAAGGGTTCCATAGTCACAAAAATCCACCCTTTGAATATCTCTCTGATCACTAAAATGTAAGAGAGTGTGTTTTGATATGGTGTAAAAATGGAAATCATAGGGTTGATCACCATTGATTCACGTGTACCATAATACCATGATATTTGAATCCTCACAAAATAGTTCAAATCTTGTTCCTTATTCATCTTACAATACCAATACATTGTATGGCCCCTTGCAAGAACGTCCTTACTACCGATGCATTGGTATTTGAGTTGTGACACAACAAACCTCTACATTGCATGTTGGTGTCAACTTTTTCTAACCTTCTCTTTCTCAAAAAACGCAATAATTTAAGACACATTGAATATGGTGAATCCATTACAGACACATAAAAAGGGGTATAATAAAGGGAACCACATATTACAAAAATTTCAAGGACACGAGGGAAATACCCCCATAACAAACAATAATTATAAGGGTAATTATAAATCAACAACATAGAGCCAAAATTATGGTACCAACACTTGGCCTAAGTAAGAAAAAACCCACATTCTTGGGACTTGAAATCACCACCATATCTAAAATTTAGTCTAAATATTCCCTTCTATTATTTGTTTCCTAATATGATACTAGTGTCCATAGTGTTGACTACATTATAGTGATTACATGCTATTTCTTATGATATTTACCATGTGTTTTCATTTTTATCATTGCAATTTTTACCATGTGACATAATTCTAATTTACTTGGATTGTAGCTAAATTGAGGGGTCATGGTATTTGGAAATTTATGACATGACACTAATAAACCAATTTGACTATGTAGGTATAGAATCTAATCAACCACCATAAGAGCCTATCAATACTAAGTATGTGTCTCTATACCTAGACATGGTTTATGGAAGATACAAAAACACATGACCTTCATATGTGATATTTTTCCCCTGACTAGGGATATAAAGTTCTAGAGAACATGGTATGGTTTATGAGGTGCTTAACATGGTTGAGAAAGGGGCACATTCATTAGGGAATAAATAAAATTTCCATGCATCCAAATACAAAGACAACACCTAAAACCAAAACACATGACCTCCCAAGGGGATTCTTCACTTATGAGTGGGAATATTGGCACAATTCAATTTTTTGAGAACCATCTATCAATATTTAGGCCATAACCAATGTAAACCAGTGAAACCCAAGAATAAGGTAAAAAATGTCTCTTATATGGCTCAAGGGAAATGAGAAACACCTCAAACCACCATGCATGACATACTTATGGGATATTAAAGGTTTTTGATATGTGATATGGGAACTATCAGAAGGTTTTGAGCATCCAATATAGGTTGTAGGTACATGGACATGTTCAAGAGAGGAATAGTTGGCCTTACAACCTAAAGTAACCTTTTAGGCATAAAGAAAAAATAACAATGCCTCAAGCCACTGCCCTCATCTCTCGGGAGTGTCATTTTCTTTTGAGTTCAAATATGGGAACCATTTGGACGTTTTTATTACTACATATGGGTATTGGTTCCTATATTATGGTTTAAGGAAGAAACTTAAGCTTGATGCATTAAGGGTATCTTATAAATTTTAAGTTCCATGAATGAAACCTAGAACCATTAGACATGCCTTATCTATGGATATTTGTCTTTCATGAGGGTATATGTGCTCATCATAATGTTTTAATCACTAGGTATGGGTGTTATTTTTTCAACATTAAGCTAGAATATCATTAGGATCTTTAACTGAGAGAACAACAAGCACAACAATCAAACACAAGAGACAATGAACACAATGTTTTTCCTCGGGGAAACCATAAATGGAGAAAACCCCGCAGCTTCCTCTGAGATAGAATCAGCACCAAAGTGAAAGCCAGAAATAGTAAGACAATCTCTCGACAACAGTAAGCTCTTTCCTCTTTCCCCAATGTCTTTCTCTTCCTCAACTATGCACTACACTTGAGTGTGTATGAGATGTGTGCTAAATAGAGAGTCCAACTCTCTATTTATACTAATACCGACATGACTAAAACCCTACTAGGGCCGACCTCACTAGGAGAGTCTAATAACCCTAGTGCCCCGAAATTGCGGGGACTTTAACCCTTAGACAATAGGAGGGTTACCCACAATGACTTGACATGACTCGTTTACATTATTGATTCTCCCGATCGAAACATCGGGGCATGACATGACACAATAACATCTTGGAGTAAACATCGGGTTACAAGAGATGAGAAATACAAGTGAGTACATTCCGAAGTTACAATTACATTAACACTCCCTC
Organism: Pseudotsuga menziesii; assembly: GCA_001517045.1. Taxonomy (NCBI): domain Eukaryota; kingdom Viridiplantae; phylum Streptophyta; class Pinopsida; order Pinales; family Pinaceae; genus Pseudotsuga; species Pseudotsuga menziesii. Next base: position 840,671 of record LPNX010266894.1, read on the forward strand.
TTAACTAGGAAGGTATTCTCTCGACACAATTTTCATCAGTGGTATTCTTCTCTAGGTCTTCTCATCATCTGTATCTTCAAGTCATCTTCATCTATGGATCTGGATCATCACTCGATTTGGATCATCATCACTTGATCTGGATCATCTCTAGAGCATCATCTCTGGATCTGGATCTTCCCTCGATCTGAATCATCTCTACTGGATCATCACTACTGAATCTTCACAGGTGATATCTCATGATTCTTCTCATCATAGGAAGTTCTACAGAGCCAGCCCTTTTTCATGCTAGATGTAGGCCTAGCCACCATGTAGGTCTTAGCCCAGCACTTACATTTGATCATGTAGGAACTAACCTATAATCATATCAGAAAGGCATGCCCAACACTCTCATCTAACCATGTGGGAACCAATCCCACAACCTTGTCAAAAAGGCCTAGCACTCACATTTGACACATGCGAGGAACCAATCCAACATGCATGTTCAAAAAGGCTCTACACTTACATCTAACACATGCGAGGAACCAATCCAACATGCATGTTATAAAAGGCTCTGCACTTACAACTGACACATGCGAGGAACCAATCCAACATGCATGTTCAGAAGGACTTTGCACTTACATCTGACACATGCAAGGAACCAATCCAACATGCATGTTCAAAAGGGAGTGCACTCACATCTGACCTGGTAGGAATCAAATCCTACACCCTCGCCAAAATGGCCCCCAGTCCCAGATTGAGCTACCTGGTAACTGACTAGGTGCCTCCATTCCCAGAATGGCAGTTTCCCTTACATCTGTCCTACTCAACATAATGGCCAACACTCACATCTGACATGGGAGGAACCTAATCCTTTATCCATGACAAAATGGTTCAGCCCTTACATCTGACCTACTCATCAGAATGGCTCTCTCAGTCCCATACTGAGTGTTCCTGGTAATTGACCAGGTGCCTCGATTCCCAGAATGGCATTCAACACTCATATCTGACATGGAAGGAACCAATCCTCTCACCATGATAGAATGGCTCAGCCATTATATCTGAACATGGAAGGAACCAATCCTCTCACCATGTCAGAATGGCTATGGGACTCATCACTTTCCATTGTAGGAAACCTAGATCTAGAGAACACCAAGCTTCTCCCTGAAGTACTCGAAATTCACCCTAGCCAGTGGCTTTGTCAACACATCAACTATCTATTCCTTTGTCGCAACATACTGGAGCTTCACTGCTCCCCTCTGCACCATATCCTTGATATAGTGATACTTGATCTTGATATGCTTCGACTTGTCATGGAACACTGGATTCTTTGACAACTTCATGCAACTCTGGTTGTCACAATGTATACAAGTAGCATCCATCTGGAGATCAAATAAATCAGATAGTAGCTTCCGCAGCCATACTGCATCACAACTACCTGAACAAGTTGCGACATACTCTGCTTCAGCTGTACTCAGTTCCACATAGGATTTCTTCCTGCTAAACCAAGAGATCACACCTGATCCCATACTGAAGCAACACCTTGAAGTGCTCTTCCTATCGATGGCACTGCCTATCCAATTTGAATCAACATAACCTTCCAGGTTAATCTTCTGATTCACCTCATACTTGAGCCCATAATCAATTGTACCCATTAGGTACCTCAGAATATGCTTTGCAAGAATCAAGTGAACATGTCTCGGATCTGTCAAAAACTGGCTCAAGGTGTTCACATCAAAGCAAATTTCTGGTCTCATGTTCATCAGATACATCAAGGACCCAATCATCAGACGATAAATCGTAGCATCAACCATCTCTGATGAAGCATCGCTCAATACCTTCAGGTTCGATGCCATAGGTGTGGCCATAGCCTTGCATTCCATCATCCCAATCCTCTTCAGGATCTCTATTGCATACTTCCCTTGTCCGAGGGAGATTCCATCCGCATTCTGCCACACCTCCATACCTAGAAAATAATGCGTCATACCCAAGTCCTTCATTTCGAACTCAGTAGCAAGCTTTCTCTTCGTATCAGCAATCAACCCATCCATGCCTGTTACAAACAGATCATCTACATACAGTAGAAGCATCACTGGGTTTCCATCTTCAACCTTGTAGTAAAGGTTGGAATCTGCTTTACTCTTGGTAAAGCCCAAACTGGATAGAAAGCTGTCAATTCTGTCGTACCATGTCCTGGGTGCTTGTTTCAAACCGTACAGGGATTTATTTAGTGTACACACATGAGACTCCCTATCATGTGTCTCAAAACCGAGTGGTTGTTCTACATACACTTCTTCATCTACTACACCATTCAAGAAAGCAGTCTTGACATCCATTTGGTGTATCTTTCATTTCATTACTGCAACCAAAGCAAGTACCGATCTGATGGAAGTGTATCTGGCTACAGGAGCAAAGGTTTCTTCATAATCTATTCCTTCCTTCTATGAGAAGCCACGAGCCACAAATATTTCCTTATATTTCTCTATGCTACCGTCCATAGCATTCTTGATCTTGTAGATCCATTTGGAAGTTACAACTGACTTCCCTTCTGGTCTTGGGACAACATCCCAAACATCGTTCTTCATGATTGATTGATATTCTTAGATCATCGCATCCTTCCATTCTTTTCATTCTGTCGCTTCTTCATAATTGGAAGGTTCTTCTTTGATAAAGTCACATAGTAAGGCTACATATCAAGAACAAGATCTGGTTCTCTTTCTTACTCTGTGATTCTCTTCTGGAGCCCCATATCTTTCCACACCTTGGATAATTTCTCGTACCCAAGCAAGTTTCCTCTTGTGAGGATTCTTTTCCTGAGGTGGATCTACAGGTCTTTGTAATTCTTGAAATTCTCGATCTTCCTCTTGAATTTCTTCATTCATGGTTGTATCATGAATTCTGGGAGCTTCGGATTCTTCAAGTTCTTCAGCATGTCTCTTTCTGGATTTTTTGTAAGCTGTGTCTTCATCAAATGTTACATCCCTGCTGATGTCAATCTTCTTGAATCCTGGGAAGTATATTCTGTAAGCCTTCGAGCTTTCAGAGTATCCCATAAATATACCCTTCTTTCTTGAAGGATCTAGTTTTGTTCTCTTCTCTTTTGGAATGTGTATGTACACTGGACAACCAAATATTCTGAGATGGTTGACTTTTAGTTTCTTTCTAGAGAAGACTTCTTCAGGAGTCTTATTCTCGAGTACTTTGTGTGGATTACGGTTCTGTACATACACTGCTGTTCTGGCTGCTTCTGCCCATAGATGCATAGGAAGATCCTGATCATGAAGCATTACTCTTGCAGCTTCCATGATAGTTCTATTCTTCCTTTTTGCAACCCCATTATGTTGTGGATTGTAAGGAGTGGAAAACTCCCTCTTAATCCCCGATTCTTTGCATAAGTCTTTGAATTCATTTGATGTGAATTCTCCGCCGTTATCTGATTGAAAGGTCTTGATCTTCTTTTCTGTGTGGTTCTCGATCAATGCTTTGAATTCCTTGAACTTACTGAACACTTCATCTTTGTTCTTCATGAAGTAAATCCATGTCTTCCTAGAAAATTCATCAAAGAAAGAAACATAGTATACATACCCACTTAGTGTTTAAATATTGTAACTTCGAAGAATATTTTATATGTATTTGTTTGTGGTCCTCGATGGTCCTACCGGGAGAACCACTTGTATTAATTTGTACCCCGATGCTTCTATTCGGAATAACTAATAAGAGTCATGAGGTAGTCCCCTCTAATTATAAAGGTGGGTCATTAGCACCCCAGTGTGGTTATGTTGAAATATTGTAACTTCGAAGAATATTCTGTATGTATCTGTTTGTGGTCCCCGATGGTCCTACCGAGAGAACCACTTGTATTACTTTGTACCCCGATGCTTCTAATCAGAATAACTAATAAGAGTCATGAGGTAGTCCCCTCTAATTGTAAAGGTGGGTCATTAGCACCCCAGTGTAGTTACTTGAGCCTACATGTGTAACTCGAGCCTACATGATTAACTCAAGCCTACATGTCAAATGAGTTAACTTAAGTGAACGCATGAATATAAATATAGGTGTAGCGCTCCTCATTTAGAGCACACACTCTCACTTGTGTAGCGCACTAGTGGAGAGAGAGAAGTAGCTGGAGAAGGAGGAGGATCAGGCTTTGATCTCCTTGTTGGTTTTACCTTTTATCTTTTTGGGCATCTATATTGAGGAAGCTTTTGCTGGGTTTTTCCCTTTAGGGTTTTCCCAGAATAAATTTGTGTTGTTCTTGTGATTCTATTTCTTTCAGTGATCCTGCTTATATGATTTTGCTATGAAAATGAAATGAAATACTGATGTATTAGCTAAGCATATGAAAAGTTAACATGGTATCAGAGCCACCCTGAATAGGACAACTTTCACAAGGCAAAATAGCTCTCCCTCTCTCCTCAGAAGAAATTAGGGCTTCTTACTGAAGAGGAATTTTTGAGTGAGCCTGGAATAGGATTTATCTCCTCATCAAAATCAAAGTTTAGAGACCTGGATCAATATTTTTGGTTGGGTGAAACTCCAGGAAAGTCAAACCCTAGTTTGACCCCGAGCTAGAAAAACCCTAAATACTAAAACTGCTAAGTTTTTGTACATTTTCTATATCCCAATATTGGTGAATTTTCAGGAGCTGAAAATTTCAGGGGTCAAATATAGAATAGTGATGTACACTTTAACCAAAATTCAACCTCATATTCACTATATTCTGCGTGATATGATCCCTCCAAGTTAAGGTTCCATCCTCTTCCAGATTTCATCCCTAAAAAGGACACCTGGGGAAAATTAATATAGCTTGGGATACAGAGATCCAAATTGAATACCTAAATATTTTACAGAAATATCACGGAATTTACTTTTTGTGGTCCGAATTTCAGAACCAGACAATGAAACAGTGAGACATGGCAGGCTGTACAACTTCGTTGTTTTGATCAGTCCTGTAACAGGTCACCTTGGGAAACGGATCATAAATCCCAATTTGTGAAACCAATTCTGATGAAACCTATGGTGTTGGATCCGGGACATGTGAGGTTACCTTATTGAAAAATTTTAGACACTGAAGAGCAGTAATTTTTGAGATATCATAGAAACAGTGACAGGAATTTCTGCAGAAGAAATTGGAAAACTAGGGCTTCCTGTTCTGGGAGCTTCCCTCCACTGTTTTCAGAAAAGGAGTACATTGGACAGCTCCATTTGAAGAGATATATATTTCTATCCAATAAGATCTTAAATATTCCAAGTTTTTAAAATTATGGTTTCTCTAACAAACCCTAAATCAGCCAGCTCCAGAAGCAGGACGAACACCTCAAATCGGCAAGATCTAATCTTTTGCTATTTGCATTTGAGGTTCTCATTTCAAAGTGATCTATCACATCAGCTTGATGATAAGATTGATAAATTTGAAAACTTCCAAGCATGGAAGTATTTTATCTCTCTGAATAAAATGAATTGGACACCTACATGAGTAGAAAGGTTCCAGTTCCATATGGAGATGAGGCTCAAAGACTTACACAAGAAGAACTTGATCAAGGCCAAGAAGATCATTGTTGATTCAATCGTGGATCAACTTGTACCACAAGTGTCTTCCCTAAAGACACTGAAGATGTTTGATTCCTTGATCAAGTTATTTGAAGATAAGAACTTAAATCAGAAGATGGCTTTGAGAAAACAGTTGAAGAATGTGAAGATCCAGAATGCAGAACAACTTGAAGCGGTAGAAGAAGAAGTGGAGAATGTAGAAGTGGTGATAGCCACCTTGAATGTCCTCCCAGGATCATGGGATTCATTCATGCAAAGAATGCATGCTAGAAGGAAGTAATTTCTTTCAGCTCGACTCATAAGAAGAGAAGAAGAAGATGGGAGCAATTGAAGATCAAGCTCTCACCATTCAAAGAAGATCCCTCAAGCGATGAGGAATATGAAGAACTCAATTCTTGAAGAACCTCTTATTCATCTTATCATTTGGATAAGAAATGATGATTTCATGAATGAAGAAGATGATAAAGCAGAATGATCAAGATGGAGTCTACCCACGAAACAAATAAAAGATAAGTATTCAATTGTCATTTCATGATATTGTTTTGTTATACATTTGATTATATTCAGTTGATGTGTTATGCATGATAGATTGTTTGCATTAATGACTGTATACTACTAATATGCATGTGATGGGTAAGTAGCTCATGGTGCTATACAACTCTCCATTGCTACTTATCGAACCTCTTTGCTGACATATTGGATTAGTGCACAATCTCAATGATGTCATGGTAGAGATGGAAGGCATCTATAAAGTTTATGTGAGATATGGATGAATGTTCTATTGTTTAAACAGTTGCATGATGCATAATAATTTGTCGTTTTATGAAATAGTTCTAACCATGCAACTGGTGCGTTTGAATTGTAGGAAAGGTCTTGTACAACCTCCTACAAGAAAAGAAGAATGAGACTTGTTCCAAAGAACAAGTGATGACAATTCAAGATTCACTCCAATAAACATGAATCTGAAGCTCCCAGGGTCAGAGACACCATGACAGAAGAAAGAGATTTAGAGAGCAGTAGATCCACCTTGAAGGATGAAGACCACCATTGGTACAAGAGATAACTCAAGATGAAGAAAAGAATGCTATGATTAAAGAATAACAGTTGATCATGGGGAATGATGTATATGATATGATTTCGAGACATAAAGGGAAGTACGTAGTATCTTCCATATGGATCTACAAGAACAAGTGTACAAAGCAAGGTTCATGATTTGCCTCAGAAAGAATAGACTATGACATGACATACTCTATTGACCAGTATATATCAAGCATAGAACCACTTGTACAGAATGAAGAGGGAAGATGATACTCCACTTCAGGGGGAGTGACTACAGAAAATTATATCTGAGTTTGACATGGTACGACATGATGGATAGCTTTGTGATGGATCAAGACTTTACCAAGAGTAAAGTGGGTTCCAACCTTCAAGGTTGAATGCAGAAGACTAGGATATGTTGATGACCTGAGAAGGTAAACTCATAGAAGATGTTATGATACTAGAATGATGTTTGGGATATAGTACTCAAACCAGAAAGCAAGAATGTGGTATCTTCCTGGATTTGAAAGATAAGATATGTTGCTGATAGAAGTAAGGTAAGAATTATGGCTAGAGGTTTAATTCTGAAGAGACACTTACTCCAGGAAGAAAGGTACACTTCCTTCAAAACTATCATGGTATTTTCTTCCATGATGAAGTAAAGACAAGCCTTCCTTAATGGTATGATTGAGGAAGAGTTTTACATCGAATAGTCATGAGGATTTGAAGTTGATGACAGATGGAATCAAGTATGCAAGTTGAAGAAGGCCCTATATGACCTGAAGCAAGCTCCCAGAGCTTGGTATGGAAGAATAGATAGCTTCCTGATGAGCATGGGCTTTGCTAAGAGTAAAGTCGATCCTAACCTTTCCTACAAGGTTGTAGAAGATGAACCTATCATTCTATTACTATATGTGGATGACTTATTCTTGACAAGGAATGAGAAACAGATCATGGAAAGAAAGAAGAAACTAGCAGAATAATTTGAGATGAAAGACCTTGGGTTAATGCATTATTTCCTAGGTTTGGAAGTATGGAAAAGTTCAGAAGGAATATTTCTCAACCAGGGAAAGTATGCGATAGAGATATTGAAGAGATTCAATATGTTGGAATGCAAAGTCATGGCCACACCCATGGACTCCAACATGAAGCTGTTAGCTGATGACTCATTAGAGTTAGTGGATGTGACTCACTACAGACAAATCATTGGGTCATTGATGTACTTAACAAATACCAAACCAGACATTTGTTTTACTGTGAACACCTTAAGTCAATATATTGTTCAACAAAGACGGGTTCACCTAGTAGCTGCAAAACATGTGATGAGATATCTGAAAGGGACTATAGACTTTGGTCCAAGGTCCAAGTGCTGAAGATGTCGTTGCTAATTGAAAGATCAAAATGCTGAAGATATTGTTGATCAAAGACTGAAGATAATGATGATGATGAAGACTGAAGATTGAAGATGAAGACTACATAATGTTGAAAATCCTCCAATGATTTATAGATGTGTTACCCTGATGATGTTGATGATTCTCTCTCTCTCTCTCCTATTATTGTTGTTGTTGATGTTGTTGTAGAATACCCTTCTCATTAAGGGGGAGTGTTGAAATATTGTAACTTCGAAGAATATTCTATATGTATATGTTTGTGGTCCCTGATGATCCTACCAGGAGAACCACTTGTATTAATTTGTACCCCGATGCTTCTAATCGGAATAACTAATAAGAGTCATGAGGTAGTCCCCTCTAATTGTAAAGGTGGGTCATTAGCACCCCAGTGTGGTTATGTTGAAATATTGTAACTTCGAAGAATATTCTATATGTATCTGTTTGTGGTCCCCGATGGTCCTAATGGGAGAACCACTTGTATTAATTTGCACCCCGATGCTTCTAATCGGAATAACTAATAAGAGTCATGAGGTAGTCCCCTCTAATTGTAAAGGTGGGTCATTAGCACCCCAGTGTGGTTACTTGAGCCTACAGGTGTAACTCGAGCCTACATGATTAACTCGAGCCTACATTTCAAATGACTTTGATCTCCTTGTTGGTTTTACCTTTTATCTTTTTGGGCATCTATATTGAGGAATATTTTGCTGGGTTTTTCCCTTTAGGGTTTTCCCAGGATAAATCTGTGTTGTTCTTGTGATTCTGTTTCTTTCAGTGATCCTGCTTATATGCTTTTGTTATGAAAATGAAATGAAATATTGATGTATTAGCTAAGCATATGAAAAGTTAACACTTAGTGAGCTTGATGACATTGGTCCGCATACATCGAAGTGGATGATTTCCAAGATTTATTTTGCCTTGCTCTCGCTACTTGGAAATGTCTTCTTTGTATTCTTCCCCCTCGCACATCCTTTGCAGACCCCTTCATGTTTTTCTTAAATTTTTGGAAGACCTTCAATAGCTTTCCTTGCAAGTGGTAGTGCTCTGTAATGCACATGTGCAAGCCTTCTATGCCATAGTTCATTTGGCTCTACTGTGCCATGGACCATAGCTTGTTCTGGGTGACCCTTCAGCTTGTATAAGCCTCCTTCTTGTTCTCCAATCACTATTGCATCGTCAATAGTCTTCCCTCTTGGCCATATAATGACTTGACCATCTATGAATGAAACCCTCATGCCTTTTGCATCCAGTGCTGATATAGATAGAAGATTCTTCTTTAATCTTGGTACAAATAGAACATCCTTCATTTTCATAGACTTTCCAGAGTCTAACTTGTAGGAGGATTCACCACTACCTTTTATGGGACTTTCCAGAGTCTAACTTGTAGGAGGATTCACCACTACCTTTTATGGGACTTTCCAGACTCTAACTTGTAGGAGGATTCACCACTACCTTTTATGGGATATTGGTAGTCATCCCCAAGTTTCACCTTATGGGGTGAATTATGTTCGGATAGTTTCTCAAAGGATTCTTTAAAACCTGTCATGTGTTTGGAAGCCCCATTGTCAATAAGCCAATATTTTCTTCCATGAGTGACAGTTCCCATGAGAGCAGAAATCATAACATATTTATCTTCACTTGAAGAGTCTTCACTTTCTTGTTTTATCCTCTTCCTTGGAGGATCATCATCCTCAGCAGTGTGAGCATGATGTTTTCTTTTGGAGTTCTTCTTCTTCTTGGATCCATTCTTATTCATGGGATAGTTTCTAGCAAAGTGTCCTATTTCATCAAATGTATAACATCTGAGTTTAGATGAACCTTTATGATGATAATGCTTACCTTGGTGATGATGCTTTTCCCTTCTTCCTTTCTTGGAGTGTACTGTGAGAGCTTGATCTTCATTCCCCATCTTTTCTTCTCAAGCTGCTATCTGAGCTTCTTCTTGAGAACATTCTTCCCACATTCTGCTGAACTTGAGCAACTTCTTTCTAGCACAGATTCCTTGGATGAAAGAATCCCATGACCTAGGGAGGCCATTCAATGTTGTCATCACAATTTCTGCATTCTCCACTTCTTCATTTACAGCTTCTATTTGTTCTTTGATCTGGGAGACCCTTGTGAAGTATGACTAGATGGTCTCCTCATTTGGGATCTTGACATTCTTCAACTGGTTCCTTAGAGTAATCTTCCGATTGATGTTCTTCCCTTCAAATAGTTTGGTTAGGGTATCAAACACGGCTTTAGGTGTCTTGAGGGAGGACACCTGTGGAATGAGGTGATCCTTGATAGAATCTGCAATAATCCTCTTTTCCATAACAAACTTCTTCTTATGTAAGGCCTTGGCCTTATCTCCCTCTGGAACTAGAACCTCCTCCTGGATATAGGAGTCCAACTCATTTTCTTCCAGGACCAAGGAGATCCTATACTTCCAAGATCGGAAGTTATTAGCTCCCTCAAGCTTTTCATCAATATTGGTATGATGAGACATATTAACTGAGAACCTCAAATGGAAATACAAAAGATTTAGATCTTACCAGGTCAAGATGTCGGATCTAGATTTGAAGCTGAAATCCTGTAGTACTGGTTCAGGAGCAGACTCGGGTTTTGCTTTTGGAGAGTTCTATCCAACCAAATGATTTGAAATTGATCCCTAACTTTGATTTTGGGGAGGATATCAATCCAGGCCTAGGCTCACTGAAAAATTCCACTTCTGTGAAAAGCCCTAATTTCCGTCAGTAGTGTCGGGTCCAAAACTGAAAAACCTCAGAATTGGATTCTGCTTCGATAGAAAGATGCGCCCTTTGGAGGAGAGTTATTCCACCCTACTTTTGATAAAAATATATGGAGAGAGGTCCACAAAATAGGAATCCCTAGTTCCCGCAGCTGCATAGTGTCTTCTTCTCAAGTTAGCTCTGATACCATGTTAGTTTTTCAACATTAAGCTAACATATCATTAGGATCTTTAACTGAGAGAACAACAAGCACAAAAATCAAACACAAGAGACAATGAACACAGTTGTTTTCCTCAGGGAAACCATAAATGGAGAAAACCCTGCAACTTCCTATGAGATAGAATCATCACCAAAGTGAAACCCAAAAATAGTAAGACAATCTCCCGACAGTAGTAAGCTCTTTCCTTTTTCCCTAGTGTCTTTCTCTTCCTCAACTATGCGCTACACTTGAGTGTGTATGAGATGTGTGCTAAATAGAGAGTCCAAATATCTATTTATACTAATCCTGACATGACTAAAACCCTACTAGGGCTGACCTCACTAGGAGAGCCTAATAACCCTAGTGCCCCATAACTGCGGGGACTTTAACCCTTAGACAATAGGGGGTTACCCACAATGACTTGACATGACTTGTTTACATTATTGATTCTTTCGATCTGAACATCAGGGCATGGCATGACACAAGAACATCCCAGAATAAACATTGGGTTACAATAGATGAAAAATACAAGTGAGTACATTCCAAAGTTACAATTACATTAACAATGGGTTATGTGTCCTTGCACATGGTTGAAATATTTATCTTAAGACTTGTGACCTAAATAAATATTTTAGGAATCCAAGGATAATAACATTACCTTTAAGCACAACACATGATCTACCAACTGTATTCTTGTCCTCAAAAGGGGGTATATGGGTACAATTGGGAGAAAGTTTAAAAAATATTTATTGTTGTAATGTTGTAACAATACTAGGTTGAGTAAAATAAAGAATTAGGATATTAAGTTATCTTCTAGGGATGAAGATCCATGAATAATACATTGAAACACCATAGATAAGTTGTTAAGGAGATGATTCAATAGTTTCTATTTTCTATGTGGATATATGGGAACCATTACAAATTTTCAATAACTAGGTATGGTTATCATGACCTGGACATGGACATGGTCGGGAAGGATGTCAAAGTCTTAGGACTTAATGGGAGATTATAGGCAATATCTACTGTAAATAAATACATTTAAAACTATATCACATGATATTTCCAAGGTGTGACTAGCCTTTGAGTGGGGAAATTGGTGTGATTAAGATATTTTCAATAGTAAGTATAAGTGTTAGATCGCTCAACATGTATAGAGGAAGAAAATCATACCTTAGGCATTAAAATAATATTATAGACTTCTTGGTCCAAGAACAGTACCTTGAGCACCACATGTGACCTATCGAGTGAATCCTTTTCCCATGTCTGGGGATATGGGTTCCATTATTAGTTTTTGAGCATTAGGAATAATCTTGAGGGACATAAACATTCTTGTGATTGTAAATGTGATGTTTGGGTATTAAATCAATATTCTAGGAATCTAGGGATAATAAGGATGCCTTGAAGAACCACACATGTCCTCCTTATGATATCCATGTCTTATGAGTGGCGTTTGATGCTATTAAGTGGTTTTGAGTAATAGGTGCGGGTCATAAGTTCTTACACATGATCAAGGGAGATGGGCATCATTATATATTTTCATGTATTAGTAATGATAATGAATCCCTAAACATGGTCATGGGAAGAAACATAATATCTCAAGGCCGTAATACATTTTAATGATTTTAAGGACCATAGAGCCATCCAAGGAAACCATAGACCTTGTTTATTAGGGGAGTCTTGTACGTCATTAAGATATTATACACCACCTTCAAGCTAGGTCTAGATAGGGGGGAAATAATTGGGTATATTTTTGAATTCCTTACTAAATCTTATGAATGTTGTTTCTTTGGAAAAATGCATATCCGAGTTGAAATGAAAGTGTTTGGGGACACTAAACTTGTGATTGAATGGGTGAAAGGAGCCTTTAGTGTGAAAAATAATTCTCTATGAGTGTCGTACTAGATAACATACTATCAATCGTAGATTATTTTGAATATATCTCTTTCTCCATGGATGTAAAACAATATTGTTCAAAATTGTTGATGAGGCAATAAAAACATTGTGTTGGGATAATGGAGTGTGCTTAAGGAATAATATCACAAGGACGAGGATCAATACTCCTCTTGTTATTTAACTTAGTTCCTCTTTTCTTGAATCATAGTTTGTATTTATATAACCAACTTATTTATTGTGACAAGGTATATGTATTTTATTATTTGATGGACTCTAATAATTTTCAAACAAGTATGAAACCACAAATTGATCATTAAATATAATATCCCCATAAGAAGTATCCCTATGGATACTTGTTATTATCATGAACCAACTATATTATCACTTTAAGATATAATGATCGAATGGGAAAACATGGAAGGGGAGAATGAAAATTATTTTTTATCATTAATATAGAGATACTGTGTAATGTTGCTATATCAAAAATATTTTATCAGATACGAAAATTTTATTATTAAATATGATTTTGTGTGTGTGGAAAAATATGGGTGCTTACAAAATTTCACGTGTATGTCTACATAGTTTAATTATTATATTAAAAATACTTTAGCATCAATTGGGATATAATTCTATGAACGTATCATTTCATTCTCCTCTTATAATTAGTTATTTATATAAACCATATAATCCATAATCTCTACTAATTGTGATAACACATATCACCTAAAATCCATAAACTAACCACTACCTCCTTAAACCTCCAATCTTTATAAGTTCTAACCATTAAAACCTCTACAATATATCCATAATAACCTCTTAGTCCTATCCAAATAATTATATCCTCCAAGACCTAACCCATATAATTGTTTTACTCCAATAAAACACTATCATTCTTAATCCATATAAGATATTAACCATAATATATAAATTTATAACTTCAACCCTTCAACCTTATTACTCCCAACACCAAACCCTTATAACAATAACCACTATCCTTCATAACCCTTTATGGAACCATTAACACCTAAGCGATATAACAATGCATATTAGAATTCTCTATGAGCTTGGTTACACAAGGAAAAATATATTTCCATAGTTTACTCTGATACAATTTATTTCTATTGTAAGATGAAAACGGAAAAAAATTTGGAATATTTTGTGAGGACTCAAATCCCTCGCTATTATGGTCCACATGAATCCATGGTTCTTAACCATCTGATTTCATATTCACACAGTATCAAGACACATTCTCTTACATTTTATTCATTGGTGAGAGATTCAAAGGTTGAAGGTTTGCAATTGTGGAACCCTCACTAAGATTGCTTCATTACGAACATATCCGGTCTGCATTATGCTCATATTTATTAAAAAAAAACATGAGATCAAAATTTTCAAAATTCCCATCTTTGAACAGTAATCTACAGGGAAATTTAAAATTAGGGATCATTGCAGTCATCAATAATTTCAATGCATTTGTTTTCCTTTTACAATTTTTTTGCTTGTTTTTTTACAAAACTGCATTCACAATTAGATTTACCAGTAGGGTATATCTGGCCACGAGTCACAAATGAGGGTATTTTTGTTTTGAAGTGTGGAAATTTGCGATTGTGGAACCTTCATTGATATCTCCTCACCATGAACTTATCTATTAATTTTTATGCACATATTTCATTAAAAAATTCATCATTGGAACAAATAATTTTGAAGTTCCAATATTTGAACAATAATCAATAGAGAAAATTAAAATTACAGATCGAAGTCATGGATATATTCTCTGTCTAGATGTCAATGTCAATGAATACAAATTTCATCATAGGGATTTTTATTTTTGAAGCCTATGTATTCATAATCCTATTACTTATTGACTAGTCATTTAAGAGCAAGACTCAAAACTATACAAGTTCTAGATTTGATCTTTCAATTATTTGAAAATATATACATATTACAAAAGCATGACAGTTGGACCTAGTGCAAATTCCTTATCTAGCCTTATTCCAAAATGACTGTGTATCTAGGCTTATTCCAAAATGATAGTGTGATGGTTGTAAGTGGTTTCATTAACTTCTAAGTGGCATGGAAAGTCCTAGAATTTTGTCTCAAATTTTCCATTATAATATTTTCTTTGCAATGGACAAATTATATACTATAAATGTTTTATCGTCAATGGATGATATTTTAGATGAATAGTTGAAAATAGTGAATCTATGTACAATCTATGGGACTATAGATGGTTCCATGTTATTCAGTTGGGTAGCCTAAAATGTTAAAAACAAATTCGTTTCGTTAACTACCTAGTTAAATTTCCCTTTGTAGAATATTTATTTTTAAATTCTTTCTTGTCTAGTTTCCAAGCCATTATTTGGGAGTTTGACCAATAGAGGATTCTATAAATCTTCTAACATGCCAATAAGTTTTGTTTGGGGTAGGAAGATACTTTGAAAATCAAAGTTTCAAACTTTTGGTAATCTCAGACATGAAAGAATTAAAACTTTCCATAAAATATTAATAAAAAAACCCTAATGCATATTCTCAAAATTTGATTATTTAATTTATAAGCCAAGAATACTTTGAAATTTTGAAGCATCAGTCAACACAAAAATAACCTATCAATATGTGATAATTATGGAATTTCAAATAAACTTATCTCCTTGCAGTCAAATGTATCCCACTCAGGAATCAATCAAATTATTCAACCAACTGACATAACACTTTTGCATGGATGATCTCTATCTGTAGGTCAATTTCTTGGATTGCCTTCTTATGTGAAGATAATATGCTTTCATTGATAACAACATCCCATAATTTAAAAATATTGTGAATTTTTAGGTTCAATTGCACTCACTACTCTTCATTACCTTTTTTTCCATCTATTATCCCTTGTTTTTAAAGTTTACTCAAACCATAAATCCAAAAAAATAATAAAAAGGGATAACCATATAAAAATATCAGTAATAAATCCCATTAGATTAGATCAACTATTTATTGCTAATCCACCATGATCATGGTTTGAATTCTCCTAGGTGAGGCCCACTAATCTATAATGACAAGTTTACGAGGGATGTCATCCATGAATGCAAGTAAGAACACTTATGGTTTTACCATGAGGTTATAGTTGGAAAATTAGTTCCTCATATAATATGAGGTATTTTATCTTGTTGATGACCTTGCCCAAGAAAATTACACATGAGGTATCATGGTTTTTTATCCATATGTTATCATCAGATGCACAAATATCAATGACTATTAGTTAGAATTATTCTTCACATGAGGAATTCATATATATGAATATTAACAGAACATCATGGTGTGTTGAGGGAGGATTTTTCTTGTTCCCACACTTTAATCAACACTTCCCTTATGACTATGTCAACCACCTTAGGGTGGGTGTGAGGTGCGTTAATGCAAAAAATTGCTCACCTAGCTCTGCATGGTCTAAAACACATACATGCATCATTTTCCTACCATATTTCCCTTAATTTTGAACTTCACAACTATGGTTTACCCTCATTCTCTTCCAAAAAGGGCTTAAAACCCGAAATAGGGTTGCAAAACCCTAAAAGAGAGAAAAGGATAAAAAACCTAAAAACATATTATAAAAGTAGTGTGAAGGTCTCTATCAAAAGATTCATATCCCTTTTTTCCCATTATTTTATTCAGTGAGTACAGTGAGACACTTTTTTTCTCTCAAAGTATTCACACCTCACTTTTGCCATCATCTCATTTCCCTATCATTCCCACATAGTACGTTGAGACTTTATCCGTACCCACCTGGAGAACCAGCCTATGGAGAAGTGAACCATTTTTGAGACGGGCACAGTGGCCCATTTTCATCAGAAAGAAGGTATAACTTTCATGTATTTGCTCTTATTTAATTTAGTAGTATATTTTATTTTATTTCATTTTACTACTCTTTTATTGTTGTAGCTCTCTTACATTAACTCTACCTTACTCTCCCATTGACACAAGGCTAGTGCTTTTGCATGTAGCAGGGGAGAAAACCTCGTTACAGTTTTGGCGACCATACTGGTCAATCCTCTCGGATCCCGGTTTTGTAGGTTTTTCTTTAGCCTTTTTACCCACATATGTCATTGATTGGACCCCCACGTAGCCGATCCAAACCTTTACGGAACCAGTGTCATCCCTCCTCATTCCTTATCGGCCCTATTTTCTTCATTTTTTCCTGCCCGGCCCAAGTTGCACCTTTCAGTCTAGAATTTGTGACCTAGTTGCACAGTTTCACCTATTAAGCGCAACTTGGGTCACGATTTTAGCCCTGTAAGGCGTGAATTTCCTCATAGGGCCCATCTACTTCTATTTTGGTTGTTTGAGTGACCCAGTCACGCCTGTTCTGGGGTCCGCCACTCCAACTCAACACTGAATAGTAACAATGACACATGGCATGTGGTCCTCCCTTGTTTATAGGCCTCCATTGGGTCTATTTTTCTTTTGTATGCCACAAGTTCATCCAGAGTTCGTTTGGAACGTCGTTCAGACCACCACGTTCGGTTTTCTGTCCTCTGTCTTTTGATGAAACCCTTGTCTCGTGCTCTTACTATGATTTTTTGGGCCATTTCCTGGAATCCACCTTGGCTTGCATTCCATCATGTGAATTTCCCCTTGTACTTATTGGCATGTTCATGAGTCATTCGATCCATCCATACTGCATAGTTGGCCATATTTGACTGCCATCCATCGTCCTGCAAGGGGGGCCATCCGTGTTCTGCATTTATGCCCATCAACCATGTTCACAACATAACCTCTTTCCACATATTGAACACTTCCCCCTTTCTTGATTGACCATTATAGATTTTCTATTAAGATCTTTTCTGACTCTTAAAAGAATGAAAATATCATCGAGCACGCTTGCTTCCTTTCACGCTCGTTAAAGTATTTGAAAGGGTGTCTATGTAGCCTCGTTTCTCTCCTTTTTTGGACTATGTAGACTAATATAAGAAAAGGACCACCTTGGCGCAATCAGGAGAGGAACATTTCCCTTTGCATTCTTTTATGATTTCTTGGGAATTAGGACTGAACTTTACAAAAAATCTCATCATGGTTTGTCTTTAAGATCTTTTCCAACCTTCTCATCAAGAAAATATTGCCAAGCAAACTTGGTTTCATTCATGCTCATAAAAGTATTTGAATGACCGTCCAATCAGTATAGATTTAACCTTTTCCGGCCTGATTGGACTAAAACTAGTAAAGAAGTATTCCTTACCCAAAGGTTGGGAGAACTCTCTTGCGCACACTTTTATCCTTTTTCGGACTCAAGAGACTACATACGAAAAAGAGACCACACTAGAGTCTTCTTCCTATTTTCAGACTCTCTAAAAATAAAAACAACATCGAGCATTTACTTTTTCGGGCTCACTAAAAATCCACGAGATCATGTCATAATGGTGTCTTTAGGCACCACCCCATATATTACAGTTTGGAAGATTTCCCCCATTGGGTCACCTTTTTCATATTATTCTGCGATGAGTCTTCCTCGGATCCCCTGAGTAGTCATGTTCCAGTTACCTCCCTCAGTATTTCCCATTGCAGTTATCTTCCCGGTATTATAGCTATGATCCCTCTCCCATGAGTCAGTTTCATTTTCTACCAGGTCAACCATGTCGTGATACTCTACAAAAAGGAGTTTGATTCCCCCATATACTCCTTCCCCTGTTCCCTCATTCAGTGTGCTAGTCCCCATATTGGCTCACATATTTGGTTACCCCCCTCGTGCTTCTCGTCATGGAAACATTATTGCCTTAGTTAGTTGCAAGTCTCCCTCTGTCGACATCAACACATATATTCAAGAGGATATACCTAGAGGTCCCTGTATCTTGGTTTCATTCACCTTATTGATGAGTTCCTTGGACCACTTAAGAGGAGTCATTAGTGCCTCTCGGATTGGTTGTGTCTCACATGCTTGACTTCAGCTACATCATCGCATCGTTGAGATTCGTACAGGGTATTGGTCCGTTTATTATTAATAAGAAGACCCTAATTGTCACTTGACTCTAGCACATTGGTGAGTCTACTATGGGACCCAGATAGTTTCATGTCCCTTGTAATTTTCGGGTTGCGTTGGAAACAATGTTCAGAATCCCCAGTACAGTGGTTCCAGGTACCTCTAGTAATTAATGTGGCATATGGTACCACGGATATTATGAATCTCCGTCATGAAACCCCTCCAATTATGCACACTTCCAGATTCAGTAGAGCATCGGTTGTGAATATATTGCATCCCATGAGAATGCCATGGTTCCTACATATCATTTCTTTAGATCAGCATTGTATTTAGCCTCTCATCGAGGCCAACATTATGTAACATTAGTTGTATATATATTGATAGGATCCCATATTTTTGAGCCTTGATCCCATTTTTTATTCTTTTGACATTTTTACGAGCATGGGTATGCCTGCCTTGTCCATATAAATGTCACATATTATATGTGTCTCACCCATTGTTGGGAACCATTAATAAAAAACCGAAATCCACCATGGTTCGAACGAAGAAGCGTCGCTTCTTCACAGGTCTCTCTAGTCTCTCCACTCTTCCCATGATCCTATGATCTCTATCGGCCATACAATGAGCTTCTGCACTCACACATCAGGGGGCAATATGTTAATGCAAAAAAATTCTCACCTAGTTTTGCATGGTCTAAACCACATACATACATAATTTTCCTACCATATTTCCCTTACTTTTGACCTTCACAACTATGGTTCACCCTCATTCTCTTCCAAAAAGGGCCAAAAAAATCCACAAAAGGGATAAAAATCCAAAAAAGGGCTTAAAATCCTAAATAGGGATTAAAACCTTAAATAGGGCTCCAAAATCCTAAAAGAGAGAAAAGGCCAAAAAAACCTAAAAACATATTAGAAAGTAGTGTGAAGGTCTCTATCAAAAGATTCTTATCCCTTTTTTCCCATTATTTTATTCAGTGAGTACGATGAGACACCTTTTTCTCTCAAAGTATTCACGCCTCACTTTTTCCATCATCCCATTACCCTACCATTGTCACATAGTACGTTGAGATATTCTCCATACCCACCTAGAGAACCATCCTGTGGAGAGGCGAACCATTTCCGATATGGGCATGGTGGCCCATTTTCATTGGAAAGAAGGTATAAATTTCATGTATTTTATTTGATTTAATTTAGCCGTATATGTTATTTTATTTCATTTTACTAATCTCTTTTATTGTTGTAGCTATCTTCCATGAACTCTACCTTACTGTCCCATTGACATAATGCTGGTGTTTTTGCATGTAGCAGGGGCAAAAACCCCGTTACAAGGTGTATTGAGTAGGAATGTTGGTTATCTCAATCCCCAATTATTGTAGAGTTCATAATCATATATATATATATATATATATATATATATCAACAAAACCATTTGAAAGAATACAAACTTCATCAATGAAACAAAAATCATTTAGAGCATTCAACTTAGAGCTCATATATAGAGAAAGTCTCATATGAGACTAGAGTTCCTTTCCTATATTCAACTTGTTTCATTTGTGATAGGACCTTAGAAATACTTTCCTTTGATAAGGAGACTACAATGTCATTGTATTGTCTAAACAAATGAGTAAAAGAGATATGTTGAAAGAGAGATGCAACCTCCCTTAGGTGACTTGCAAGATTGAACAAACCAGACCTTTGCACGTGATTTTAACCCATCATCCATATGTTAGTTAAATCAGAATCCCCATAAGCTTGCATATTAATAAGACCTTTACGTAATGTAGATTTCACTAATAGGAGAATTTCCTCAAAGGAGAATCATAACTACACTTTTAGTTAATTCTCCAAGTAGTCTCTTATAAAATACTCAATCTGATTTTCCAAGATAACTTTTTGGGAAAGTGTAAAGTACCACCTCATCTCCATTTTCATTTAGTAGTTCTAATAACTCACCTTATCGTTCTAGTTCAATATAGTGATCAATGAGGAATTGATAATATTCATTTCCCAATATTTTGATAGAGGGTGATGTCATAGTGTTGTCATAGTGATGTCAAGCATCACCTTGAGGAAGGATCAACCAACCCTTCCTAAAATGTGCACATGGGTTCAACCATCATATGGAGGAAGGATCTACTGGCCCTTGCTCAAATGTGCACCTCAAGTCAAGCATCACCTAGAGGAAGGATCAATTGACTCTTCCTCAAATGTGCACCTAGGGTCAAGCATCATATAGAGGAAGGCTTGGATGACCCTTTTTTAAATGTGTACCTAGGATCGAGCATCATATAGAGGAAGGATTTGTTGATATTTATTCAAATTTTGACTTTGGGTTGAGCATCATCTGGAGTAAGGATTGGTCGATCCTTTCTCAAATCTAGACCTTGGGTCAAGCATCATATTGAAGAATCATTGGTTGAACGTTCTTCAATATGGACGATGGGTCAAGCATCATACAGAAAAAGGATTGATTGAACCTTTTTCGAATATGGTAGTTAGGAAACCTATCATATATATGAAAGATCGACCAACTCTACCAGAAATATGGTAGACAAGAATTGAATCATCTAGAGGAAAGATTGACCTACCCTTACTACAATATGGTATCCAAGAAATGTATCATCTTGAGAAAAGTTCAGTTGACCCTTCCTTAAATGTGGACTTAGTGTCAAGCATCATCTAAAGGAATAATTTGTTGTTCCTTCCTCAAATGTGGTCATTGAGGGTAAATAATAATGTAGAGGAAGGATTGGCCAACTGTTTCTTCAAATGTGGATAGTTAATCATCATCCAAAGGAAGGATCAATCAACCCTTACTCAAATGTGGACCTCAAGTTAAGCATCATTTGGAGGAAGGGTCACCTGACCATTCATCAAATGTGCAACTCAGATGCATCATCATCTAGAGAAAGGATCAATCGACTGTTCTTCTAATGTGGACTTCAATTTAGAGGAAGGACTAGTGAGATAAGCTCACCATGATTGTCATCATTATTATTAATTGATAGTATCATGTAATTACTATATAATAGTATTATATAGTTATGAAATCATGTTATTTATGATTATAATAAAGATTACATACTAAATATTATTATTACTATATATTATTATCAAGGAATTATTAGATATATAATATATTATTATTAAGAAATTATTAATTTTAAAATGGGTTGAAAATTATCATAAATTTTTATTTAAACTTAATAAAGGTTTTTGAAAATATCTATAACTTTGTAGGTTTTTTTAAATATTATATGGATTTTGCATGTTGTGTACTTTACAACTCTATGGAATCTTTGGTCATAATTATTTTTTCGTAATTTTATCAAAGTTTTTAATCTTGACATTCATTTTGGGTCTACCACATATCGTAGAGTGATCTCGTCAAGATCTTATAAAATAAATTTAGAAATCTTTTGACAAATAAGATAGAGTGATCTCATCAAGATCTTTGACATTATATATATATATATTTTTTATGATTAGGAATCATTTGTTTCAAATTCACAAAATATTATTTTATCAAATTAGATACAATATAGTAGAAGAAAGAATAAAATGCTATTTATTATAATTCCCTCTAGTGATAGGACTTATTAATATTAGATATATTATTATTTTATTATTTAAGAGTATTATGGATTTGATTAACAAGGATTTGAGACTAAAATGCATATTTAGGCTTTCGTGGTTGAAATTATATATATATA
>LPNX010266894.1:863127-873535 GCA_001517045.1 Pseudotsuga menziesii
AGGGGGAAGAAACACTATTCCATCCATAAATCCCAATTTCATAGCAATGGTTTTCCTCTATCTGAATGGATTTTGTGATAAAAAGTGATTTCATATTGATTTCATCATTTTGTTTTTTCAGGTATTTCTTGTTTTGGGGGTAGCGGGGTCCGTCAAAATTATGCCGAGTGGGTACTCGTTGGATGCGAAATTTAATTCCGCATCCAACGAGCTCTCCTGATCGAAATTTGAGTAAAAACACAGGGAGATATGTCAAAAATACAAACAAAAAAAGTAGTTTTTTTTATGATACCTATCCCCAAATTTATATTAAAAAAGTGTTTAAGACCTATACGATATTTCAAATTTAAAGCAATTTCATTGGCTAACACATGATGACATGGAATTTGAATAAAAGTTAAAAGGCCCATTTTGAGTTGAAATTTCCTCTAATGATTATTGTTCCCTTAACCAACTTTCATGTTCATTTAACCAATTTTTTAGGAGATTATGTTGCTAGGTCTTCATTGGTCTAGCAGGGAGGTGATGACCTTAATTTGGAGCCTAATTTGTGCTTGTGTAGGTGATTTTTGGTATCTTAGAAGATATTGAATGAGATCAAGAAATGGAAGAAAATGATAGAAATTGATATTAGTAATATTCACATGATAATGTATAATACATAGTACAATCATGATAACCACCATATAATGGTCAATGGTACATAATTGAGAAGATTAGAACTGCAATACTAAAAATTTAATAAGAACATGTTCCCTTCCTCCATGGAGTTATTTGAGGATCGTGATGCCATTACACTTGGATTGATGCTTCTATATTGATTGGTTGACTCCTCATTCATTGGTTATACCCTTTCCACATTTCTGGTTGAGTTGGTATGTTGGATATTGATCCATTTGGAGGTGATTTCCTAAATTAAAGGACTATGGTTAGAATGTGGACATCCCTTATTCAATTTTTAGTGGGTAAATCCATAGATGTAGGATTTGTTAGGATTAATTATAATCCTCCCTTGACCATCATAGTCCAAAAGGAATTTTATAGCTTACAATTTTGTTGCCACTTCACTAGTGCCATGGGGAACTCATCTTGGGCCAACCTACTACTTGATGTGCTAGTTTACATGAGTTTAGGACCTATAGAGGATAATCCCTATAATTTAGGAACCCACACTGAGTCTTGGGAGTCCCACCATCAGTTCACCCTAGTATGTGTTGAGTTATCCTCAAATGGGCATCAATTAGTTCATCTCCACTTAGTCTAGCGCGGCCACATTTTTCTGATTTAAGGAGGTTAGGCACATTTTAGAGTAGTCTTCATATAAAAAAAATGGCAATTGTTGGGAAACATTCTTCTAACGCTAGATTTCATAGACTGCATTCCATTGTTCCATTGTCTATTTCTAGAATGCATTCAACACTATGTTCATATGTAATCTCAATTGCCTATTTGCAAGTTGCATAGTTTTGTTGATTGCGAAGAATTGGTTGTTCACACTTATTACAGATTCGTTGGAATTGTGGTGCAAAAGCATATTTTTTTAGTGGACCTTGTATCTGCACAAAGAAATTCGTACTCACAATTTGATCTTTTTTCTTCTTTTTTTTGTAAAAGGAAAAGTCCACTACGTTTAATAACAAAAAGGTTGATAACAATTTTGGTGAAAACTTTAAAATAAAATTGAAAACAACTAGTTCCCAAGTCTTTGAGTCTATGAGTGAAAGCAATATTTGTTTTGCAAATTCATCATTAAGGACACTTACAAATGTTGCTGAATAGAATTGGATTGTGTTATTTAATTTTGGACCATTTCTCATAATTGTTTTGAACAAATACAGTGGTGCAATGTTGCATGCAAGTTAATCTTGTATCTGTTGAAGAAGATCTTTGTAATTTTCATTGATTTACAACTAAAACAAATTATGAATTAGTATTAGATTGTGTCTAAGGATTCAAAGGGTTTTTTTTCAATTTCATTGTTTAGTAGCAAGAAAGACAATAAAAATTGCAAGTAGATGAAAGACAAAAAGCTTGTATAGAAGAGAAAATAGACTTACAGTCATAGGAAAGTGAATTGTTTCTCCATATTTGATGTATAGTTCAAATTAGGTGTTTTTTTCCTAGCATCCAATAACAATCACTGCAACAGACCCAACTAGAAATATATCATTTTATTCCAACAACTCATTTATAGTGGTGTTTGGTGGAATTTTTTGGTATTTGCAAACTTTTTCTATAATTTCAACTCTTATTTTGTCCAAGAATAGGATGCAATACTTTACATATCCTTTATGATATGCTCCCTTTTTTTAGTGCAAAGTTCGTGATTCTGACATTGGTTCCAAGATAAAGTTGATCAATGAAGTGTGGAATCAAGTGGTCATTTATGTCAACTTTTATTATCATTTTCCCATATTTGTCTACTAGATTAGCATGAACCAATTGTGTTTTTGTAGGTGAATTAGGCTATTTTCTTTGGTAGGGTCCTGTTGGCCCAAATTTCTGAGCCAGGACAACTAAGGATTTTAAGCCCACACAAGTAGCTTAAAGAAGCTTCCGGTGTGTTTGGGATGGAAAAATCTCACAGGTTATGGTCCTGCTACCAACTAAATTTTTCTCTTAAGGAGAAACTAAAATTCAGTAAAAAATTATCCTAATCTTATTTCTATCTAAATAAACCCTAAAATTAGTTTTCTAAAACCTAAGTTATCCTAAAATTGCTTTCTTAGTGAAAGTATTAGATTTGTTGAGGATTTTGTTTTGAATAATCAAATTAAAAAAAAAAACTATTATAAATTTTGTGAAATTAACCTAATTCTATTTAACAACTGTTAAATGTAAACTACACAAAAATAACACTAACTAAATTATTCTATCCCAGCTGAGAGCAATTTAAATACTATATTAATTATCAATTAATATTTCAAGTAAACAGAAAGATAAATGGGTAAGATTTAAATGAAAATATTTAAATCATTCACACTAAATCATTCTGCTATATATTTACCATAACAAAAAATTTAAAATAGACAACTACTTTAAACTTTTCTGGAATGTTTTATTAATTAACAATTAATATCCAACACTAAATATCTGAATAAAAGATAATGTTCATGATGAAAACATTGTAATAATACAAATAAAATCAAAATAAACATAAATATGTATATTACTAAGTTTCAAATTTTTCAATAAAAATATTGAAAAATTCAATATAATAACATACTAATTCAAATAACAAAATTGTGTTGATAGAGTGTAATATCAGATAATGAATACAATCATAACCAAGTATAATCGTATCAATAGTATAACTAGAAGATGATATATTGAAATATATAAAGTATTCAAAAATAGTACTGAACAGTGATACCAGTCTAAGAATTTCCAGTCACACTCCTCCTCCAAAGATAAAACCCCAGTAAAGAGATAAAACTAGTACTGAAATGATATTTCAATGATGTTTTTCTTCCCATGCTCCCTTCCTATTACATTGAAATTACTAGTTTATATAACCCCACTAGTCTTTCACTTCAGTTTCTAATAAGTGCTATAATCAATACCATGGGAGTCCTATTCCTATTTAAGTGCATCGAATCTCTTCAAAAAGACACATGTCACAAACATTACTATGGGATAAAAACTGTCAATAAAACGACTAGCCTGTATTATCTCCTGATTCATAGGGACTGACATATTCGTGACCATTTTGAACCTCCAATCTTTCCAGAAGCATCAACGTATGCCAACTGTGATCAGAAACATCTTGTGTTTGCTGAGGATAGTGATACCATGTACACCTGTACAAATGAAAATAAAAATTCTATTAAAACCATGCTAACTGAAATAAAAATAAAACAAACAAATTATATGCATGCCTGCAAAATCTACGATTTTGCAGGTATGCTCTTAAAATTTTTTATTACCTGTCAAAAGAGAGATAAACCATATAACCAAAATAGAAACAACATCAGGTTCTATTTTGTAAATTGATTACTCTTCTGGCTTCAGAAAGTTTAGCTTTGAGCCTGATGATTATTAGCTTCTGTCGATCTACTTGCTCAAGAAAGTGCTGGTTTGTGTCTATCATTGATTTTTTGGCTTTCTTGTATCGATTATTCTTCAACTTCATGTCCTTCCATATACTAACCCAATTTAGTAATTCTACCTTGAATGTTTTATTTTCTTCATCTTTTAAGGCTGTGTTTGCTTGACAGTCTTTTAATTCGTTTTTCAATTCTACGATTTTGGTTTTGTATACTCTGTCAAGTACCTGTTGGAGGGTTTCTTCTTCCTTGTTAGGACATGAATCATCTGACTGAGAAGAATCAAGATTATTCACATCTTGATCCGGTGATGGAATGCTCATAAACGATGGCTCAGGGCCAGAACCACAAGCATCCATACATGATGGGGCTGCTTCAAACTTACTTGGCTCGGTAATGCTTTTGGTCAATGATTTTTCACAATTATTCTCTATGGGAATAGGTTCATCCATCTGCGTGGTTTTGAGAACCAAAGATGAAACATCATCCTCAAGTTGGACAATAACTGGCCGAGCATTCTGTTGAGTGGTTACAGGAACAAAGGCTGTAGTTATCATATTCATGCTTCTAGTGACTCTTCGTGTACAAACGAACACAAAACCTTTTGGCTCAAAACCCCCATTTTTCACAAGAAACCTGCGCTAATTGTTCAAGTTTTCGCATGGATTCATCTCCAAGTTTTTTAGGAGTACATAACTCAAAGGGGTTTTCATGATTAACAGCATCAACATCTTCATTTTTTGTCAATTTACCATCCACCTTTTTAGGTGTACTGAAGCATTTGTCAGATAGGGATTAGTCCATATTTGTCTCAGCATAACAGGGGTCGACCTTCATGATTCCATCATTACTAATACGAGTACCTATAGGTGGACTTGCTTCCTGTATTTTATTATCCCTTAACTCAGCCTTATGAATATCATCAACTTCAGATTTTGCCGGAGCTTTACGCTTCCTAAGACTTTTAGGGGGAGGGTTTGGCCAATACTGCGTTGGCCCTAGTTTATTTTCAACCAAAAACTCATCCCAAGATTTGCAGCTAAGAGACAACTGATTCTAGATTAAAATTTTAATCAGACCGTGGTGGAATAAACTCCTATCAGGTTTATCTATGGTACTTTGCACTGAATGTGCCATTTTCTTCAGACTTTGTAGTAAGTAAAATGGAAGATTAAGCTTACAAACTTTTAATGCTAACAATAATCACATATGATAATAATGCAGATGAGAGAGTCGGCCATCACAAGAGACATACCTAATTAGGATTTCATAAAACGTTCGCCATTCTGGTTTTAAGAATTTAACTAAAACCCCAATCTTCAACTTTGCATTGGCAGGTAAGGGCAATAGTAATGAATGACATCTCTTCTTATTAACCTTTCCTCCTTTAAACCAACGTTCTCCAGTTTGAGGAAGCTTCGTATCTTCTGCAATCTTATCCTCATTAATTATAAACTTAAAATCCCCAATCTGAGCTACATTTTCCCTAAAACTCATAGCAAATCGTTTGGTAACCTCTGCATTATGACCACTAAAACATCTTAAAAATTGACCCCATCCAATCTTTTCGAACAGTAGAGCGACTTTCTCATCGTCTTCAACCAGCTTAGGCCCTGAAATTTCAAATCGACTGAGAGGAGCCATTGTTTCCTCACTGCAACTCTGGTTTTGGGTTGAAACAAATGAAGTCATTGAAAATCGAAGGAATAGGCACCCAAGTAAAAGGCATTATGCGAAACGTCAAATCCTCAATTGATTCATACATGACAGAAACAAGAACCCCAATTTTGGCCATGTTAACCAAATTTGGAAATGATGAGAACAACAGCCAGTGTTTTTCGCTATGATAAATGGACAGACTAGCTATGACTAACTGAATTCTTTAGAAAAGAGTATGTAAAAATTTCAAACTCTAACTAATCCTTCATATGAAAAATCATTCAATTCAGGGATTATAAATCGAAACATTAATACACCCAGTCTGGAATGATGAACTCGTACAACATCATGAATAGGAATGGCTATCAGTCATTTATGGAATTGAATTCCACTGATATGATTTCATCATTAAACCTACAAATGTCAATTAAATTGATAGGTGTTAACAATTAAAACCAAATCCAACTGCCAATACGACCTCAATCTTTACACAGTGATCCTTGTAAACAGATGTTGTCAATTTAGCCATTCGTATCATGTACCTTAATCATAACTATCAATTGATAATAACCCAGAATTACATGTGGAAGGTAATCGTGTTCATAAACAAGATGATGTGGAGTTGTCATAATAATCCATAATGTTCCTATGGTTTTTGAAATTACAACTAAATAGCAATCACCATTCACACCCAAACCATATATATACATGTAATTATTTCAAAATATAGTTTTAAATACTTTATGAAATCCTAATCACTTATGACCCAAAACAAGATGTGATAGGATACAAAACTCATAAAACTATTATGATTATATTTATGTGAAGATTTCAAAATAATATACATACGTTTGCACTCTAGCTATTTCGTGATATATATGTACAATTTTACAAAGCAATGATATGATATTTAAAATATTAAGTTATATGTAAAATCTAAACCTTAGGCTTAATGAAAATATTTTAATTAATAAACCACCCTTAGTTATAAGGATTTCAAAAACTTAATAAATATCTTATCAAAACCAAGTTTTAAACAAATTCAAAATGTATCTTCATTTTAATTCGAAAACTAATTAGCATACTATACCTTAAATCTCCCAAATCAATATATATAATCGAATGAATTAATAATGATAAAATTGATCATATATAAAATTTACAAGATTGACAGCTGCTAATTTGTCAAATTTATGAAAGTGTTTTCATAAATTTCTAATACGACTCTTAACTCTTCTATAATTGAGAGTATCTTCAGAATCAAAGATTCTAAAGGCACTCTTTAATAATCTTTTAAAAATTAATCATAGAAGAGAACTAATCATTTTTCATCACAACAGAAAAAAATGAAGAGGTTGTTGCTGAGTGCCAACAAATGGCGACGACCTGGGCGAACCAGTTATCTTTGCTCATACAATTTTTAAATGATAATATAAACAAAATCTTAAAATCTATTAAAAACAATAAAAAAATTCTCTGTCTAAATAAAAACCATTATTCTGATTTATATTCATCAGTACAATTCAGAGATATCCCATCCATTAAAATAAAAGATCTTGTTAAAGATAAGCTCAGAAATATCTTGATCCAAACAAAGTACTTCATAGTAAAAATAATCTGCGCCATCAGTATAAGATATAGAAATTTACTTTTCCGAAAAAATTCCAGAATCTGTTCCATAAACATAGTAATTTTCTTTTCTTTTCTTTTTATTTTTCTTTAAACAATAATTTTGACTAAAGACTACTATCTAGGTATGGTATCCCAATGTGATAGTATCATTCACGAGAACTATCTAGAATAATCAAACCGGCTCGTGATGAGACCTCTTGTCTCTTGATTATTTAACCAAGAGTCATCATCCTGGTGATCAGAAATGAAGTTATCCTAGACAACACTGATGATCATGATTAGGCCGGCTCGTGATGAGACCTCCTATTCTTCAATCAAGATTATGTTTCCCTTATTCAATTTGAAATTTTAATTTTATAAAATGAGAGATCATTACCCAGCATGGTGACCAAATGGTAATGTCAGTCACTAATATCACCAGAAAATGAATCAGCTGGCTCATGATGAGACCCCCTATCTCTTGACCTTGCAACCAAGCGCCATTATTAGTTTACTAATAATGTCATGCTAGTGATATTTATGATTCTGATCAGATCGGCTTATTACTAAGACCTCCCGTCTCTCATTTTAGCATTTTATTGACTGGAACAGATTCTAAAAAGTTTTCAGATTGTAAATAACTTTGAACATTGATAGTGGAGATTCATAAGAGTTTTTCAAAGTACAAGTTTCGAAAATACATTAATTAGCTATCCCAACTATTATAAGAAAAATAAAAGAGTGAGGAATAATCTGAGTAATACTTATAAATAAGATAATGATAGGTTCTTAATAGACTCAAGAAACTTTGATCATCCTGATCAAATTTTGAATATTTTAGTCTAATATCATAAATTTTAAACTAATGATCCAACTGGATTTTTAAAAACAGAAGATTTATTTATTTACATTTATCTCTTCAGTTGGAATTTGTAAATTAATGACTGATTATATATACAAAAATTTGACAATCTTTAATGCAAATGAAATATTTGATTAAGAAAATCAGAATTGGTTGCAATAGTGGAATGATGTTTTGAAAGTTACATAAGCCTTATGAATTTATCATCATCCTTTATTTTTGCAAAATATAAACCATTTTATACAAAAATATAAAATTATTTACAAACAGCAAACAAATTTATATACATTTTAAGGTCTAAAATATCAACATAAATATTTTTTTAGGATCAGTCCATTCACTGGGGATGTTTCGAACTGACCTTCTAGTGTTTGCAAACGAAAGGTACTTGGACCTATCTTTTCAGCAATAAAAAAGGGACCTAACCAAAGCTTTTGAAACTTAACATGATCTCCTTTTTCCTCATGAACTTTATCCCATTTTAAAACTAAGTCTCCCACCTGAAATTCTCGATTAGAACTTGAGGATTGATCAAACCAAGAATTCACAATTTGTTGATGTTTTGATTTCTCTCTTTCTTCCTCAAGTTTTAACAAAGTATTGATCCTTTTTTCCATTGCTGGACAATCTTCATTTTGAATAGACTGAGCTAATTGTAATGAAGGTAAAAATAAATTCAATGGTAAAATAGCTTTAGTTCCATAAACCAAGAAGAAGGGTGAGTTACCTATTGCAGCTTTAGGAGTTACCCTGTCTGCCCAAAGAACATTAAATAATTCTGTATGCCAATCATGATGGTGAGTTGAAATAGTTCTTTTGATAATTTTCAATAAATTTTTGTTTGTTGATTCAACTAAACCATTTACATGCGGATGATAATTAGCTGAATACCTAACTCTTATTCCCTCACTAATACAAAAGCGCGGATTTTTCCACGGAGGTTTTCCACGTTTCATACTTTATGGTGTAAAATCGGAAGCAAAATGAACTTGCTGTCGCTGTATCGATGCTTACTCGTCGCTATATCGACGATAGAAGTCTTCCTTATCGCTATATCGACGCCTTCCTCCATCAACGTCGCTGTATCCACGGAGCTGCGTCGCTATAGCGACGGCAATGTCAAACTGAGTTAGGGCATTGACATTTTTTGGCTTTTTAGTTGACCCAGGGCGCAAAAGTCAATGTTTTTCGTCGCTATAGCGACGTCTAAGAGTTCTATAAAAACGAAGGCCTTAACGAGATTTTCTTCACACTTGCCATTGTTGCAGCACTGTTTTCGAGTGATTGTTGGAGCTATTTATTATTTTCGTCTCCTGCTGGTGAACAATCCATTTCTAGATCTACATAGTTCGGATTTTAAACGTGCAAGGTTAGTTTGTGTTTTCAAATGAATTCGCTTGAAAGATTTTTTTTTTTGTAGCTTATGTGTCCTCTTTCAAGGTTTAATGCCTTCTGCTGGAATCTGTTTAAGACAACATACATGTAAAAAGGGATTCGATTTTATTTTTATATGGAAAGTTCAAACGCCCAAAGATCTAAACACCCTCACAAAATTTGAACACATGCACCACAAAATTTGAGCAACACAGTTTAAAAACTAGGGTAAAATATTCACCTATTTTACCATTTTGGGATTACTAGAATTGAAGGTATAAGTTTCATTTTCAAAGTGATTGAAAAAGGATCCGATTTTGGGGTTGGAACATGTAACAACTCCAAAGGTTGTGAGGTATGGCTCATTGGCTATGGAGATGTACAAAAAGGTTTATTCATACTCTTCCAACTAAACACATAATTTGTTAAAAAAAACATTAACATAGTAAGAAATGTAAAAAAAAACAAAAAAACTATGAAATCAACCAGAAATAGTTTTGTAGTAATATTTCTTAAATGCAACTAAGAAATTATATGTAATAAAAAAAATATGTATTTATGTTTTTGATATGGGGCTTGAGCATATTTTTAAAAGTTTCCAATTAACAATTTTAGTGATTAGTATAATTTTTAGTAAGGAAATGAATTTTTTTGGCATATTTTTTAAAGTTTCCAATCATGTATCCACAATTTTAGTGAAAAGTATATTTTTTCCTTTTTTATGATGGGAAAATGAGTTTTATTTCACATTTTTTTGAAGTTTCCAAAACAAACACTTACAAAAATGAAATGATTATACTAATAAAACAAAAATATAAATTAATTTAATGATAAAAATATTAGTTTGTTTAAGGCA
>LPNX010266895.1:0-47111 GCA_001517045.1 Pseudotsuga menziesii
GCGTACGCAATTTGTCTTCCTATCCTACATGTTCCATGACATGTCAGGCTCGGGTTGAACCATACCAAGTGCTATGTCAGGCTCGGGTTGATGTATTTTTTGGTAACGTGATGTTTTTGAAAACTAGGATTGCATCTTAAAGGTCCATCATCTTCTTGCACTGACCCATGTGTATATTATTGACTTGAATAATATCACCATTAAAAACTAATATGTATTGTCACATGTTAATAGCTTATTACATTTAATTTTTAGAAGTGAAATTATTTAGTAAGATTGACCTCAAGTTTGGTTAAAGCCACTGGATGCTTACAACTATAGAATACGTGCAAGCCAACCTTCAATATGTGATCACAAGGACCATTTGAATAAATGGTGATGTCATTTGGCCATATTGATGCCCCTACAACATTTACAATGATGCAAGATGAAGTGTTGATCATTGTCTTGATTCATTCATGATCTTGCATCTTAGAAACATACATGTTTTACCCAATATGATCATTTACATCATAAACGAAGTACTTGTAGTGTTGCATGGAGACAAATTATTGATCAACATAAATAAATGTACATTTAAGCAACAATAACAGATTTATCTTAGATTATGTCAGAATCAAAATGGATTGAGCATTAAATTGAGGAAGATTTTAACCATTGTTGATTGGATACCATTGAACAATATGGAATCACTTGTTATATTTCATGAGAATGGTGAGTAACCTAAGATATTTTATAGTGCATATTTCCCATGTAGCACATCCAATTAACAGGTTGAATCGCACCTATCTTTCAGCTGGGGAGTCATGCAACAAAACTTTTCAAAGAGATTAGACATTGGGCACCAGTTGCTCTTCTCCTCACATTAACTAGCATTAATCAGGCCTTCAATTTCAAAGTAGATGCTTCTAACAAGATATAATTTATACGCATCACGGTAGACCCACCACAAAGCACTTTGAGACACATAACACTTTGAGATATTTTTGGACATTGTTTTGAATTATTGATTGAATGATCAAGAAATGTATGTAATTGTGATATTATTAGTTAGTAAGAGACAATAGTGCACAGTTACCATAAGTCTCCCTAGTTCATCTAGACACAAATAAAGTTTGATTACGCATTTCAATTACCACAAATCGTTATTTACAATAGTTTAACATTGGGATTAATTACCATAAATGAATAAAAAATAAAATTGTATATTTTTTCTATTGCAACCATTGCAACATCTAATGTCCTCATGTGAATTTTTCATGAAGATAGGTGAATTCATGGCATATGCTTTATAAATTTGACACTTTGTGAGATTGTTGCAGTCATAGAGATGTGCCAACACATAAAGCCTTCATTTTATAGATATGCTTTCAAGCACATAAAATTTTATTTTCTACATACACACAACTTTCTCTCATTTTATAAGACATTGATTTTTTCAGGGTTTCATTTCCCCGGCTTTGGGGGTATTTTGACTTATGTGGATATTTAAAAGTTTGATGTAACTTATTTTCACTTATTTTTCTAGACTTGATTTCATTGCATAAACTTATATTACATACACACAACTTTCTTTCATTTTTTAAACATATGGAAGTTCTCTTTGTTGCTTCATTTCCCTCGCTTTGGGGGTATGCTAGTTTTAAGAGCTTATATATATTATATTCATGCTTATAGAATTATTTTTTATTAGGATAATAGGTGTTAAGATATTATCTCATTTTTTGGACTTGCTTGAGTAGATCAACAAGATTCACTTGAGTGTAACAAGTGTATAGCCTAGATTCATTTCATGGTGGTAATATATTGTTATTCTGTAATGTACCTGCTATACCTGTATGCCATTATGTGTGAACAAAGAGATAAAAATGTATGTTTTGCTGTTACTACTCAATGAAAGAAATCCTTTTAGCGGCTGCTTTTTACGTGGGACTTCAAAAGAACATGTCCATTCAATTTGTCTTAACCATATTTCAATGTTTATGGACTTGCAACTAAAAGTAGGGTTTCTTAAGTAATTTAACCCACTCCTTTATCCATTGGCATTTGCCCATAGTTTTGGCTATCATGTTGATGAGAGTATAGATCTGCTAACTTTAAACAAATGAATCTGTTATGAAGAACTAACCATTGTTTAAATCTGAATGAAACATAAGTGCATGACTATACAGCATTCCCTTAAAATTATATTAGTTGATTCGACTTAAGTGGTGTAGTCATCCTGCATTCAATCTTAAGATGTCTTTGCAGCAATTCTATGATTCAGGCAATTGAATTGAGGAGACCGTATACCTCCTTGATTATCCTTCTAAGAAATATATAGATCGTCAATATGCCTAATGAGTTACAAGCACATAATTAACACAAATATATAGATCGTCAAGATGCATAACAGAGTTACAAGCACATTATTTAACACAAGGAAAAATGTAAAATTTAGACACAAGAACAAAGACACCCATTTACGTGGTTCACCCATCTCCGGGGCTACGTCCACAAATACTGTCACTTTCCTGTGACATTTTATTATTTAAAAAAGGTACAATCAGTAACATTGATGTTTCCATATATCCTTCCATCCTTCCATTTATCTTGCAGACTCTCTCACTGAGAGCGTCTCTAACATGAGGCCAGATTGATTAGGACGAGCCCGCAAGCAAAAACATAAACACAAAATCAGGCATGGATAGAAAGTTCCCAAATGAAATCGCAGCCATGGAAGTAGCTCTACTAAGAAATCTAATCATAACGGACATAAAGTCTTACATAGGAACTCGCAGCCACAAAACTGACATTCAGTACTAGTTTTCAAAGAAAAGGCTCAAACCTTTTTCATCACACTTAAATAAATTGCTATCATATCAGATCAGCAGGAAAGGAATGCCCTACATCCAAATAGATGGAGTGATCTCCTACCGAAAAACTGTAGGTAATTAAAACAAGAGCCAACATGCTCAAGCCAACGTTTTACTATTGCAAACTAAGCCACGCATATATCTATGCTAGGTCGGCAATTGAAGGATTAAAATCAATAGAATGATACTTTTATGGAATCGTGGGACAAATATGTAGCGGCTATAATAATATCATACTTCTTTGGGTTATAGCGATTGTGCGTGCACAATGCACTCAATATCCTAAGACCAATTTAAGTTTCAATCAGTACCCTCGACTAAACCCTTTTATTGGATAGCCGCGTACATTAATTACAAGATTTGTTAGTTACGACTGCACATAAAAATGCACACGCATGAATCAAATGATTGAGTGTATATCCAAGTCGATCCCCAACATGATGCACCCGCAAAGAGGTATTAGGCTGCTGGATAAATCACTTTACACATGCAGGAATCAAATATTGCTGTTCATAACCAAATCACTCCACATGAATAAAATACACAGGAAGGGATGGAAATCAACCACGGAGTTCAAAGTCAAATCGTCTCCTCAAAATAGGTACACCCATGCTTTTGAAATTGAGCAACGAGTTCAGATAAAAAAATGCGGATAGGTCTCACTAGACCACTAGATCCCTCAGGCATATATTTATTCAAGGATGAGGCCTGTACAACTTAAAGGTTCAGCCTACAGAGATTGATTATCATGGCTCTGGGTCTTTGGCGAGTTCCAACCAGGTAAGAAAAAGGGGATCTGGTTCTATAATGATTTATAGTGATTCCAAAACATGGATCCGCAAAAACCAAAAGGACAGAACTCATAGCGGTTGGGTTAATTTCAGTCTATGGTTTTTCACAAAGGGATCGACTCACAGAAAAATTGCAAGCTGTATGCGGATTTCCCTACATCTACAGCATATTCAAAATGTTACCGATCTTATTCCAAGAAAAACAAATAAGAAGTTAATATGCCGGCATGAGTCATGAAAAAACTCTGAGGTTTATAGACATAGGCTTTTACCCTTCAAGAGAATCGTGAAAGAGAAAGGGTAAAAGAAAACTACCAAAAAATCGCTGGGAAACCACTTTGAGCTTTGCCCTGGATCCTATCTCACTCTCCCTCCCTCGCATAGGGATTCGAACAGCAATAAAAAGAGCTCCCTCCAGAAAATGCAGGGATTAAGCTCCTAGAAAAATGTCAAAGTTGTTTCTTGGCACTCCCCAACTTGCTCCAATCGACTATGGATCGAACCGGAGATCTGATCTGAATGTGGAATAAAATAGAGGGCGTCGGGGTTCGAGTGATGGTTCTCGCCCTTCCCTGTTCGCTTTCATCGTTAATCCCGGGTGGAAAAAGAAACACCTTCAACGCTTCTGTACATTGAAGTTCAGCCTTTTCCTTCCAACGCTGCTGGTGCTAATATCCAGATCCCTATGGCTGCAGCTCATTTCCCTCTTCATGCCATTCCAAAGGAGCTCGTGTCCCCTACCCCGTTTTGACAGCCATATAAAATACTGGTAAACACCATAATGTCTCTGTAAAGCAATAAACATGAATTTCTGATAACGCCTCCGCCATTGGCGACTATAATCAGGGTACAAATAAAACCTCCCCATAATCAACATCTCTCCATGGTCAAATTCAATGGTGGGAGTAATTAACGCCTTCAAGTTTTTGGTCGGTAAATTAATTAATGGTTTCCACCATGCGCGTGAATGAGTCAGGGAATCTTACGTTCCCAGAAACTATGTTCTTTAATTAAAGGTAACGCCTCCATAATCGAAGCAAAAATTAAGGCCAGCAGAGGGAAGAAATAACGCCTCCTTGAATGGTGGCTAAAGTCAGGTTTCGGGTCCTAGATTTGACTTCGACCTAACACTCCAAGTTAAGGTCATCTTGAAATGTACTTGCATATAAAGTATGAGATTACCTGGGGCTATACTAGTTCCAAGATTTACATATGTAAATATATATGTATATTTTGATGTATAGGGTTCTGACTATAAATACATAAAGTTTATTCGTTTTCTCTGTTTATGGAGGTTTCCACCATTGTGCATGAATTTCTTTTCATACGTAACCTCCTAACATATGCTTGTGTATTTATATGCCTCATACCCGATCAACATGTCTTTCCCTTGTTTGCAATAATTCAAGTCCCCAAAGACTTTGTTTGTCTTATGATAATACTGATTTCTGCCCCTTTTGAGAGCAGGACTCCATTTTTTTGTTTGATTTATTAATATATGGTTTTATTTTTAATCCGTGCCTCTTATAACGAAATCTATCATTAATCTATCATTATTTTCCATGTAATGATAGTCCCCGCACCTTTTTCTTTTTCTGCGAGGGGATCGTCCTTTCCACGACATTCTTATTCTTATTTTATTTTATCATATATATACATACATATATATATATATATTTCCAATGGAACATTCCACTGCTTGTCTTCACTCTCTTAATTCTTATGTTGATGCTAAGAATGAGTGCAGCTCCCTCTACGGAGGTTTAAACAAGGTTAGGGTTAGGTACCAGATCGTCCAGCCGCGTCCAATCCTTAAAGAACTTGGGGTAGTATCGAATACAAGGTCTCACCGGTGGGGCCTTGGCCTTGGGCTCCTCACCAGAAGACAATTACAATAATATAAAAAAGGGTTACAACACATTCACGGATCTAAGAGAGATCTTACATATTCTTAAATGTATATTGTTATGTTTAAATTTTTTTATCATATGAATGTAATTTGCATAAAATATTTTAGGATTATTGGAATCACTTTACATGTATTGTACTTGCTTGAGTTATATATTTATTTTTTAAATCAAATAAATATTTGAATTAATTTTAGGATAATTATATATTAAATTATGAAAAGTTAACTCGTATTATTTTAGTTTGAAGATGGTTCTTTAAGAATTTTATGTTCAAGTCAAATATGTTAAGGTTTTATTATTAATATTACATAATTCATTATCAAATTATAGATTATTATAATTTTGCCTCATGCTACTTTAAAGGATTGTATTAAGAAAATTCATTTTGTTTACCTATTGTTTTTGTTGTAAATTTGAATTAAAAATAAAATATTTTATGGAGAAATTTGGAATTGATGGATGAATGGAAATATTTATATTTATGGATGGGAAATAAAGTTGCTATATGTATGGAAGATTCTAGAAATATTCTTGTGATATAAAATTAATTGTGAGGTAGAGATGGTTGTCATGTGATACATTATGAATGTGAGTTATTATATATTTTCTTATAGTCTAAACGTGATAATTAGAGTATCTTGTTATTCCAAGTAATTCTTATTCAATTTTATGTGTACAAAGGAGTTTATCGTAACCAGACATTCAAGTTAGTTACGAGAGAGATTAATAAATGCTAAATCAAGAAGATCTTATAAATTATTTCAGTATCATGTGATTGCATTTTCCTATGTGTCGTAGGATACATTACACTCTTGATGGGATGTGATAATTCATCTTTGTCATAATAACATTAGAGTTGGGTAGTGGAGATATGATCATACCCTAAATAAAACTAAAAATAAAAAAATTTGCGTCGTTCTTAAGGATCATTACAACTATCCTTTTTCCATAGTTTCCCTTAGCTAGAACCCATTTTCAGTTCTTTCAATTAGGGAACTAGTTTTTGTGGTAACACAACTCAATCCATGTTGCCACCTTGTTCTTATTCACTTCAAATTCTTATGACATACTTCCTCCCTAGCAGTACCAAATTCTTCAAGTTGTTGTAAGTTACATTTTTGGCAACCAAAATTTTTTCCACTATTTCTTTTGACTCAGAGCTTGCTTCAATCACCTTTCCTAGATTAAAAAACCCATTTATAATATCATTGTAAGTGATAAGAATAATTGAAACCCCTTTCCATTCTCAAGATAATTAACCTTATTTTGTGATTAAGAGATTAAGATGCAACTAAAATTCAGCAAAGCTATAGTTTTTTATTTTGACATATATCAAATCAATTTTTCTTAGAAATTGAAACTAATGAAATGAAGTTTTCTCAGAAAATGAAAGTGATTAAATGAAGTTTTTTGAGAAACTAAAGGCCATTCAAAAAAATAAATGTGAAGCTAGCCACTATATAGTTTCTCCAATGCCATGTGTTTGTCACCACCATGATTTTTTAATATGGTTCTCACTATCTACAGGAATTCCCATATCTACCAAGCATTGTACCTTATGTTCCATTATTCCAAGATGTGCCCCCTTGGAAAAAGTTTGCTTCCAATAACAAGCAGTGGTTACAAATTCTTCATTGTCTTTAAGGTATTGTTATACCATGACAACATCTTGAGGATCATTAGGCTTTGGTGTTGAAATCAAAGCTTTCAAAGAAAGCAAGGTTTCTCTTCTAAGGATCATTAGGCTCTGGTGTTAAAATAAAGGATTTCAAATAAAGTAAGGTTTCTCTTCTCTAGAATTGTGGATGACATTGTCACCTTTTGATTTCATAATATTTATGTTGAAATATTGTAACTTCTAAGAATATTCTATATGTATGTTTTGTGGTCCCCGATGGTCCTACCAGGAGAACCAATTATATTTCTTTATACTTCGATGCTTCTAATCGGAAGAACTAATAAGATTCATGAGGTAGTCCCCTCAAATTGTAAAGATGGGTCATTAGCACCCCAGTTGTGGTTACTCGACCCACCATGTCTAAATTAATTATTAAAGTGAACGGACGAATATAAATAGAGGTGTGGCGCTCCTCATTTGGGACACACACACTCACTTGTGTAGCGCATTAGTGAAGGAGAGAGAAGTAGCTGGAGGAGGAGAAGGATGTGAAGTAGCATCCATGATGAAGTGGGACTTACACCATATGGATGTGAAAACAACCTTTCTGAATGGTGTGATTGA
The DNA here is from genome assembly GCA_001517045.1 of Pseudotsuga menziesii. Taxonomy (NCBI): domain Eukaryota; kingdom Viridiplantae; phylum Streptophyta; class Pinopsida; order Pinales; family Pinaceae; genus Pseudotsuga; species Pseudotsuga menziesii. The sequence goes on from LPNX010266895.1 coordinate 7,799, forward strand.
AGAAGAAGTGTACATAGAATAGCCACAAGGATTTGAAGTTTAAGATAGGCATACTCACGTAGGAAAGTTGAAGAAGGACCTATATGGTATAAAACAAGCTCCTTGAGCTTGGTATGAAAGGATAAATAGTTTCCTGATGAGCATGGGATTTACCAAGAGTAAAGCTGATCCTAACCTTTACCTCAAGGTTGTAGAAGATGAACCTGTCATCCTTCTACTATATGTGGATGACTTATTCTTGACAGGGAATGAGAAACAAATTATGGAAAGCAAGAAGAAACTCACAGAAGAATTTGAGATGAAAGACCTTGGGTTAATGCATTATTTCCTAGGTCTGGAAGTATGGCAAAGTTTAGAAGGAATCTTTCTCAACCAGGGAAAGTATGCAGTAGAGATATTGAAAATATTCAATATGTTGGAATGCAAAGCCATGGCCACACCCATGGATTCCAACCTGAATTTGTTAGCTGATGACTCATCAGAGTTAATGGATGTGACTCAATACAGACAAATCAGTGGTCATTCATGTACTTAACAAACACCAAACTTGACATTTGTTTTACTATGAACACTCTAATTCAATATCTAGTTCAACCTAGATGGGTTCACTTGGTAGCTGCAAAACATGTGATGAGATATCTGAAAGGGACTATAGACTTTGGTCTATACTATGATGGTAGCCATGAGTATAGATTGTATGGCTATACAGATGCAGATTGGGCCAGAAGTATCTCAGATAGGAACAGCACATCAGGTGGATGTTATAGTCTGGGATCTACTATGATTTCATGGTTAAGCAGAAAACAGTCCAGTGTTGTTCTAAGCACAGCCGAAGCAAAATATATAGCAGCTTGCTCTGCTAGTTGTGAAGCCATATGGCTTTGAAAGCTGATGTTAGGGTTATTCAACCTAGATTTGGACACTACCGTGATTCTATGTGATAACCAAAGTTGTATAAATATGACAAATAACCCAGTGTTCTATGACAGATTGAAGCACATAGAAATCAGGTATTTCTACATTTGAGATATGATGCATAAGGGAGCCATAAAGCTCCAGTATGTGAGTATTGATGAACAAGTTGTTGATGTGTTGACTAAGCCTCTGTCTTGGGTAAAGTTTGAACACTTTCAAGACAAGCTTGTTGTTGTTTGGAAAGTCCTTCCTCGAAAGGGGGAGTAGTGGTGTTGTAGTGGGATTGTATCATCCCTGGGAACTTTCCCTAAATTGATCCGGTGATCTCGATCCTTGAGAATGAAGAGGGATTGTATCATCCTGGAACATATGTCCATAATTGATCCGATGACTTTGGTCCTCGAGAATGTGGCAGGATTGTATCATCCTTGAAATTCGGTTCAGAATGGATCTGGTGACTTCGGTCCTCGAGAATGTGGTAGGATTGTATCATCCTTAGCCTTCAGTTCAGAACGGATCCGGTGACTTCGATACTCAAGAATGTGGTAGGATTGTATCATCCTTGAACTTCGGTTCAGAACAGATCTAGTGACTTCGGTACTCGAGAATGTGGTAGGATTGTATCATCCTTGAACTTCGGTTCAGAACAGATGTGGTGACTTTGATACTCGAGAATGTGGTAGGATTGTATCATGCTTGAACTTTGGTTCAGAACAGATCCGGTCACTTCGATACTCGAGAATGTGGTAGGATTGCATCATCCTTGGACTTAGTCCTAAAGTGATAGGGACTGATTATCTTGTAATCAATCCGGTGACTTCGATTGTCAAGAATGTGGTGGGATTGTATCATCCTTGGACTTTAAGTCCAAAAGTGATCCAAAGACTTCTTTGTCTTTGTACTGTGGATTGTAGGTTGTTGCTGATGATGATGATGTTTCTGATCGAAAGATCAGAGTATGATTATGATGATGTTCCTGATCGAAAGATCAAAGTGTAATGATCATGATGTTTCTAATAGAAATATCAGAGTGTGATGATGATGATGTTCCTAATCGAAAGGTCAAAGTGTTGATGTTGATGTTGCTGATCGAAAGGTCAAAGTGCTGATGTTGATATTTCTGATCAAAAGGTCAAATTGTTGATGTTAATGTTGATGATCGAAAGGTCAAAGTGTTGATGATGATGTTTCTGATCAAAAGGTCGAAGTGCTGATGATGATATCAATTGAGCAGTCAAATTGTTGTTGCTGCTGAAGATTGAAGATGAAGACTAAAGTATTGATGATGATGTTGTCGGTCAAAGTGTTGTTGTTGTTGAAGACTGAAGATGAAGACTATATGATGTTGAAAAGCTTCCAATGATTTATAGATGTGTTACCCTGATGATGTTAATGATGTCCTCTATCTCTCTCCTACTATTGTTGTTGTTGATGTTGTTGTAGAATACCCTTCTCGTTAAGGGGGAGTGTTGAAATATTGTAACTTCGAAGAATATTCTATATGTATCTTTTGTGGTCCCTAATGGTCCTACTGGGAGAACCAATTGTATTTCTTTATACTCTGATGCTTCTAATCGAAAGAACTAATAAGAGTCATGAGGTAGTCCCATCAAATTGTAAAGGTGGGTCATTAGCACCCCAGTTGTGGTTACTTGAGCCTACATGATTAACTGGAGCCTACATGTCTGAATTAATTATTAAAGTCAATGGATGAATATAAATAGAGGTGTGGCGCTCCTCATTTGGAGCACACACACTCACTTGTGTAGTGCATTAGTGAAGGCCGAGAGAGAAGTAGTTGGAGAAGGAGAAGGATCAATATTTGATCAGTGTATTGGTTTTACCTTTTATCTTTTGGGGCATCTATATTGAGGAAGCTTTTGCTGGGTTTTTCCCAGGATAAATCTATGTTGTTCTTGTGATACGGTTTCTTTCAGTGATCCTGTTTATATGCTTTTGTTATGAAATTGAAATGAAATACTGATGATTTAGCTTAGCATATGGAATGTTAACAATTTATACTTGTAATCGGACTTTAACTTGATAAAATATATTCATCACCTCTAAGGAATTGTTCTACCATGACAACATCATGAGGATCATTAGGATTTGGTGTTGAAAGAGAGGCTTTCAAAGAAAGTAAAGTTGCTCTTCTCTAGAATTGCGGATGACAATGTTACATTTTGATTTTATAATATTTATACTTATAATCATACTTTAACTTGAAATAAATATCAATGGCTTAATTTCAGACCACCAAGTCTCGATGCTTCTTTCATAATTGATGATAGCCACCACCTCTAGGATTAGCTACTGAGGTTCTCACTCCCACTTTAGACTTGTTTTGGGTGACAATAAAAAAAAATCAAGGCATTGGCTCATCTTATAGAAAGTGATAAAACATTTGTTGTTTGACACTTTATAGTTATAGTATGCCTATTGATAATGTGCTTGGCTCTCAATGGCTTCTTAGCTCTAAACCCCAACAGTTGAAAAGTACAATAACCCCAAAATATTTGCTTTGCCACTTTTCTGGCACTTTTCCATGCAACCATGATTAATTTGCATCGACTCATGGTAAATTTGAATTAATCCGATTTTTTTGGATTGCCAACAAACCAAATTGTAGAATATCTACACAAAAACCTATTTTACCTTCCTACTATATATACTTGATACTTTGTTTCTCTATTGTTCTTAGTTCAAACAAATGCAATTTGTATCCTAGTCTATGGTTGAAATATTTGCACTAATTTTACAATTCCTCTAAAATATGATACTTTAACCAATTTGGAGTCAAAATTTTGTTCCTTAAAAGGTCAAATAGATTGTTTGATCATGGTTTCAGTGTCATTATCACATATTGGTATTTACAATTTTGCTTGATGCATATGGTTTTCTAATGAACATTTTACATGTTCAAATCTATCACACTATGTAGTTATATTAGTCAAAATATTGATGTGCAATTACTTCATTATAGTTTTACATGTGTGTATATTTTTCAACATCATGTATATATATATATATATATATTAAAAATGCATAATCACTCTTTGTTAATTTTCCGTAGAAGCAGTGCATCGTTTTTTGCTTTTCTCATTTATTTTCAATATTTATTACGAGACTTTAATGTCAGGACTAAGAATTGGACTAATAGTAGCTACTATTCAAACACTGTATGTAGTATACCTTATTGGTTGCATGGGCAAAAAAATACCTGTAGGACACTCTTATTTTTTTAATATATCCTTGTGCGTATATCTATGAAATGTATTTACAGTTTTTTTTCCACGGAAAACATATATATACTTTTTTACTACTTTTCATGCTTAATGGTTTAGAGGGAAAGTAAGATTGATTCAGTTATGTACCATTGTTTCCTTTTCTTTTCAATAGAAATGATCATTTCTCTGAGATTTCTCCTCTTTCAAACAACAGTATATTTATACTCAATTGTTGATATTCAAAATTCAAGTCAGTGTCATCGAGGGGCTAACTTGAATTTCCTTTTGGAGATTATATTTTATATTTTCTCTCATATACACGAAAAAAATGCAAACGCTTTCTCTATGCACATTGCTTTTTCAGTTTTACTATTTATCATATGAATGAGTCAATTTTGTATTCCGGCATGCCATTGCTTATAATTCAGAAAAGATGTGAAGACGCGCTGAGGAGTGGATATTCTTCAAATATAGTAAAATTCAAGGAGGATGATATGTTGCATCTTGCCAGTTTGTAAAATGAGAACTAAAAAGAAATGGCAAGGAAACCATGTTTTGAAGGTTGATTAGAAACATGCTTCCCCTTAATATAATTCTTTGTTTATTACACTTGTCAGTTTAACAAGCAAGTTCATGCATTAGTTACTTTCTAACCTACACACTTTACATTTTAAAGGTGGTGATGTTTCACAACTCTTCCCTATGATGACTAAACCTACCTGATTTCATTTTTTTAAAATATTGTCTTTCATTTTGAACATAATGGCCCATTGTTGGAGCCTTGCACTCGTAGATTTATAAATGGCCAAACATCTAAATGGTTAACAACAACACTCATTGATCAACCCTAAGATGAAGCAAAAGTGGGTGAATTAGTTTGTTAATAGGAAAAATCATTAAAGAATTGCATGTTATTGTACTTAAATATTCAGGATGCCCATTTGAAATGATTTCAACATTTCAATTACAATGCATTCTTCTGCTTATTGCTCTTCTTATGAAACCCAAGTTCTTTCTAGTTTTGGGGAGTGTATTGATGGTCATAGTTACAAAATAAGAAGTGAAGAATACATGAGCCTTCACTCTATGATTCAACACCTATAAAAATTCGCGAGATTATCAAACTTATACAACTTATAATCCACGAAGAAATACATGTAGTATTTAGATTAGAAGAGCTTCAACAATAAAATTATACTTCAAATGACTTGGAGTAATGCACGGTATTTGGAAAGTAGTCCACATTATTAGTATAACTTCAACCATAAAATTGTATGTGAAATTAGATGTAGTAATGCATAGGACACTGAGATGGAGGATATCAAATTGAATGTCAATCTAACCAAGATAAAGAATGAGTATTTTCCATGTAAAGAATACAAAGTGTTTTCAGAGTAAAAGTTATTGTTAATACGATGACATTTAGCTCATTTGAGCCCATACCTCAACCAGTAAGTGAAGTTTTCCAGAATGCACTTACAAAACATTGGAATCTAGATACATTGAAGAAGCTTAATGAAGCTAAGAAAGCAAATAAAGATATGGAGAAACATGAATATTTTTATCAGAATTTGGAAGATGAAGAGCAAGATAAAGGTATGCGATGTCAATTTTATTACATATGATATTTAAGAATATATTGGATAGAAAGGTAGCAAAAATGACAATCATATGGCTCAGAAATTGTCAAGTAGGTTGCTCAACGATTTTGGTGCATTATAAGTGAATGGTTGAATCTGAATAAAATTTATAGTAAATGAAAGAAGAAAGGACTTTAAGATGCTACATGGTGGCTTTATTTGTTTTTCAAATCAATGTTATGTTACTATTCATTTGATTACTATTTTAATTCTTCACTATTATGTGACCTCGAAGGATATTACAATTTTAATTCTCCACTATTAAGTTTCTAGCTTTGTCTAGATTGTTTGTCATATCTTAGTGGTTAAGAAATGTATGTTGTATACAGTGAATTCAAATTATGATGAGGCTATGATGCATTATACCAAATAACTTAGAAGGAATCCTTTGGATGCAAGGGTAAGCGGTCTTATTACCGTTTGTATTAGTGCTTCCTTGATTCCAGTGCTCATGGAAGTTTCCTATGGTTGATATTTTGGTTGATTAATGCTTTGCACCTGTAAACGAAGGTCTACAATAACACAACAATTTTTACACAAATCTTGGAGATTTTCCATAAGGTATTAAGGAGGCAAATAAGTGTATTAATCTAGATCCATCATTTACAAAACACTATGCAAGGAATGTTGTTGTTTGGCATGAAAGAATGTGACAAAGCCTTGGAAACTTAACATGTAAGCTAGATTTCTATTGTATGGTATTCTAACTGTAATATTTTTTGGGTATTTTAAGTGTCTCTGGCGTATTTTCGTTTGTTTCTTTGAGATTGCATGGAAATTCCATATGTTATGTATCCCTGCTTTTATTATCTTTAGATACTTATACTATAATTTGTGCTCATGAATTATATCCTTGTAACAGGAAGGTGTCAAACATGATGAAAACAACTAGGAACTATTAGAAAATGTTCGAAGGTATGATAACTAGTCTAGGAAAATTCCCTGATATAACCTTTGTGTTTTCAAATTATGTTTTGTAGTTAAATTATTTTAATACTATTTATTTTTGTTAAATATTCTCTTTGATTGCAACAATTTATTTTACTAGAAAAATATGGGCTTAATCCTATTATATGTTGCATCTAGAGGTGTCACATGCCCCAATTCGCAAAAACAATTTAATGATATTTGAGGAACATTGTGTTAAATTTTATGTTAAGTTGTAATTGATGATCTAGTGGGGTCAAGAATATTTAATATAAAATCAGAATATTTTATTTATAAATAAATAAATGATGAGACAACGGCTTAGGGAAGCTGTTAAAAGAGTGCTTACTGGTTAATTGGTAGAGGAGACTGGGTGGAGAGCAAACTAACAAGTGGCGGCATCCTCAAACCACTTCCAACTGTTGTAGGGGGAAACTTCCCTATATTTGTGGTCATGATTCCCCAAGAAAGTGGAATCAAAGGAGGTGGCTCATCAAAGAAAACTGACCCAGAAGACCTTGACATCTCTATAAAATTTCCCATTGAAGAGAGTTGAGGCTGCTCATTCTACAGAGGTGATCATTCAGGGTGAATGAATTTACTCAAGATAAATTCAATGGAGGGGATTACTGAAGTGTGTTTAAGGGTTTAACTACTAAGACTGAACTAGTTGTAGCTTCTAAGATGAAGTTCATACTGTTGAGAGCAGATTTTGATTACTGCGTAATTGGACAAGTCAGGTGACAGAGGTCTTACAGTTGCATTCTGCACTCAGTTCTTAGCCAAGAAGACCAGGAACAAGATCGGGGATCCTGAGGAAGCGTTGTTTGAGCACTCTCTGGGAGTTTGGTTGGGAGGAACAGCCTCCTTAAGCTGTTGTCGTCTTGTCATCAAGAGGTTCTATTTTATTTGTTTACTGTCTTTAGTTAAATATTTCTTAGTTTTCTATTACATGCATGCTAGTATTTTAGGTTTTATGAAGGAAGAATAAGTGAGTAATGATGGATTCAGTAAAATTATAGATTATATTAGAATTAGAAATGATCACGTGAAAAGTGAAACAGATAGAATTAAAATTTCCAAGCTATATTTTTCCACACCTGACTCAGGTAGTACTCTAGTACAGCCAGGGTTGCTTAGGTTAATGAAATGATTCTTTTATTTGAATGAGAACAGTAAATATATTTAACTTCGTTTTTTATGAATTTTACTAAATAAGAGTACTAAATATTATCTGTATTTATTTACTTCAGCTAAACTAAACAAAAAAATACGTATGAAAGAGAATAGTAATAATATTATTATAGAAGTAATTCCAATATTAGTATTCTTATGAAATATAGATATTATGGTTTAACTTAAGTAAAGTAAGCAGATTAGCATCTAAAACCATGTAAAAGGATTGTGTAATTTTTTTTTATAAACATTGAAATTCCAGACACTGTGTGTCTTTATCTAAGACCAAAGGATTCTTCTATAATCCTTTTGAAACGACAAAAAATACTGAAAGATAACAATATCCTAATTTTCAAGTATACTGCACTAAAACCCTAATTATTTCTTAACTAAGAACTAGAAACAAGACTGTAAAAAACTGTTTAAGAACTATTAAATAAACAGAGCTAGAATCAAACTAATAACTGTAAGTAACATTATCATCGATTGTCCTATATTTAAACAGCGTTAAGAATGCTTTAAGTATAAACAAGGACATTATAAAACTGTAGGGTTATACAGTAATTTAACCCTTAAAAAGCTGAGTTCCAGAATTAAAAATCATCTCATAAACAGTGCTTTAAAATTCATTATAATACAGAGTATTAATGAAAACAATACATATGTAAATTATTGACAAAATAAACCAATAATAGTAACCATTATTAAATATAAAATCCTTATACAAGGATAGGCTTATAGCCTCTAGAGTCGAAGGTTCGAAACCCAAACCTGCTATTAAAACCAAATATGCACAAAAATCTTTTATATTAAACTGTAGCAAGATACATTACTGACAGGAGAAGTAAAACCCAACTCACTTTACAACCCGACTGTTTTCACGCTCTTTGTTTTACTAAGCTCACTGTAAAACTGAAGTAACACTAGACAAAGGCTGATAAGCATCTCTGAGTTTAGAGCTGGGCTCTTTTTAAACTTAAACAAAAACATTTACATTGTTTAAGTCGTAAGGCTAAAAACTTTATATAAAAACCATATCTACGTCGTTCCTTCAAGATCCTGTGTTACCCAACACAATGTATCATCAGGGTTTTAAATAAAACATGGATATACTTTAAACAAACTAAAAATCTTAACCAACAAGAGAACCGAAGCCATGTATCCACCACAGGAACCGTTTCCAACAACCCAAACTGCATGCAGGGAGAACCCTCGATGGGATCGAGGCTTACTATATGGAATCCCATGAGAAGAATAATGCATGAGCTTGCTTTTCCACCCATATCCTGGAGTCGGTAGCAGGAGCATCTCAAACCAATTTAAAACAACATCTAAACCCTATTTTCTTAAATGGTAAAAAAACTTAGTAAGGTAAATTAAGCTATAAAGAGAAAAGGTGATAGGTAAAGTTACTTATGAAACTGAAAGTCGAAGTCGAGAAGGAATGGCAACACCAGCTCAATGGAACCAAACCAAAAAGCAAGAACCCTTAAAGCAACCTCTGCGACAGAGACAACAAGGAAACCTACTCAAGTTCACAATGCAAAGGCAATGGACGATCAGTTACAAGAGTAAGACCATTATAGGCTTCGAGCCACTTGAAGAAACCAACAACCACTCTCACAGTGTATTCTTCACTTACAGGACAACCCAAACCTTAACCCATGATACCAAAGATTTACATTACAACATTGCAAACTAAAATGCCCAATGATCAAGGAGGTTGCAGGCCTCTCATGGCCGCAAGCTCACAACTCGGCCAACAAGAAGAAAAAACCTCAATCCAAAAATGAAAAGGAGTAGGGTTACAGCAATATAAGTCAACCAACGTACGGAAGAGGCCGTGCCCACGTGCCCTTCCAAAAATCTCAACAAGTGTGGGTCGAATTCTAATGTCAGTGCTGCACAAATGTTTTAAAAATGTATCATTATGTATCATTACCAAAACCTTATAACGTATGATTTCCAATAATGAAAATCATGCCATCGCTTATAATAAACTAGTTCATATGATTGCCAATAATATCAATCAAGCCATCGAATATATTATGCCATGGAAACTAGTGTAGTATTGGATTAAAAACTTATAAGGTTTGTTTGCCATTGTTTTGACTACATTATATTAGTTGATAGGTAGGTAATACTACCCTAGAACATAAGTTAACTCAATTGTTATAAATTAAATACTGTTAGGTTATAAGACAACATAGTATTATAACATTGAAACAATAATTGTATTATGGTTATTTGAATACTATCAACACAACTTGGCTATTAATTGATCCAAGAAGATATTCATACTCGCAAACAAATCGAACAAGTGTGGTATTGTTTTAGAACTAGAAGAAAATAGGGTATAGATATGAGTTAGTTTATGACTTGTTGTAAACTGGAAAAGCCTTAACTTCTTCACATAAAATCTTAATGCTGATAAATGAGGGAGTCTTCAAGAAAACTGAAGACCAACTTAATTTGGAGAATTTTCTCATAAGAAGCTAATCACTCATTATAAACTTTACAATCAAAAACATGGGAACATGTTCATGCATAAAGAGAAGTACACTTGAGTATTGAAGTAAAAATAGCTGCAAGATCACTAATCAGTCGAAGTAAACATGAACCAAAACCATGAGCTCTATGCTCACTATGGGAATTTATAAATGACCATGTACTATAAATTTGTAAAAGATAAACACCATATGACTGAAGGAACCTTAGTAACAACTTAATCTTTTAAAAACATTGATTATGTTATGATGAAAGTTCATTATGGCCTTAGTTATAAACACTATCATAGATTCAGAACAACGAAAGAAAATTTACTTTACCTCCTTGGAGACTAGCAACTTAAAAAATCCTTTTCTTATACTAGCATCTTAACATGCTAGGAAAGTACTTTTCTCGATGAATTTAAAAGAAACACCTACATGATCTTATGCTTACCTGCTAAACCTGTAAGAACTAGCAGTCCATTTGAGTTAGCAGAACACTAAGTAAGCCTTGATCTTAAACAAGATTTCTCACCTACTTGACAAAAGTAAATCATCAATATATCTAATAGCAACTAAATGCAAGTCCTCTTTCTAACTCAGTTGAAAATTAAAGTTGTTAAGTCATTAATAAAATTAACACAGGTGTTTAAGATTACATCCTTGTGTACAGATTTCTTTTATTGAAAAAAAAACCTTTAACTTTTGTTAAGCTGTTTCATTTTCCGCTAACCGCTAGCGGTTACTAAGCTGCGACTTAAGACATTTTATGTCACTTTAAAAAATTTAAATTTTTAAGAAATTTTGGGTTATTACAAGATGTGTTGAGCAAATTAATTAAGCCAATAAGGGGGACATAATCTTGAAGGAAACGAGGGAGAGACAAGTCTGTTTCTTTAAAAAAAAATAGTGTGTATTCATCTAGTTGCTAGGTTCAGAATTACGAGATTACTTTAGTTATTCCCTTGTCTTGAATTTGATCATGATTCTAAAAGTAGTATGCTATTGACTAGTGTGCATTTGTATTGTTTGCAGTCCAAAAAAATGCAAGATCCCAATATTCAACATAACAATTTGGATCCTGTCATGAGACATGTAATGTAAATTTTTTAAGGCTAATTCATTATTTGTATGATAGATCATAGTATTCTTGTTTGTTAAAGCTTGAATTTGAAAATGTGTGCTAGATGGTGCTTGGTAATTCAACATGGACATAAAAGAGTTGGTACTGAATATTTTGGTGTTGGGTATATTCAACTAATTAATCATGTCCCTTTTCACATATACTCATCGATTTTCAAGAAAACCTAAAGGAAACACAAGATCATTTGAGGAATCCTTAAGCAATGCATAAGACTTGGAAGCTTGTGAGTGTGGGTATTGTGGAAGTGATGAAGAGGTCCATTGTTTTGATCAGAAATAATTTCCAGTGAAATTTTTTAGAATGCTCAGCTTTCCTTTGTATCTAAAAGAGACATGAATAAAGTGCCAAATTTTACTCTAGAAAATGAGATTTGGATTTTATGTAATTCTTGGAAAACCATTGGAACACATAGGTGTACTCTTTGATAGGTAGAAACCCTTGATGAAAATTTGGTAAATGATTTGTCTTTTTTTTTCTTTTCATAATAGCATATCCAAACATTTTATCTTTTAATTAGCATTGAGAAAACCAATTAATGTAACAATAATAAATCCTGTCCAATTGCTATATTATTGCATTTCAAAATATCATGAGATGATTTCAAGCTAAATTGGTCCTTACATGTCTGTGTTATGATTGATTTTATAGAAATGACTGATTCAAATCCCTCTTTGAAAAGCCATTATGTCCTAAATACAAAAGGGCTAACTAGATAATCAAGTGGTAATTTAAAATATACAAGATAATGGACTAGGATGGTGAGAAAATCCATCTGAATTTGGAATTAAAACAATGAACATAAAATAATGTGCCATACTTCCATGTGTTCCATTACATTATTATATTTGGCGTCATTTGTTAATGACAATCTCAACATATTCATGTACTTTATGTGGAATCCACAACAATTATGCTATGTAACTCTTCATTCTCAAGAAATCCATGTAATTTAATTCGACCATTTATCGTTATCATTTGTCTCTTGATTGCCATGACAATGTTCCAAAAAAATATAATAATGCATTACTTCCAATATTTTTTGTTTTTCACTCCCATTGTTAAATATTGGTTAATAGATTGTTGATTGTGGATTACTTGAATTGGGATCTTGAGCGTATTTGTTAATGGATGGGTTGAGTCCCAATTCCTTTGGGTATATGCCATGAGGGGCTATCTCATGGAGCTAATTTTTATTTACACTTTATGATTGGTGGACCCTTGTCTTAAACGATATTCAAATAAATTCCTTATGAGGAGATTGATGGAGTTTGGCTCAATGATAGTTATTATTTTAATATTTTATTTAAAGAATAGAGTGAGAAAAGGGGTTTTGAAAAGTAGTTAGCATTTTTCTATTATTATAGGTCCAACCACTTCACTTTTGGGGATGTCTTAAGACTAGAGTGGAATGTAAACTTGTTTCAAAAATCAAATCACTCTGTAATGGGGAATGTGAATGTGATTTTGACTTTAACTATCTTGAGCTTAGGAGAAAGAAGGGGCATGTGTACAAGCACACACACTTGTAAGAAGCTTGTGATATATAGAAGAATCCTATAAACAAACAAAGCATCCACTTATAACTAAGAGATGAATAAAGAAACTTGTTTTCCGGTCATTAAGCTATAGGGTGAAATAATGATGAACAAGGCAACAACGATGAATCAATGTAACAAGAGACAATTGTAAGAAGTAAATGTTGAGCTTAATGACCAAGCTACCGATTTGTTGAGGTTGAGAGTTTTCTTGCCTCTAAAATGAGTAATTCATTGGGTTAAGGTGGTAGATTGCATATTTTTCTCCCAACACTTCCTCCAACAGTTTTCTCACAAAAGGAAACAATGCATATGGGTTAGTCGACACTTCCCAAATGATGGTGGTAAAGACATGAAGCATACATTGGAAGGTATAATCAGAAATGTGTATTAGGAGAGGGTCCAACAAAAATATTTTTCTTAAAGAGTTTTAGTTTCATACTCAAAAATCTTGGAGAGGATTATTTCTAAATGACTATAATTTTGATGAAATAGAAATTGGAACAAAAATTTTGAAACTTAGATCTTATCCTTAACACTCAGAGTCTCACAAAGATGAGAGATCGTTTTAGTCCATGGAGTTTTAGGAAAGATCGCGCTGTGTTTCACTATGGAGCTAATGAGAGTTAGTTATTATTTAGCTATGTGGATCTTATGGAGTTGTAGGAAAGATGTGTTTCACTATGGAGCTCATGAGAGTTAGTTCTTATTTAGCTATGTGGATCTTATGGAGTTGTAGGAAAGATCAACAGTGTGTTTCATTATGAAGCTCATAAAAGTTCTTATTTAGCTAAATAGCTAAATGTAGATCTTATTCTTTTCACTTTTCAACATCGCCATAAACAAAAATTTCACCTAATTGGCATTGATCGTTACCTCCAGAAAGTCTCAAAATAAGTAAACAATTTCTTTTGTTTTGCTAACAATTTCTTAATGAAAAAGAAAGCAGGCCATTTTTAAGTGAACAATTCGAAGATCGTGTATTAATGAAATCTATTTTTTTCATTATACAATTAAAGAATATCAAATATATATTCAAACAAAATAATTTGAGTAGATTTGAGTGTGAAAGCGTTATAATTTGAGTATGAATGTTTTTATAGTGCTTAGTCAGGAAAGAAGAAGGTAGTAAAATATATATAAAAAATTTAAAATATTCCTTTAGAGCCCGCGGGAGACTTCGAACGAAGTAAACGTACTTCCCATGAGCATTCTGGTCTGTTTCGGGTCTACTGGCAAAGAGCAGATCATGAGTTTTGAGAAAGTGTTCGGCAATGTCGGGAGAAGAAACTGTAACGGCAGGCAGTAACGGAGCCGAAGCGCAGAAGAGACAGAATGGGACCATATGCGTCCGAAAGGTCCTTGAGAGAACGATGGGGAAGCTCTCCCAACATATGGAGATTCCCAATGATGGGCCATGGAGACGGTCCTGGAGGCAGCTCTGCAAAATTGCTTGATCTCTTTGTTTTGAAGCGATAATTCCAGAAGAAGATGACAAAAGCCAGTATCGTCAGTCTTGCTGTGGTTGTGGTAGCGCCTGATACCCATATCCCTGATACCCATTTGAAATACCAAACGCATTTAAGGACTTGCAACGACGACAACAATTGCACAGTCACTTAACTTGTTAACTTTTACCGATGAAAGTAACTTAACCGGTTAACTTCTGAAGATTAATTTTCACGATTGTCAACTTGCACACTCACTTAACTTGTTAACTTTTACCGATGAAAGTAACTTAACCGGTTAACTTCTGAAGATTAATTTTCACGATTGTCAACTTGCACACTCACTTAACTTGTTAACTTTTAGAGATTAATTTTCAGGGCAATTCAGTAGGTGGCATATACTTTTGGGAGAATAATTTTCATCCTACTGCAATCAAGAATATAATTATAAATTTTTTTATTATTCGATTATTTGATTAATTCGTTATATTGTTTGACAATTTTCATGGTAGTGCAATCAAGAATATAATTATAGTTTTTTTATTATTTTTTTATTTGATTAATCCGTTTTATAGATTGACAATTTGATTAATGGTGATTTTAGATTCTAATTAATTAGCACCATTATTTGTAAAAGATTTGGATATCCTCAAGTTTTAAATAGTGGTGTAAAAGTGGTGAAAATGTAAGGATACTTAAGTGGTGTTAAGATTTATTATGACAAAGTGGTGTTTGTTAAAAGGTTCATTTTAATGTTAACTGAATATGTGGTATTCCATGTTATATGATGCTAACCACAAAAACCAATCCTAGGTGGATTAAGATTTTGTGATGCAAAACACTAAAAGCAATCTAATGATGGATTGAGATTTTGTGGTGCAAAACACTAAAACCATTCTAACATGGATTGAGACTTTATGATGCAAAACACTAAAACCAATCTAACATGGATTGAGACTTTGTGATCCAAAACACAAAAAATATTATTATTATTATTTAATATACACAAAATTTGTATATGCTGCCAACCACCATAAAATAACAAGTGGTACAAAGCACCATAAAATAATAAATGATGCAAAAAAAATATAAATCACACATATACACAGACATATATATATTCCCTTTAACCATTGATTTAACACCATTCATAAAACCCTTATCATATGTAATAAGAACTTCAAAATGCTCACCCACTAGGGCTCACCCCACCAACTTTCCTAGAGGTCTCTTCTTTAGAAATCTTTCACTTAACTTGTTAACTTTTAGCGGTGAAAGTAACTTGTTAACTTTTAGAGATTAATTTTCAGGGCAATTTAGTAGGTGGTATATACTTTTGCATGACGAGAATAATTTTCATGGTAGTGCAATCAAGAATATAATTATAACTTTTTTATTATTCGATTATTTGATTAATTTGTTATCAGTTGTGCAATCAAGAATATAATTATAACTTTTTTTTATTATTCGATTATTTGATTAATTTGTTATGAGTTGTGCAATCAAGAATATAATTATAACTTTTTTTTATTATTCGATTAATTGATTAATTCATTTAATTGTTTGAAAATTTGATTAATGGTGATTTTAGACTCTAATTAATTAGCACCATTATTTGTAAAATATTTGGATATCCTCAAGTTTTAAATAGTGGTGTAAAAGTGGTGATAATGTAAGGATACTTAACTGCTATTAAGATTTATTATGAAAAAGTGGTGTTTAATAAAAGGTTGATTTTAATGTTAAATGAATATGTGGTATTCCATGTTATATAATGCTAACCAAAAAAATCAATCCTAGGTGGTTTAAGATTTTGTGATGCAAAACACTAAAACCAATCTAATGATGGATTGAGATTTTGTGGTGCAAAACACTAAAACCATTCTAACATCGATTGAGACTTTATGGTGCAAAACACTAAAACCAACCTAACTTGGATTGAGACTTTGTGATCCAAAACACCAAAAATATTATTATTATTATTTAATATACACAAAATTTGTATATGCTGCCAACCACCATAAAATAACAAGTGGTACAAAGCACCATAAAATAATAAATGATGCAAAAAAATATAAATCACACATATAGAGAGACATATATATATTCCCTTTATCCATTGATTTAATACCATTCATAAAACCCTTATCATATGTAAGAAGAACTTCAAAATGCTCACCCACTAGGGCTCACCCCACCAACTTTCCTAGAGGTCTCTTCAATAGAAAGCTTTGAAAAAGCCTTTGTTTTCTTTGCTAAAGGAAACTCTCATTGTCAACTTGCACAGTCACCAAACTTGTTAACTTTTAGTGGTGAAAGTAACTTGTTAACTTGTAGAGATTAATTTTCAGGGCAATTCAATAGGTGGTATATACTTTGTCATGACGAGAATAATTTTCATGGTAGTGCAATCAAGAATATAATTATAACTTTTTTATTATCCAATTATTTGATTAATTCGTTATATTGTTTGACAATTTTCACAATTGTGCAATCAAGAATATAATTATAACTTTTTTTTATTATTCGATTATTTTATTAATTCGTTTTATTGTTGGACAACTTGATTAATGGTGATTTTAGATTCTAATTAATTAGCACCATTATTTGTAAAATATTTGGATATCCTCAAGTTTTAAATAGTGGTGTAAAAGTGGTGATAATGTAAGGATACTTAAGTGGTGTTAGGATTATTATGAAAAAGTGGTGTTTGTTAAAAGGTTGATTTTAATGTTAAATGAATATGTGGTATTCCATGTTATATGATGCTAACCAAAAAAACCAATCTTAGGTGGATTAAGATTTTGTGATGCAAAACACTAAAACCAATCTAATGATGGATTGAGATTTTGTGGTGCGAAACACTAAAACCATTCTAACATGGATTGAGACTTTATGGTGCAAAACACCAAAACCAATCTAACATGGATTGAGACTTTGTGATCCAAAACACCAAAACTATTATTATTATTATTATTTAATATACACAAAATTTGTATATGCTGCCAACCACCATAAAATAACAAGTGGTACAAAGCACCATAAAATAATAAATGATGCAAAAAAAATATAAATCACACATATACAAAGACATACATATATTCCCTTTATCCATTGATTTAACACCGTTCATAAAACCCTTATCATATGTAATAAGAACTTCAAAATGCTCACCCACTAGGGCTCACCCCACCAACTTTCCTAGAGGTCTCTTCTATAGAAATCTTTGAAAAAGCCTTTGCTTTCTTTGCTAAAGGAAACTCTCATTGTCAACTTGCACACTCACTTAACTTGTTAACTTTTAGCAGTGAAAGTAACTTGTTAACTTTTAGAGGTTAATTTTTAGGGCAATTCAGTAGGTGGTATATACTTTTTCATGATGAGAATAATTTTCATGGTAGTGCAATCAAGAATATAATTATAAATCTTTTATTATTTCATTATTTGATTAATTCGTTATATTGTTTGACAATTTTCACATTTGTGCAATCAAGAATATAATTATAACTTTTTTTATTATTTGATTATTTGATTAATTCCTTTTATTGTTTGACAATTTGATTAATGGTGATTTTAGATTCTAATTAATTAGCACCATTATTTGTAAAATATTTGGATATCCTCAAGTTTTAAATAGTGGTGTAAAAGTGGTGATAATGTAAGGATACTTAAGTGGTGTTAAGATTTATTATGAAAAAGTGGTGTTTGTTAAAAGGTTGATTTTAATGTTAAATGAATATGTGGTATTCCATGTTATATGATGCTAACCACAAAAACCAATCCTATGTGGATTAATATTTTGTGATGCAAAAAACAAAAACCAATCTAATGATGGATTGATATTTTGTGGTGCAAAACACTAAAACCATTCTAACATGGATTGAGACTTTATGGTGCAAAACACTAAAACCAATCTAACATGGATTGAGACTTTGTGATCCAAAACACAAAAAATATTATTATTATTATTTAATATACACAAAATTTGTATATGCTCCCAACCACCATAAAATAACAAGTGGTGCAAAGCACCATAAAATAATAAATGATGCAAAAAAAATATAAATCACATATATACACACACATATATATATTCCCTTTATCCATTGATTTAACACCATTCATAAAACCCTTATCATATGTAATAAGAACTTCAAAATGCTCACCCACTAGGGCTCACCCCACAAAATTTCCTACAGGTCTCTTCTATATAAATCTTTGAAAACGCCTTTGCTTTCTTTGCTAAAGGAAACTCTCTTTGTCAGCTTGCACACTCACTTAACTTGTTAACTTTTAGTGGTGAAAGTAACTTGTTAACTTGTAGAGATTAATTTTCAGGGCAATTCAATAGGTGGTATATACTTTCTCATGACTAGAATAATTTTCATGGTAGTGGAATCAAGAATATAACTATAACTTTTTTATTATCCAATTATTTGATTAATTCGTTATATTGTTTGACAATTTTCACAGTTGTGCAATCAAGAATATAATTATAACTTTTTTTATTATTCGATTATTTGATTAATTCGTTTTATTGTTTGACAATTTGATTAACGGTGATTTTAGATTCTAATTAATTACCACCATTATTTGTAAAATATTTGGATATCCTCAAGTTTTAAATAGTGGTGTAAAAGTGGTGATAATGTAAGGATACTTAAGTGGTGTTAAGATTTATTATGAAAAAGTGGTGTTTGTTAAAAGGTTGATTTTAATGTTAAATGATAATGTGGTATTCCATGTTATTTGATGCTAACCACAAAAACCAATTCTAGGTGGATTAAGATTTTGTGATGCAAAACACTAAAACCAATCTAATGATGGATTGAGATTTTGTGGTGCAAAACACTAAAACCATTCTAACATGGATTGAGACTTTATGGTGCAAAACACTAAAACCAATCTAACATGGATTGCGACTTTGCGATCCAAAACACCAAAAATATTATTATTATTATTTAATATACACAAAATTTGTATATGCTGCGAAGCACTATAAAATAACAAGTGGTACAAAGCACCATAAAATAATAATTGATGCAAAAAAAATATAAATCACAGATATACACACACATATATATATTCCCTTTATCCATTGATTTAACACCATTCACAAAACCCTTATCATATGTAATAAGAACTTCAAAATGCTCACCCACTAGGGCTCACCCCACCAACTTTCCTGGAGGTCTCTTCTATTGAAATCTTTGAAAAAGCCTTTCCTTTCTTTGCTAAAGGAAACTCTCATTGTCAACTTGCACACTCACTTAACTTGTTAACTTTTAGAGATTAATTTTTAGGGAAATTCAATATGTGGTATATACTTTTTCATGACGAAAATAATTTTAATGGTAGTGCAATCAAGAATATAATTATAAATTTTTTATTATTCGATTATTTTATTAATTCGTTATATTGTTTGACAATTTTCATAGTTGTGCAATCAAGAATATAATTATAACTTTTTTTATTATTCGATTATTTGATTATTTTTTTTATTCTTTGACAATTTGATTAATGGTGATTTTAGATTCTAATTAATTACCACCATTATTTGTAAAAGATTTGGATATCCTCAAGTTTTAAATAGTGGTGTAAAAGTGGTGATAATGTAAGGATACTTAAGTGGTGTTAAGATTTATTATGAAAAAGTGGTGTTTGTTAAAAGGTTGATTTTAATGTTAAATGAATATGTGGTATTCCATGTTATATGATGCTAACCACAAAAACCAATCCTAGGTGGATTAAGATTTTGTTATGCAAAACACTAAAACCAATCTAATGATGGATTGAGATTTTGTGGTGCAAAACACTAAAACCAATCTAATGATGGATTGAGATTTTGTGGTGCAAAACACTAAAACCATTCTAACATGGATTGAGACTTTATGGTGAAAAACACTAAAACCAATCTAACATGTATTGAGACTTTGTGATCCAAAACACCAAAAATATTATTATTATTATTTAATATAAAAAAAAATTTGTATATGCTGCCAACCACCATAAAATAACAAGTGGTACAAAGCACCATAAAATAATAAATGATGCAAAAAAAATATAAATCACACATATACACAGACATATATATATTCCCTTTATCCATTGATTTAACACCATTCATAAAACCCTTATCATATGTAATAAGAGCCTCAAAATGCTCACCCACTAGGGCTCACCCCACCAACTTTCCTAGAGGTCTCTTCTTTAGAAATCTTTGAAAAAGCCTTTGCTTTCTTTGCTAAAGGAAACTCTCATTGTCAACTTGCACACTCACTTAACTTGTTAACTTTTAGCCGTGAAAGTAACTTGTTAACTTTTAGAGATTAATTTTCACGGCAATTCAGTAAGTGGTATATACGTTTTCATGACGAGAATAATTTTCATGGTAGTGCAAACAAGAATATAATTATAATTTTTTTATTATTCGATTATTTGATTAATTCGTTATATTGTTTGACAATTTTCACAGTTGTGCAATCAAGAATATAATTATAACTTTTTTTATTATTCGGTTATTTGATTAATTCATTTTATTATTTGACAATTTGATTAATGGTGATTTTAGATTCTAATTAATTATCACCATTATTTGTAAAATATTTGGATATCCTCAAGTTTTAAATAGTGGTGTAAAAGTGGTGATAATGTAAGCATACTTAAGTGCTCTTAAGATTTATTATGAAAAAGTGGTGTTTGTTAAAAGGTTGATTTTAATGTTAAATGAATATGTGGTATTCCATGTTATATGATGCTAACCACAAAAACCAATCCTAGGTGGATTAAGATTTTGTGATGCAAAACACTAAAAGCAATCTAATGATGGATTGAGATTTTGTGGTGCAAAACACTAAAACAATTCTAACATGGATTGAGACTTTATGGTGCAAAACACTAAAACCAATATAACATGGATTGAGAGTTTGTGATCCAAAACACCAAAAATATTATTATTATTATTTAATATACAAAAAATTTGTATATGCTGCCAACCATCATATAATAACAAGTGGTACAAAGCACCATAAAATAATAAATGATGCAAAAAAAATATAAGTCACACATATACACAGACATATATATATTCCCTTTATCCATTGATTTAACACCATTCATAAAACCCTTATCATATGTAATAAGACCTTCAAAATGCTCACCCACTAGGGCTCACCCCACCAACTTTCCTAGAGGTCTCTTCTATAGAAATCTTTGAAAAAGGCTTTGCTTTCTTTGCTAAAGGAAACTGTCATTAAATGGATGGCTTCATCATGAAATTTGTGATGAATTTTATTTCCATACTTATAATAAGCTCTAGTACACTCTAGAGTAAACTGGCCAAAGTTTGCAACCCCATCATTTTTGAAGGTCAAATATTATATTGCAATAAAATATGCTAAAAACATAACAATATTGTATTAACAAATAAATAGGTAGAAACCTAAACATAATATATGAAACCTTGAGGACTAACAACATTTGTGTAGATAAAAATAAGCTTAAATACTAGTTTTAACTAAGATTAAATTTTTTTTTGAAAATTCTAAGAAATCTCAAACAAAAAGTATTACGTAATATTTTATGGCTAATTGACTAACATGAGTAAACAAACAAATTAAAGATTCTTAACACAAGCCACTTATTGTTTTTTGGTAAAATATATCACCATGAAAAAGGAAGATCAACATTAAGATTAATGCGAATGAAGGATTCTTAAGAGAGCCTCATTTAAATTGCTTTCCAAGTAAAAGCTATCACCGTGAAAAAGGAAGATCAAAATGAAGATCAATTTATGATGGTATAGAAGTTCTCATTTATTAATTACATGTTCACTAACATGGACTCATCTTAACTCCTGCTCTTAAGAACTTACAACACTTACAAACGTCAAATTACATTTTTTTTTCTTTGTTTTTCTTATATTTTTATATTAGATATGTTATTTCTTTTCATTTTGTATAATAATATAACACACCAATACATATACATGACACGACTTTAAGATATATAAGTTAAATAATTATGCTGGTTATACATAATTTATAATAATTCCATTTAAATCATACTAACACATTTACATTACTTAACAATAATATCATGTATTTAAATTATTTAAATTCATATTACTTAATCATTATAAATATTTATTTATAATAATACCATTACATAATCTCTCAATCATATTTTTATATAGACAAAGTTTGTAAGAACCTAGTGAAGAAAACTGATCCCTAAACACACAACTTTCCCTCATTTTATAAGACATTGAATTGTTTTTCGAGGTTTCATTTCCGTGGCTTTTTCACTTATGTGGAGATTTAGAAGTTTGATGTAACTTATTTTTCTAGAATTTCTTTCATCGCATAAACTTATATTACATCCACACAACTTTCTCTCATTTTTGAAACATATGGAAGTTCTCTTCGGTGCTTCAATTCCCTGACTTTGGGGGTATGCTAGTTTTAAGAGCTTAAATATATATTATACTCATGCTTATAGAATTATTTTTTATTAGGCTTATATGTGTTTAGATATTATCTCATTTTTTGGACTTGCTCGAGTAAATCAACAAGATTCACTTGAGTGTAACAAGTGTATAGCCTAGATTCATTTCATGCTGGTAATATATTGTTATTCTTAAATGTATATTGTTATGTTTAAATTTTTTTATCATATAAATGTAATTTGCATAAAATATTTTAGGATTATTGAAATCACTTTACATGTATTGTACTTGCTTGAGTTATATATTTATGTTTTAAATCAAATAAATATTTGAATTAATTTTAGGATAATTATATATTAAATTATGAAAAGTTAACTCGCAATATTTTAGTTTGAAGATTGTTCTTTAAAACTTTCATGTTCAAGTCAAATATGTTAAGGTTTTATTATTAATATTATATAATTCATTATCAAATTATAGATTATTATAATTTTTCCTCATGCTACTATAAATGATACCCAGTATCGTCAGTCCTGCTGTGGTAGCGCCTGATACCCATATCCCTTCTGCAGCTAAACTCGTAAGAAACTTGTTATCTGAATCCATTTTTTCTTTCCGATTTGAAATACCAAACGCATTTAAGGACTTGCAACGACGACAACAATTAGGGACCAAACAAATGCCAACTTGCATAGTCACTTAACTTTTAGCGGTGAAAGTAACTTGTTAACTTTTAGAGATTAATTTTCAGGGCAATTCAGTAGGTGGTATATACTTTTGGGAGAATAATTTTCATATGAGAATAATTTTCATGGTAGTGAAATCAAGAATATAATTATAACTTTTTTGATTATTTTATTATTTGATTAATTCGTTTTATTGTTTGACAGTTTTCATGGTAGTGCAATCAAAAATATAATTATAACTTTTTTTATTATTGGATTATTTTATTAATTTATTTTATTGTTTGACAATTTGATTAATGGTGATTTTAGATTCTAATTAATTAACACTATTATTTGTAAAATATTTGGATATCCTCAAGTTTTAAATAGTGGTGTAAAAGTGGTGATACTGTAAGGATACTTAAGTGGTGTTAAGATTTATTGTGAAAAGTGGTGTTTGTTAAAAGGTTGATTTTAATGTTAAATGAATATGTGGTATTCCATGTTATATGATGCTAACCACAAAAACCAAACTTAGGTGGATTAACATTTTGTGATGCAAAACACTAAAACCAATCTAATGATGGATTGATATTTTGTGGTGCAAAAAACTAAAACCAATCTTCATGGATTGAGACTTTATGGTGCAAAACACTAAAACCAATCTAACATGGATTGAGACTTTGTGATCCAAAACACAAAAAATATTATTATTATTATTTAATATACACAAAATTTGTATATGCTCCCAACCACCATAAAATAACAAGTGGTGCAAAGCACCATAAAATAATAAATGATGCAAAAAAAATATAAATCACATATATACACACACATATATATATTCCCTTTATCCATTGATTTAACACCATTCATAAAACCCTTATCATATGTAATAAGAACTTCAAAATGCTCACCCACTAGGGCTCACCCCAGCAACTTTCCTAGACGTCTCTTCTATAGAAATCTTTGAAAAGAAACCTTTGCTTTCTTCGCTAAAGGAAACTCTCATTAAATGGATGGCTTCATCATGAAATTTGTAATGAATTGCACTTCCATACTTGAAATAAGTTGTAGTACACTCTAGAGCAAGCTGGCCAAAGTTTGCAACCCTATCATTTTTGAAGATCAAATATTATATTGCAATAAAATATGCTAAAAACATAATAATATTGTATTAACAAATAAATAGATAGAAACCTAAACACAATATATGGGTGTGTGTAAGAAGTTGAGGGTCTCTTTTGGCGTGTTAGATGCAATACAAAACTGAAAAAATAGACATCTATCAACTTGCATGGATATTTTGAGACACTTACACAATGAATCTTGCGATTAGTAAAAAAACAAGAAATGTAGGAAATTGAATGACCTTTCCAAATATATCATTTTTTTCTATTTTGAAAATGTTGTTAACTATATAAAGTTAGATATTTTTTAACGAGCACTTTTTATTTTTGGGACAAATTATAAGATATATGTTTTTGTGGGTCCAGCGTCTGAGTGTCTAAATGATGGAATAAACTGACGAAAACTGGTATACATATAGAGAACATATAGGACTAGTGCAAGACTATTTTTCCAATAGTAAAAATAATACTTTTAAATTTGTTTTTAATTATCTAAGAGATCAAACCTCGAAAATGGTACGTCAATTATGGGTACAGTGTTTGAATATCTTAATGCAATTATTTGGAAGTGGGTTTTTTATGGCATGTAGAGGTTGGTGTTATTTAGTGCACCATACAATGTTTTTTTTAAATGGTTGAGATATGGAAAAAACACTAACAGTGTGTTTTTTGAGTTGAGGAGTGATGACAGAAGATAAATAAGAAAAAAATAGAAAAAATGATGTATTCTTGTTAAAATTTACATATTTAGAATCTGCAAAAAAAAACATATCTATTTCTAAAATTTCATAAAAAATGGAGGTGTGCAGCATAATCAGACGAACCCCTAAACACAATCATATTGAAAATTTAGATATAATGCTGAATTAGCCATGGTTTATCATACTCCAAGGCATATGCATGTTGAATACGAAGCAAAGTACAAAGCAGACACATAAGCATAGGAATCCCATGAAAGCATGGGCGGAGGCTCAGCCTTCTCATTTGGTGGATTTTTTTTTTTGAATTTAACCAATATGCGAGTGCGATTTAGTAAAGCCAAAAGCGTGCCCGATTTAGTAAATCCAAACACGCACGCAATTTTCAAAATCCAAATGCGTGCGCATTGTAGTTAACATCATTTTCATCATTATCATCAACACTATCGTCATCATCATCATACTCATCACTTTCATCATCATCATCATCACCATCCTCATCCTCATCACCACCATGATCATTGGTCATCGCTCACCCTCATCATCACCATGATCGTTGGTCATCGATTATCATCACCATCTTCATCCTCATCATCGCCATGATCATTGATCATCGATCATCATCACCATCCTCATCCTTATCATCACCATGATCATTGATCATCAATCATCATCACCATGATCATTGATCATCGATCATCATCATCAACATCTCCATGATCATCATTGCCATCATCATCATCATCTTCATCATCTTCATCATCATCATCACCATCAACATCATGAACATCATCAACACCAGCATTGTCATCGTCATCATCATCATCATCATCATCATCATCATCACCTTCATCATCATCATCAACATCATCATCATCATCCTCAACATCATCATCATCATCACCATCAACATCATGAACATCATCATCACCAGCGTCGTCATCATCATCATCATCATCATCAAAAACAACATCATCGTCATCATCCTCATCATCCTCATCATCATCATCATCCTCATCATCATGAACACCTTCATCATCATCATCACCATCAACATCATGAACATCATCATCACCATCATCGTCATCATCATCGTCATCGTCATCATCATCACCATCATCATCCTCATCATTGTCGTCGTCATCATCATCATCATCGCCATAATCATCACCATCATCACCATCCTCATCCTCCTATTATAGCTCAAAATAAGACATCTCTTCCTGTGACCAATTTCCCATGATTTCGTAGCATGTCGACACTTCCATGACGGCACTTCATGAAAGTCATTGAAAGTCATTGAAAAACCACCTATCTTGGAGGACCCATATCTTGAGTTCTGTAACTCCGTTTGACCTCATCTCTACACCGTTGGAAAGGTATTTCAGTTAGCTAAAACTTTCCAGAAGACACCAAAGTTTGAAAATGCCTAGAAATATCCTAAAAATGAGTTTGTTTCCTATACGTGGGTTTCCTTAAGGCAAACCCGCGGATGATACGCAAGTTGCCTTAAGGAAAACCCGCGGATGATACGCGAGTTACTATCTATCATACCCACATATACAAAAAGTTGCTCATATACGCGACTTGCTGTATTAGCAACCCGTGTATACTTTTCGTATACGCGACCATCCAGTTATGCAACCCGCAGATGCCTTTTAAAAATGTCAAAAAACACGCCTTTTGAATTTCGGTTAGTTTGGGTAGTTATGCAACTGACTCCTTCAGTTGTAACCACTTTGTCTTCACCCCTAACTCTTCCTTAAGCATATAAATAGAGGTAGGGAGGTCCATGAGAAGGGACTTGAATTTCTGCATTGTTATGTTGGAGGAATTAGAGCTCTCTTTACCCACACCTTTGCCCTAGAAGCATTCTCCTTGTGTTGCAGAGCTTGGAGGCTGAGTTCCTTGGAGAAGAGAAGCATCAGAACCAGATCAAGGTTTCGTGAGGTGCCTAACTTGAAGAGAAGGTATACTTGTACTTGTTTTCAAGATTAATAAAGATGTGATGTCCTTCATCTTCCCAAATCATTGTTCAATGTGTGATTGAATATCTATTTATGATCATATGATGATGTTATTCAGATCATTAGTTCATGTTTATTTGATTATCATTGTTTTATATGTGGTCATAATGGTTTGAGGAAGGTATAATTCGTTTTGCAGATCTCTTGGAGCGAGAGGAGCAAGAAGAGGATTGAAGAGAAAGCTTGGACCAGCCTTTAGTTAATTAGGTGTGGACCTTTCTCATCTCTGAAACTTGCTTATATATGCTTGCTGAACATTATACATCCACCTTTCAACCCCAGTATGTTGATGGCCTCTTAAACCCTAGCCATAGGATACTTTCCTTTACAACAGAACTAGTGGCGACTCTGCTGGGGAGAGCCTTATCTGTTTGGGGTTTCTCTATCTTTGTTTCAATCTTTTGCATTATTTAAGGTCCTTCTTGCCACTTAGGAACACCTTATAAGTCTTATAGAACACCTCCCCTGCCTCCTTAAGGCATTTTTTGACCTTTTTTGGGAGTTTTTCCACCCATACGTGACTTGCATGACTGAACAGTCGCGTGTCTGGTTTGGTATACGCGACTGTCTATACTGGCAACCCGCGTATGATACGTGACTTGTCAGTTATACAACCCGTGTATGCTTGCATACACGACCTGCTATATTAGCAACCCACGTATGATACATGACCTGTCAGTAGTGCAACCCGCGTATGCCCCTTTAAACAGTGTTTTGTCCTCTTTTGTGATTTTCTTCTGTTTGAGGGCTGTTTGGTAGGTCTTTTGGTGTCCTCTGCAGGTGCATGACTCCAGGGAGTTAGTGTCATCCCTTTTGGTTGTTCTTTATCTATGTGGTAAGCCCTTTTATAGCATTAGGGTTTGCTCTTTGCTCTTTCCCCCACGTCCTTTGCTTGGTATGATTTTTGGCTTATGTTTTTGGTCAGCCTCTGTTAGTAATCTTTGTTTGATTTCAGAAGCTTGATGGTGTTGGTTTCCTTCTTGTTTTGTTGGTTAACTTCACCATGCCAAAATAGTTGACTTGTCTTTTATGCAAGCCTTTCTTCCAAGTAGGTTTTATGCTGACTTTAGGGCATTCTAGAGTTTGTTTGGTGGTTGTATAGCGGAGTTCCTTTTGCTTGGTTCTTTTTATCTGCATACTTTTGTTTGTAGGTGTGTTTCTTTTGCATTTATAAAAGAAAATTAAAAAGAACGTATACTTGTTTTTGCTGCTTTCCCCCCCTACCTCCTTCTTTGGCTTGACCTTGTTGGACAAGGTACTGAGAAGCCTTTGTTTGTAGGTTTAGATTGATACTTGGGGCTTGTTGACCCTTGTTTATGTCAGTATTTTTGCTCAGTTTCTTCATTCCAAAGTTGTTGGCTTTTTTACCTTTGTAAGCCTTCTTTTCAAGTGAGGTTGATATCTAACTTTAGGGAAACCTAGGGTTTGTTTGTGGGGTGTAGAGTAGTTGTCTATTTGATTTGCTTTCAGTACTTGCTTGCATTAGTTGATAGGCTGTTTTTCTTTTGTATTTATAAAAGAAAAAGACAAAAACAAATTTTTGCTTTATATGCATGTAGATTAGGTTTTTAGTCTAGATTGCGTGGCATATCATTGTTTTTGAAAAATAAAAATAAAAAGAATTTGTTCTTTTGTGGCTTTCAAGTTTTATATTTGAAAAATAAAGAGAATAGTTTTTGCTTTTTGCATTTCATTTCTCTTTGCTTAGTCATTTTGTTTCAACTTTGAGTCAAAACACCACATAAGTTTCATGCCATTTACCCTCTGACTAAAAACAACCCTTAAAATAAACGATATAATTTAAAAATTATTAGTAAGTTTTATTTTATAGGGTCATACACCAACTAGCTTAGGCTAGATTTGTGGGGTAGGGAGTTTAAAATCCCCACAAGTGTTTAAATTTCAGACGTAGTTGGCCAATAACTAGGTAAATCCTTTTCTATGTTGATTGTATCTAGGAAGCTCCTCTCAAACGGGAGTTAAGCACGAGGCCGTGTGGAGACTTGGACTGAGGAGATAACCCTTCGATTCCTTGTCAAAGCGTAGACCAGGGTTTTTACGCATCTGGGGATTCTATCTTAGACAGGGTTCCGGGCTCAGCTACCCTGCCCATGCGTACGAATCAGGCTTGCGACTATCCCCCCAGACTGTCAATATAGTTAAGGTATCCTTTAGTCACTCTGACATCTAGGGTTCATACACAGGTACACCGAAAGGCTATTTCTGGTTGACCTTGGACGGGCTTGGAAGGTAGCCCTGGTAGAAAGTGTGGGAGGGCGGTGGGTGATTCCTCCGCTTATGCCTAAGAACATCTACAGGGATTCCAAGTAACTATCTATCAGCTTTCTTCTGGAAAGTATATCTTATACATGTTTGTATGTTTGGCTTTAGCAATTTTTAGTGAGTGCTGTATGGTTTGTCTGTACTTAGTGTGCCTTTAGGTGTGTGCTTTGTAATTTTGGTTTCCTATCAACCTCAGAATTTGTCTCCTGGTTTGAAACTATGGCTAACCCCCCTTTGAACACCAACCAAGAGATCCCCATGATGGGAATTCCTTGTAGTATTCCTCTCATGGGGAATGTTGGTGTTCCCTTGATGGCCACCCTGAATCTACCTGGATTCACCCTAGGGCTACCAGTGTGGTTGTTTTCCACTCCAACTATCCTGAATGCTCCTGATGCTTCTCAAGTGAGCTCCTTATATCAAGGGCATCAAAACACTGCTTCCCCTTCACCTATAGTTGATTCTCCTCCTCCTTCTACCTCATGCGGTGAAAGTACTGATACTCGTAATCGGCAGTCTAAAAGGAGTAAAAGAAGGAGCAATAGGAAGAAGGCACATAAGCAAGGGGGCACCTGTTCAACCTCTGCAAGTCAAGTTGAACCTCTCCACCCAGCCTTTGTTGTTCATGCTGGGGGCACCCATCCAACCTCTATAGGTCATGTTGGATCTAAGCACTCAACCTCTGCAAGTCAAGTTGATCTTCACCATCCAGCCTCTATTGTTCATGCTGGTGGGATCCTTCCAACCTTTCCAGGTCATGTTGGATCCAGTCACTCAGCCTCTGTAGTTCATGTTGAGGGCACCTGTTCAACCTCTGTTGTTCAAGTTGAACCTCCCCATCCAACCTCTGTTGTTCATGTTGGTTCCATCCACCCAGCCTCTTTCATTCATGCTGGGGGAACACACTCAACTGCTACAAAGCATGTTGATCCTAACCATTCAACCTCTATTGTTCATGTTGGTGGTGCCCATCCAACCTCTGCAGGTCATGTTGGACCCAGTCTCTCAGCCTCTTCAAGTCATGTTGGGGGCATTCTGTCAGCCTTTGTGGTTCATGCTGAAGACAATCCGTCAACCACTGCGAGTCATGTTAACACTATTGAAAAGACTGCCCATTCAAAACACAAGCCCAAGTTCCCTTGTAAGCTTTGTGAGGGAGACCACCTTACTTATAAATTCCCTTCTATTGCGGAGGTGCAAAGAGTTTGGTTTCATGGTCATCCCGTTTTTTAACTTCCTGAAGTCTCTCAACAACCAGCCTCTCTTAGTGAGGTTGGACCTAGTCACCCAGCCTCTAGTGTTCATGTTGGGGGAAAACTCTCATCCTCTGCAGGTCATGTTGAGAAAAAATAGTCATCCACTGCTATTCATGTTGACACTGTTGAGAAAACTGGTCGTTCGAAGTGCAAACTTAAGTTCCCTTGTAAGCTATGTGAGGGAGATCATCTTACTCACCAGTGCCCTGCTATCGCAGAGGTGCGAAGGAGTGTGGTTCGAGACTCAATATTTTCCTTCTCCTAAACAACCTATAGTTTCTCAACAACCTACTTAACCTTTGGTTGATCAAGTGGTCGAACCAATATTAGATTTGGCCGATCCCACTCTTCTTTCGAAGAGTGATCCTGATGTGATTGTACCAATGTCATCTTTGGTCAATCCCACTCTCCCTTTAGAAAGTAACTTTCATGAAGCGGTTGAATCGATTCCATTGTCGATCAATCCCACTCTTCCTTTGGAGAGTGAAGTGTCTACTAGTCACATTTTCTTCATTGCCAGTTCATAACTTACTGAACAAGGGGGCACGGAACTTGTTTCGGATCAACCCCCACCAAGCTCTCAGATTGCTTCCTTTGATTGGGATAGCCTATTTGAACCGCGCCTTCCTTCCGATGCACCTTTCTAGATAAAGGTCAAAGTTGAGCAATATATGATTGCTCGTTGTATTGTTGATGAAGGATCCTCAGTTAGTATTTTATCTGCTCGTGCTTGGTGAGGCATGGGATCTCCCAGCCTTGTGTTGAATTCTAGTCAGTTACTGGTGTTTGATAGAAGAACTTGTATATCCTTGGGAATTCTTGATCAAACACCTATTACTTTGGGTGGAAAGACCATCTTAGTTGACTTCATGGTGATAGAAGACCCCTTGGACTTTAATATTCTCCTTGGACGTGATTATGTCTAAGCCATGCAAGCTGTGGTGTCAACATTCTTTCGTGTGATGTACTTTAATCATGGCGAAGAAATTGTCACTATCGATCAGTTGGATTTTCTTGATCCGTCTCCTGACCCAACTAGAGACAAAGTCTTTCCTTTATTGATTCCCAGTGTTTCTATAGACACTACCCCGCCACAGGTGAACTATGTGGCCTCTTGCCCTTTGTGTTCAATTGCTACTGAGAAGTAGCCTCTGTTTTCATGCTGACCTTCTTGGGACTTGGTCCCAGCAGTTGACCAGGTGAGTCATCATGTACATACTATATATCCTTCTCTCCACTCTATCAATTCATTTGAAAGTTTAGATATGTGTTCTATCTCAGATGATTTCCTTCCTTTCGATGAAGTATTCCTAGAGTCTTTGATACAGTATGATCTTCTTTTGGATGTTGGTTCAGTTGTGACTAAGTCTAACCCTGATTTTCCTAATAAGCCTAACCTTTCTTCTTATGTTGGTCTTGTTGAGTCTTTTGACTCTCCTTTTGAACAACAAGTCAGTGATCCTGATGAGTTTGATTTTTCTTATGAATTTTTCAACTCCTGTGATATTGAGTTTGTTCCTGCAGGGTCTATCTCCCTTGTTGATTTTTTCTCTCCTTCTAAGGTTGATCTTACTAATTATAAACCCTCGAGACTTGGTTCTATAGAATATTCTTCGATTGATTCTACCTTGACTTTACCTTTTATAGAAGATAGCAAAGTCACACATGTTTCTACCAAACTGACTTGCATCAGATATTTTCTTCTGAATATGATCCTGATGTTATTGTTTTTTGGAGACAGGATTTGTAGTTGGATTCACAACTGTTTACTTGCCTCACCTTGTTGTTCAAGTCGTAATTACATTTGCATATGCCCTGCTCGTGCTTATGAGCCTGATGCCGGCTTCCATGCTTTTAGCTTATTGTATAAGCCCTCATCTTTGTTCTCATCGTCGCTTAGCCTTGTATCATTTTTCCTTTGCAACTTGACACCCTTTACCTTGAGGAGACTTTCCCCGAGTGTCTTTATCCTGATCATGTTCCTTGCATTATGCATAGGTTTGTTCCTCGCGCTTGGAACTAGTTTCGCTTGCCCCTGACACTCGTCTCCTCGCATTTAGAGCATTCTTTTTTCTCTCCTTCGAGCTCATTAAAAATAGTAAGGATGCCACTAGTTGACTTTTTCGGACTCGTTAAAACTTCATGGGAAATATTTTGAGTTTCTTTAGGCCCATGTCTGACTCCTCAAAATAGACTTGACTACCGAGTAAACTTATCCATTCAAGCTCGTTAAGAATATGTGAATGGGCATCCACATTGGTGGTAGGTTATCACTTTCTCGGACCCTATGGAATAATATGAGAAAGGAACACTCTCTTTTCTTTTGAATTGAGAAGAGTATTCTCAGGCATAAATTTTATCACTTTTCCGGACCTGAGGGACTAAACTTACAGAAAAGGAATCCCTGATATGAGCTTAGTTTTCTCTTTTTCATGCTCTGGACCAAAACATGAAAAAGATTCTGAGTGTACTTTATGTCTTTCTCATGCTCGTTAAACCCTAAAGAACAAATCATCGAGTTTATTTTTGTAAGCCCCATTTCTCGTAATCAAATGGATCTTTCCGAGTGATCTTGCCTCCCTTCACACTCGTAAAACTCAGGCTATATGCTACTTTTGAAGGAGCATTGGGTAGGTGGTAATTTAACCTTTTTCGGACCTTCCTGACTAAGTACGAAAAAGGTGCACCTTTTCTTTTTCGGAAGTTAAGAGAGTTCTTCTTTGGTATGTTTTATACTTTTTCAGCCTCAGGAGACTAAATTGGACAAAAAAGGACCCCCCCTGGAGTTTTCTATGGAGTTTTCAGACTCTCTAAACTATGAAAACACCATCGAGCATGTACTAGTTCAGGCTCGTAAAATCCATGAATCAGTGCTTTATCAAGCATTCATCTTTCTTTTCTTCGAGCTTGCCAAAAATGAAGATGGTCCTGAGTTTGCTTTCTTGGACTCGTTAAACCTTTACAAGAAAGAGGGGAAGGGAAGTTCATTCACATGTTTTTTACATCATGGTAGCAAGTCTTGTTTCCTCGAACAAAGCACCAGTTTTGAGTCTATCAATAGTTGGGTCCTAGTATTTTTGACCTTATCCTGATTCATAGTTTTCTTACACCTCCAATTGGTCTCTTTTCCAATTATATGGGGAATCTGTCAATGTCTCCTACATTATAGATTTGTTTCGTTGGTCCTATTTCGTGTCAAAAGCTGCCTAAGTCACTTTTGTGTCATGCTCACTGTTCAAGGATTAAACCTTTGTCGGCCATTCTGCAGTTGCCTTGACCTTTTGTGTTGGCCATTCCCTAGTATCAGTTCATTACAGCATGTCTTCAGTGTTCCTTGTCATGAAATTCAATACCAATTCCAGATCTAATTAGTCTTTGACTTACCTCGTGTTGGATAATGAAGGATGCCTTAATGCCTTCCTTCTAATGGATCTCTTCCTATCGACTGCAACACATCTTGCATCGTCATTTTGTTATTTGCCCAAGTTGCGCAAGACCTTGTTATACTTTATATGAAATTTTGCTGAGACATAGATCCACCTTGTATTTTTGTGGCTATGATCGAATGTTGAGCATGGATCCACCTTGTTCATTTGTGGCCATGACTCCTTTATATTTGATATGGTGCCTTTTTGCACATTGAGCGACCATGATAGTTTCATCAGTTATACATATGTTGGATCCTTCTGTATCTTTATGGTGATGTTTTGTATATGGACGTGTATGTCCCAGAGATCAGTTTTTCTGACATTTATCTCTCTTATAGGTACCTTTGTTCGAGCCTTTTGATCTTGGATTCTCTGCTCTCTCTATACTCAGTTGTTTCCTTTATAATGTATTTCGTCTATCATCTTTCCCTCTAACCTCACACATTAGGGGGCATCTGTTATAGCTCAAAATGACACATCTCTACATGTGACCACTTTCCCATGATTTCGTAGCATGTCGACACTTACATAACGGCACTTCATGAAAGTCATTGAAAGTCACTTAAAAAACACCTATCTTGGAGGAACCATATCTTGAGTTTTGTAACTCCTTTTGACCTCATCTCTGCACCGTTGGAAAGGTATTTCAGTTAGCTAAAACTTTCCAGAAGACACCAAAGTCTAAAAATGCCCAGAAATACCCTAAAAATGAGTGTTTTGTCTATACACGGGTTGCCTTAAGGCAAACCCGTGAATGATACGCGAGTTTCTCTCTATCATACCCGCGTATACAAAAAATTGCTCATATACGCGACTTGCTGTATTAGCAACCCGCGTATACTTTTCGTATACACGACTGTCCAGTTATGCAACCCATGGATGCCTTTTAAAAATGTCAAAAAACACGCCTTTTGAATTTCGGTTAGTTTGGGTAGTTATGCAACTGACTCCTTCAGTTGTAACCACTTTGTCTTCGCCCCTAACTCTTCCTTAAGCATATAAATAGAGGTAGGGAGGTCCATGAGAAGGGACTTGAATTTCTGCATTGTTATGCTTGAGGAATTGGAGCTCTCTTTGCCCAGACCTTTGCCCTAGAAGCATTCTCCTTGTGTTGCAGAGCTTGGAGGCTGAGTTCCTTTGAGAAGAGAAGCAGCAGAACCGGATCAAGGTTTCGTGAGGTGCCGAACTTGAAGAGAAGGTATACTTGTACTTGTTTTCAATATTAATAAAGATGTGATGTCCTTCTTCTTCCCAAATCATTGTTCAATGTGTGATTGAATCTCTTTTTATGATCATATGATGCTGTTATTTAGATCATTATTTCATTCTTATTTGATTATCATTGTTTTATATGTGGTCATAATGGTTTGAGGAAGGTATAATTCGTTTTGCAGGTCTCTTGGAGTGAGAGGAGCAAGAAGAGGATTGAAGAGAAATCTTGGACCAGCCTTCAGTTAATCAGGTGTGGACCTTTCTCATCTCTGAAACTTGCTTATATATGCTTGCTGAACATTATACATCCACCTTTCAACCCCAGTATGTTGATGGCCTCTTAAACCCTAGCCATAGGATACTTTCCTTTACAACAGAACCTTTATAACACTTCCTCCTCATCATCATCATAAACATCTTCATCATCACAAACATCTTCATCATCATCATCATCACCTACATCACCATCCTCATCCTCATCATCACCATGATCATTGATCATCGATCATCATCATCAACATCACCATGATCATCATTTTCATCATCATCTC
The DNA here is from genome assembly GCA_001517045.1 of Pseudotsuga menziesii. Classification (NCBI taxonomy): domain Eukaryota; kingdom Viridiplantae; phylum Streptophyta; class Pinopsida; order Pinales; family Pinaceae; genus Pseudotsuga; species Pseudotsuga menziesii. The sequence continues at coordinate 43,996 of LPNX010266895.1, forward strand.
CATCTTCATCATCATCATCAACATCATCAACATCATCATCACGATCATCATCATCAACATCAACATCATCATCATTGTTGTCATCATCCTCATCATCGTCGTCGTCATCATCATCATCATCATCAGCCTCATCATCAGCATCACCTTCCTCATCATCATCATCATCATCATCATCATCATGAACATCATCGTAACCATTGCCGTCATCATGATCAACATCATCATCACCATCGTCATCATCATCATCATCTTCATCATCCTCCTCCTCCTCCTCCTCCTCCTCCTCATCATCATCATCACCATCAACATCATGAACATCATCATCACCATCGTCGTCATCATCATCATCACCATCGTCGTCATCATCATCAACATCAACATCATCATCATCAACCTCATCATCACCATCATCCTCCTCATCATCATCACCTTCATCATCATCATCATCACCATCCTCATGCTCATCATCACCATGATCATTGGTCATCGATCATCATCACCATCTTCATCCTCATCATCACCATGTTCATTGGTCATCGATCATTATCACCATCCTCATCCTCATCATCACCATGATCATTGATCATCAATCATCATCACCATCCTCATCCTCATCATCACCATGATCATCGATCATCGATCATCATCATCAACATTGGCATGATCATCATCATCATCATCATCAACATCAACATCATTATCAACATCATCATAATGATCATCCACATCACCATCAACATCATCATCACCAGCGTCGTCATCATCATCATCATCATCATCATCATCCTCATCATCCTCATTATCATCATCATTGTCATCATCATCATCATCAACATGATCATCATCATCACCATCAACATCATGAACGCCATCATCACTAGTGTCATCATCATCATCATCATCATCATCATCAACATCGTCATCATCATCCTCATCATCCTCATCATCATCATCCTCCTCCTCATCATCATCACCATCAACATCATGAACATCATCATCACCGTCGTCGTCATCATCATCATCATCAACGTCATCCTCCTTTGCATCATCATCATCAACATCATCGTCATCATATCATCATCATCGCCATCATCATCATCATCATCATCATCATCAACATCATCGTCATCATCCTCATCATCATCATCATCATCCTCATCATCATCATCATCATCGTCAACATCATGAACATCATCATCACCGTCGTCATCATCATCATCATCATCAACATCCTCCTCCTCCTCCTCATCATCATCAACATCATCGTCATCATCATCATCATCATCGCCATCATCATCACCATCGTCACCATCCTCATCCTCCTCCTCCTCATCATCATAAACATCATCATCACCATCATCACCATCATCACCATCCTCATCCTTATCATCATCCTCATCCTTGTCCTCCTCATCATCATCATCATAAACATCTTCATCTTCACCATCATCACCATCATCATCATCATCCTCATCCTCATCATCATCATTGTCACCTTCATCATCATCATCACCATCAACATCCTCACCATCATCTTCATCATCATCATCACCATCATCACCATGATCATTGGTCATCGATCATCAGCACCATCCTCATCCTCATCATCACCATGATCATTGATCATCTATCATCATCATCAACATCGCCATGATCATCATCACCATCGTCGTCATCATCATCATCGTCATCATCATCAACATCATCAACATCAACATAATCATCAACATCATCAACATGATCATCATCATCACCATCAACATCATGAACATCATCATCACCAGTGTCATCATCATCATCATCATCATCATCATCACCGTCGTCGTCGTCATCATCATCATCAACATCAGCCTCATCATCATCATCAACAACATCAACATCATCGTCATCATCATCATCATCATCGCCATCATCATCACCATCGTCACCATCCCCATCCTCCTCACCCTCCTCCTCATCATCATCACAACCATCTTCATCATCATCATCATCATCATCACCATCATCACCATCCTCATCCTCCTCATCATCCTCCTCATCCTCATCCTCCTCCTCCTTATCATCATAAACATCTTTATCATCATCATCATCACGATCATCACCATCCTCATCCTCATCATCACCATCATCATTGATCATCGATCATCATCATCAAAAGAGGCATGATCATCATGTTCATCATCATCTCCATCTTCATCATCATCATCATCTTCATCACCATCGTCATCATCAACATCAACATCATCATCACCATCGTCATCATCAACATTAACATCATCATCACCATCAACATCACCTTCCTCATCATCATCATCATCACCTTCATCATCATCATCATCAACATGATCATCATCATCACCATCAACATCATGAACATCATCATCACCATCGTCGTCATCATTATCATCATCATCATCATCACCATCATGATAATCATCATCGTCTTCATCACCATCACTATGGAGGGATGGAGTAAGGGAGAAAAAGGAACATATAGGGAGGGATGCAGAGAGAATGAGGGAGGTATATCTAGAAAGAGATAGGGATATGTAGGGATTATTGGGGCTATAGAGAGAAACACTTATATGCATGAAAAGAAGGGAACACTAAAAACATGTGTTTTGTTGCTAGCCATAGAAAACATTTGGGAAGTTATGATCTTATTCGTTGCCCTAGTCGTGCACCCACTCTATTAATTGTGCTTAACCATATCACGTGCGCATTATACTTATACAAATCGCATACGCGTTTTTACTCTATATGACGCATGCACATTTTGGGACTATAAAAACATTGAATTGTTTTTGTCCGAGAGCAACTTCACTCTGTTTTTATGAATTTATCCGATTACCGCGCGTTTTTTTTTAGGAGCACGAGCCCGCCTATGAAAATACTCACAATTTACACATTCTCCATCATTCTTTTTGTTATGCAGGTGCAACATTGAGGATATATTTCATGGTTGAGGAGCACAAAGGATAAGATATCAAGCTTGAATGTCATTTCATGGTTATATACACAATTGTACAAGAAAATCAGCTTGAGGAACAATTTATGATTTAACTTTCATTTGCTTATTATTCAAGAGAACCAAAGGTAAATTTTCCCATTCATTA
>LPNX010266895.1:47153-78716 GCA_001517045.1 Pseudotsuga menziesii
GCAATTGAGAAGGAAGATTGAAGCACATTGAAGGATCAATAGTTATAAAGCAAGTTAAAGGTTTCAAAGCTCTTAAATGAGGAGCAACAAAAACAAACTATATTGACATTGATCATTGTGGTGATGGGGAATGTACGTAACCGAGGAAGAAAATCAGCAAGGAAGATGAGACCTCAAGAAGCCATTGAAGAAGAGAAAGAAAAGAAAAGAATAGACATGATGAATTGGAGGCTTTCTTTGGAAACTAATCCAAATCCAATTATATAGGATACAACGGTTCGTCCTATTAATCCAGCACAAGAAAAAAGGAAGCATTCACTAGAGGGACCTTTAATTTCCACAATAGTTGTTGAACAAGCACCCCATGGAAGTATTCAAGAAGCAAAATGTAGGTGCTCATTAGGGGATGTTTCAAATCCCACATCAAGTCAAAGTGATAAGTTACCATCTCAAGATGAAGCTCGTGAAGATGCGTTGTACATGGAGCCTACTGTTGAAGAGGTGTTGGACATGGAGCCTACTGTTGAAGAAGAAAATATTATCCAGACCATTTATGAGGATGTTGGACTTCCACCATCCAACTACCAGGAAGAGAATGAAGGACAACAAGTTGCTACTAAAATGCCAGAGCATATTGTTGATGCACTAGATGATAGAAATCCAACCCCCTTACCTGCATTAGAAAGCACACGCCGAAGAACTCTGAAGCGTATACAAGTTGATGAAGGACTCCTCAATTCCATTGAAGGTACGCTATCTAAATGTAGTATTGCTTATCAAACTCAACAGATACTAAATAAATATTTTGTTTCTAAATGTGATGGAGATAAATGTAGATTATTTTTATCATTGTTAAATCTAGGGGCATGAATATTGTTAGGAAATCGTTAGGGATAAAGATGATAAAGCCTTCTAGACCAAGTTCTCATATAGTTAAAAGCTTAGTAGATTCCTTTGGTAAAATTGGTAAGAACACATGGTCAAAGGACCGCAATGCGGCTCGTCGTGTGTTGTCACAAGCAATTGTAAATAAGAACACCAGGGTCCTTCGTTTTCTCAAGCCTACATCTAAACTAGTTAATTTGAATGTAAAAACCCTCCGTAGGTATTCTATTAGAAGAGAACATCTTGACACAACCGCCCAGACAGACTTTTGGGCCTTTATTGGTCAGTTGCCATGTCGTGACATGAAGCTAGTTGATGCAGTAAAGGGACTAGTGCGGAGTTTTTTGCATGATCACACAAGTCCTTCTTCAAACCGGAAGGATGTACTAAAACTGAGAAGGGGTTCAAAGGACCGTGAACCACATATTAAGCATCTTCTTGATATAACACAGACATAACTATATGAGAAATTTAGGAATGAACATAGACAATTGAATTTGGGGCAAAGATCTTTTGAGAAATGTAAGCCCTGGTATGTTAGAATAAATACTCTTCGTAACACTTGTTGTTGTAGATACCATGTAGAATATGAATATTACTATGAAACATTTTTGTACATTTGTCATGTGTTGCATACTAACCATGTGCAGGATTGCTCCTTGACAATACCACCGACCTCATCAAGAGAATTCATTCATAGTATCATGTGCAATAGGCCTGAGGGGCAAAATTACTATGCAAAATCCTGTTTGGATGGAACTTGCTCCAACTATGCTGGAATGGCAATATTGAGCCATTGTATGCATGCGACTGGAGACAATGAATTTGGGAATATGGTTACATACATGAAAAGTTTCAAATATATCAACTATGAAATAGTCCCAGGGAAAGAAAGCAAAAAAATATAATTGGCGACTTCTTAGGTACATGCATTTATCTATAAATTTATGTTTGAACAGTTGCATTCATTCCTTACTTACAAACAAACCTGATCATATTGAGATCATTTTGTGTCAATAGGTACAAGTTAGTGTCTTCATCAAGGAATTTATTGAAAAGACACGTCAATATGTTCAGCATGTCCACTTGGCACGCCGGTAGGATGAGAAGTTTAGAATATGCAGAGATACATTTCCTCATGGTACTATACTTTTAGTTGTTGATTTTGTCAAGAACTACACTCTGCAACCTCAAAATGAGATCCAAAGTCAATATTATCACTCTGAGCATGTTTCCTTGATGGTGTATAGCACATATCGGCATGGCCCAAATGGCAATGAAGAGAAAAGAGAAATTCTAAAGGAATATCACTTCTACATAAGTGATGATAGGTGCCATGAATTCCACTATGTACGTCATTGCTTCATCATGTTCTATGATCATTTGAAGGGCAGGAACATACAGATGGATCGACACTAGATTTGGTCTGATCGATGTACTGGTCAGTTAAAAAATGCACGCATATTTCAATGGTTGTGTTCATTGCATAAAAACTACAAAGTTCCACATATGTGGAACTATTTTGAGACTGGGCATGGTAAAGGAGAGCATGATGGAGCCGGAGCATGTGTCAAATCAACCCTACGAAGAGAGGAATTGAAATTATCTACAATATCTACTATTCGAAATGCTCAATCTATAGTCAAGTGGTGCACGTCAGCAATGGGAGAGGAATCAGCTATGCAAGTAGAATCCACAAGAAATAGACATGTGGAGAGATTGTTTTGGGAGGTGGTAGACATAGATCGTTCACATGCATGGGAATGCAAGACTGTTCCTGGGGCTCGTGGTTTTCATTCGGTTCGAAGCTCTGATAACCCAGTATTTGAAATTTGGACCAGAAAACTATCTTGTTTTTTCCCGCCTTGTTGTGATGGTGACTGGGATATGTGTGAATCATTGGATTGGGTTGATGGATGGGATCTCATATCACTTCCACTTGATCAGTGTGCAATTGTTGAGTTAACTCCGTTGGAAGAAGACTAATCGTCTATTTCTATATATTTTGATCATGTATCAGACCTTGTACAACCTGGTATGATGCATTTTCTTAACATTAATGGCCTTGTATCACACGAAAAATATTTGCTCATATACCTACAATCATACTATGCAAGACACATATACGCAGTGGTTGCCTCAAAAGATAGTGAATGGGGTGGTGATTATTGGTTGGCACGTTGTATAGAGGGAAATCAAACCCTCATTATGTCCATGACTGGTGATGAAGACAACCACTTCCCCATCGGGTCTGTGGTTGTTAAAGGTGAATATCTTACACATGACAACAATGCAAGAAAGAAGGGTGGATATGTTTACAGGGATTACAAACCAGGTGCAAGTGTGTATCACTTTACCAACTTAATCATTGGTACAAACCTCTAGGTACGAACAATGCCTGGTCGGAATTCATTGAAGGTACCCTACTTCTTACCGGATACAGAGCATGAGAGACTAATGGAGACCATCATTATAAGAGATGATTCAGAGGGCTTGGTTGTATGATAATAGGTGGGATATAGCATGATGAGGTATGTATCATAATTTTAATTTTCCCATGTATGTTTCTTATGAATATGTCAATTTTGTGTTCTTGTACGCTACTTCTTTCCGGATACATAGCACGAGAGACTAATGGAGACCATCATTATAAGAAATGATCTGGAGGCCTTGGTTGTATGATATTAGGTGGGATCTAGCATGATGAGGTATGTATCATAATTTTAATTTTCCCATGTATGTTTCTTATGAATATGTCAATTTTGTGTTCTTGTATGCTACTTCTTATCAGATACATAACACGAGATACTAATGGAGACCATCATTATACGAGATGACCCAGAGGCCTTGGTTGTATGATATTAGGTGGGATCTAGCATGATGAGGTATGTATCATAATTTTAATTTTTCCATGTATGTTTCTTATGAATATGTCAATTTTTTGTTCTTGGTATGCGAAATTTTCCATAATGTTGTTTATAAATATGCCAAAAATTCTCTTGTATGTCAAGTTAATGAACATGCCAAATTTTACGTATGATCAATAAACCATATATATCAATCATATGAACATTTCAAGATCTCATTCACATGATATACATAACATTAGAATACATACATGTACCTCTGTAGGTCATACCTATCAAAGTTCTTTGTAGGCTCTCTTACAGGACTAAAACCCTAATTTTTCAAGTAGGTAATATTGTCATTGTTTTCAGCCGATATATACAACTAGGATGATGGAAACAAGATGCCAAAATGATAAACTTATGTTTTAAGGCTTGTATAATTTCCTTCTTGGCAACTCACCTCTTATACCCGCATGTCCATTGCCAAAGGGGTATTTCCTAGTAGTGTTGGAATTTCATCTCATTTTTTTTTATTTAAAAGTTTAATTTCTACTTAAAAGATAATAAAATATAATAAGAGATTTGTGCCAAAGCTGGACAATGCATTTCATGCCAACGAAGGCCAAACTTGTTAAACCTTATCCCTAGCTAGGTTTTATTATTTAACATGCAAGGCCCATAACCATAACCCTACCTAGGAAACCCTAATCCTAATCCTAATCTTATCTTACTGTCACAACTCAATTCAAAATCAATTTAATGTCCAATTCAACTTTTTCAAATCTGGTGGACTTATGCTTCAAATCCAACTCTACCGTGAAGGTGTGGCTAGAGTTCCCACATAACAGGTGCCTAAACATGCTTGCACGACCCACCGAAAGCCCTTTTTTATGCATGGTTTCCATTCTATGCCCCGGGTAGGGATTCAACAGGTGTCCCTGAAAGCCTGTAGGAGGTGGGATTCAACGTGCCACAGAATCATGACCGTTGCTCAAATCGATGAACCGTCAGCTTCGTTGGATTCAAGAAATCGAGATAGTGCTAGGGTGGCCCTCTAATCTAGTTCCATGGAGAAGAGACCATTATTTTGGTCAATTTTGGAAACTAGGGTTTTGCTTAGTAAGTGAATGTGAAATTTTTGCACATGGGGGTCAAATTCACATATTTCTTGACCGTGAAGATGTGCCTAGCGTTCCCACATAACACATGCCTAAACACGCTTCCACGACCCACCGAAAGCCCTTTTTTATGCACAGTTTCCATTCTATGCCCCGTGTAGGGATTCAACAAGTGTCGTTGAAAGCCTGTAGGAGGTAGGATTCAACGTGCCACAAAATCATGACCATTTATTGGATCGATGAACCGTTGGCTCCCGTTGGATTCGAGACATCAGGGTAGTGCTAGGGTGGCCCTCTAATCTAGTTCCATGGAGAATAGACCATTATTTTGGTCAATTTTGGAAACTAGGGTTTTTCTCAGTACGTGGATGTGAAATTTTTGCACATGGGGGTCAAATTCGCGTATTGCTCGACCGTGAAGGTGTGGCTAGTGTTCCCACATAACAAGTGCCTAAACATGCTTTCACAACCCACCGAAAGCCCTTTTTTAAGCACAGTTTCCATTTTTTATGGTTTTGCTCAGTAAGTGAATGTGAAATTTTTACACATGGGGGTCCAATTTGCATATTGCTCAACCGTGAAGGTGTGGCTAGCGTTCCCACATAACACATGCCTAAACACAGTTTCACAACCCACCAAAAGCCCTTTTTTATGCACGGTTTCCATTCTATGCCCCGGGTAGGGATTCAACAAGTGTCCCTGAAAGCCTCTAGGAGGTGGGATTCAACATGCCACAAAATCATGACCATTACTCGGATCGATGAACCATTGCCTCCACTAGATTCAGGACATCAGGATAGTGCTAGGGTGGCCCTCTAATCTGGGTCCATGGAGAAGAGACCATTATTTTGGTCAATTTTGGAAACTAGGGTTTTGCTCAGTAAGTGAATGTGAAATGTTTGCTCATGGGGGTAAAATTCACATATTGCTTGACTGTGAAGGTGTGGCTAGCATTCCCACATAAAAAATGCCTAAACACACTTGCGTGGCCCAGCGAAAGCCCTTTTTTATGCACGATTTCCATTCTATGCCCCAGGTAGGGATTCAACAGGTGTCCCTGAAAGCCTGTAGGAGGTGGGATTCAACGTGCCACAGAATCATGACCGTTGCTCAGATCGACGAACCGTCAGCTCCGTTGGATTCTAGACATAAATATAGTGCTAGGGTGGTCCTCTAATCTAGTTCCATGGAGAAGAGACCATTATTTTGGTCAATTTTGGAAACTAGGGTTTTGCTGAGTAAGTGAATGTGAAATTTTTGCACATAGGGGTCAAATTCGCATATTGCTTGACCGTAAAGGTGTGGCTCATGTTCCCACATAATACATGCCTAAAAAAGCTTGCATGAACCACCGAAAGTCCTTTTTGATGCACGGTTTCCATTCTATTCCCCAAGTAGGGATTCAACAGGTGTCCTTGAAAGTCTACAGGAGGTGGGATTCAACATGCCATAGAATCATGACCATTGCTCGGACCGACAAATCGTCCACTATGTTGGATTTTGAACATCGAGATAGTGCTAGGGTGGCCCTCTAATTTTCTTCCATGGAGAAGAGACCATTATTTTGGTCAATTTTTGAAACTAGGGTTTTGCTTAGTAAGTGAATGTCCAATTTATACACATATGGGTTGGCTTTTCAAATTCCTTGACCGTGAACGTGTGGCTAGTGTTGCCACATGGAACCTGCCTAAACACGCTTGCAAGACCCACTAAAATCCCTTTTTAATGCATGGTTTACACTCTATGCCTCGGTTAGGGATTCAACGGGTGTCCCTAAAATCCTGTAGGAGGTGGGATTCAACGTTCTATAGATTGATGAACATTGCTCAGATTGATGAACCATCAGCTCCATTGGATTCAATACATTGCGATAGTGCTAGAGTGGCCCTCTAATCTAGGTCCATGGACAAGGGATCATTTTTTTTGTCAATTTTGGAAACTAGGGTTTATCTCAGTAAGTGAATGTGAAATTTTTGCACATAAAGGTCAGCTTGAAGGCGATTGTAGATCTTCCCCTCATACAAGAGACATGAGCATTTGTACGATGAAATGCAGGAGGAGACAATGCCATTATGTCAGTAACCATGTAATGGAACATGTTTATGTTTAGAAACAAGTGGTCATTCTATTACGCCATTATTACAAAATATATATATCTTCACGCTACGAATGCTTCGAAAATTCCATGTGCATTAATCAAACATAACTTTCATCTCTTTCAAAGTTGTTACTCGAGGCCATTCATCAAATGCCATGTACATTAACAAAATGATAAAATAATGTGCAGGACATACATAATGTGCAGGATATAGTCATAACCATTATTTTGAATCAACCTTATAATACTTAGATACTTTTAGGTTTGATGTGTATCTCATGTATTCGTTAGATGAAAGACATCATGCCAAACAATAATTTTATTTATGTAGACCACACTGGTGCATCACTTAAGTGTGTCAACTTCGTGCATCCTTTAAACGTTTGTTAGGTTGTTATATGGGTAAGGTGTTTTTGTATTCCACCAATTTGGATCAGCTGCTTAGCTGTGCTGGGTGCTTAAATGTGTATTAGACCTATGTTCCATCTTTTTGAATACAATTTGACATTGTTAATATAACATTGTATATGCAATTGGATCGTGGTAAAAAACAATTAAAATGTACAATTTTTTCTTTCCGTAATTTATTGTAATTGTGCATTATTCTCAAATTTATAACTGATATCTCCATGCAATTGTAAAATCTATAAAAAATTGGGAACATTACACATAGAAACATTCTTCGCCACACATGTATAATGACACTTAAAAGACTGAACCATGAATATTTCAAGAGCCTTGATATGAAATATTTTTTATATCATGAAAGTTATAATACAAAAATAGAAGGCCTATCTATGGCCTGTCAATGTACATGTATCAAAAACATATTTGATGTACATGTGCAAAAAAAAGTACATCTGTCCTGGATCACGCCCCTATACTCTAACTCCAGATTGTACATAAAAATACATATTTGTCCTGGACTAACACATCAAAAATATAACTTTCTCTTGTTTTTCCCAGACCCTGATGCTCTTCGGCTATGTCTATGACCACTGTGCCTCTCTGGCGACTGCAAATCAATGACAATATTTCTTGATCAGGTAACTGAACTACTATTTTCCATCAATAACAGAGTTTGAAAATTTAAAATATGACTCAATTTTAAATAAAACAAAGACTCACTGCATCCGTAGGGGGTATAGATGCCTGTGGTGTCGAGGGTGTAGGTGCCTCTGCCGTCCTCCACCTTGCAGTGAGCCTCTCTGCCATGCTTCTCTGCGAATAAAAAAAAATATGTCAATTATCTCAAGAATTATCAACATGTACATGAATGAGAAAGTACTAATCAATTATGTAAAAAATGAACATCTCACCGAAAAAACCATTTCTAGGGGATTAGGATGGGACTATTCAGTATTAAGAGCAGCCGTAGGTTGAACATCAACCTCAGTTGCGTGCACTAATGGACCAAGGTGTGCCTACATTCACCAAATGATTAAATAGTTAGACATCGTGCATGTCTAGAAACAATACAAATGAAATGTACAATTACAAATATTCAAGTAGATGTACCTCACTGTGACTTACCCCTATTGTAGATGTAGCATTGACAGCGACATCAACAATCCCACTAAGTTCTGGCACAGATGACTCTACATCCTGATACTGTAAACATGTGAAAATAACATTAAGAAAATCCACTTGTGAAGTGAATTCATAGCTAACCAACAACTGCCATTGGAAGTGTGCACATTACCGTGGGATGAGTAGGTTGATCCTCATGCACACCTTCTCTGTTCAAGGAAGAGGGACCTCGTCTGGTGTAAACAACCCCCTTATCTATGTTTGGACTATGGGGAGATCCAAACCAAAGAGGCGGTGCAGGGATCTGCGATGACGTCTGCATTCATAATGTGTTACCATAGTTAGACATGGATTTGAATGGATGGAATAATATGTACTGAAAAAATAACATGTTGTAATATACTTAGCCCTTCTTAGGACATATCTCCACCATGGGAGTGACCGCTTCCATCAATTTCTTGCCCCTCTTCAGATGCCTCTAGCATCTGCAAGTTTAAAAATTATATTTACATTAGCGATCTATAAAGGAGTGTACAGTAAGAAATTTAAATAATTCAAACAAGATTCAATCATAACCCATGTACTTACATTCTTCAAGTAGTCGTAAATTCCACCCTGGACAATGTCGTTGATATCAATGTCTCCAGCATCACATTCTAAGTGGGGTTCCTGCAACTTCAAAAATTGTAAATATTAGACATTTTAATAAACTAATCAAGACTAACACATGCATTAACAAAATTATATGTAATAACAAAATGACAAGTGTTTAAATATTACCTCAATTGTGGTTCTTTGGGCCTTGGGTACAACCACACCGGGTGCAGTACCACCCCCGTGAGAGGAATCAATCTCCTGCAAGAGTAAATATTGCATATATATTATGAATATTTTATTATGTTATATATAGTATGGAACAATTGAAAATTGAACAATAATAGAGTTTTAAAAACAATTCCTTACCTGACCACCAGTCATCGTAGTGGTACCATGTCTTGGTCCAGGACCATAACAGGGTCCCCCACACGATGTGCAGATGTGTGGCTCGCTCTGAGGAACATGGGATGTCGGTCTATGCCCACCAATAGATGTCCCTCCACCATCAGAATCTAGTGGTTGTACACCAGCAGAGGAAGAGGGTGCTCTCTGGTCAATAGTGGTCGTGTGTCAAGAGACCATCTCAGCTAGAGTCGAAAATGCCTCCTGTGTCTGGGAAACCATGTCACGTGCAGCAGGGATGTCTTCCCTTGGCAGCTAGGCACGGGGTGGAGGTATCTATGGATTGGAATCCCTATGCCTAGCACGGGGTCGGTGTTGGGGCATCCCCCTACCAACTCCCTGGAAGCCCAACATGTCAAAATAGTTGACATGTTTCCCCATCACAAACTCTGCATACAGTTTTCAGAGGAAGTACATCGGTACTTCCCTATTGTTGTGAGGGGGAATGTCAAAAACCATGTACCACCTATCCATCCAATTGTCTTTGATGGGTGAAAAAGTGCACCACTCAATAGAAATATGTGGCCTACTGATCTCCGGAATGTCATCTGTCCCAGGAAGTCTGAACAATGAATAGATGGCTTGTTTTGTCATTTTCAGCTTTTTTACCTCATTGTAACTTAACCCATCAGCATATTGTTGTCTTTTCCTCTCCCTGTAAGATGTGATGCTATACAAAGCATCGTTCGATCTTACAATCGTATCAACAATAGACAACAATGAATCTGACAAGGAGCGGTGGAGCTCATCTCTAGCCCTCCAAGCTAAACCAATCTCTCTCAAATGGACAATAAATCTCAGTATCTCTTCATTGTTATGATCCATAGTAGCCACTGCAATCATAAATACAAATAAAATGCCATTATAAATATAAACACGTGATATAATGACATATCTAAGAACTGAAAACTATGTAACTAATGACATATAAACTAAATATATCATGTCAATTTAAAAATTTATCTTGAATTTTACAGTAAAGAATAAACATTTAACATTTTTTTCATTTCATATTTATGTCCTAAATTCAAGTATTAATTCCAATTTTTAAGTACATGCATGTGTACATAAAGTGTCTTGAGTGCATATGTTGATTGCGAAGCTCCTCTAGCTTATTTTAAGGCTTGGATTATGAAGTTTCGTCAAAATTGTGAGGTGCTGATTATTGCCTTTGTAGGACCAGCTCCCAATATGCGGGTAGAGGCAACAACTAGACCCTAGAATAGGCGGCATAATGTGTTGTTGATGAATACAATCCCAGTATAGGCAACAATTTTGTTAGATATGTAATTATTCATTGTAGTGTGATGTTTTTTGCACTCCAAAGGCTATTTAGCAGAAATTTATAGATTTTATGGTTGCAAGGGTTCCACTAGATTAAATATCATGTATGATCTAGTATGTGATTGGCATGTTTAATCAAATACATCAACCTACCTACGTATCTTCACGTTCATAGAGTCTATTGTTGAACTTTGTTGTCTTGACCTTAATCAAAAAGTACCCTTTGTTCAAGATGAAATATTTGTTAAAAGCATGGGAAGCTTCTATACCTTGTTTTGACACTTGGATTGGGAAGTTTCATCAAAACTATAAGGTGTTTAATAATGTTCTTGGAAGAGAAACTTCGAGAAGTTTCATCAAAATTATAACTTGGTGTTTATTTGTGGATTTTGGTATGGATTCACAAGGATCCTTGTGAATATGCATATGGAAATAGTGAAATTCATTTGTTTTTTGAGTTAATTGGGGTTTTGGTTTCCATTGGGCATGGGAATTTTGGGTATGAATTTTGTTAAATAATCAAAATTATTTAATTTTTATCATTAAATTAGGGAATTGGTTTCAATTGGCCAATTACATTGGGGTTCTTGTTTCCATTGGGTTTTTGTTTCAATTGCCCAATTCCATTAGGCAATTCCATTGGGTTTTTGTTTCAATTGGCCATAATTTAATTTAATATGGTTTAATTTTTCAATCTAGGGCAAATAAATTGATGAAGAAAGAGAAAAACACATGAAAAGAAATGAGGAAAATACCTCACAAAGGGGAGGTTTATCCAAAGGTGGATATGGAGGGCCTTGGCACACCCAAAATTGCGTTTGCCCAGTCGATATTTGCTCCTCCTTGGTCTAATAGTCGCGCGATGAGGAGAAAAAGACAGCCTCGGCCAGTTTTAAAAAAAAACAGGCTTTCCAAATCGCACCTCTGTTTTAGTGAACAAAATCGTGCACACAATTTTGTTCATTAAAACGGAGGCGTGATTTGTCTTACTATCCTAGTTGGCATGCCTATTGCCAGCCTTGGGACTAGGCTTGCAGGTTTGGGATTGCTTGGGATGATTTCTTTTTTTTGGATTAAGAGTGATTGACTTCACTCCACCCTTGCATCTAAAAGGTCCCTCAACTTCTTGCACACACCCATATGAAACTTGGAGGACTAACAACATGCTTGTAGATAAAAAGAAGCTTAAATATTGGTTTTAGGTAATATTTAAAAAAAAAGTGAATATTCTAAAAATTCCCCAAAAAAAAGTATTATGTAATATTTTATGGTTAATTGACTAACATGAATAAACAAAAAAACTAAAGATTCTTAACACAGCCACTTATTGTTTTCCAGTAAAAACTCTCACCATGAAAAAAGAAGATCAACATTAAGATCAATGCGAATGAAGAATTCTTAAGACATCCCGGTTTAAATTGCTTTCCAAGTAAAAGCTATCACCGTGAAAAAGGAAGATCAAAATAAAGATCAATTTATGATGGTGTAGGAGTTCTCATTTATTAGTTACATGTTCACTAACATGGACTCATCTTAACTCCTGCTTTTAAAAACTTACAACACTTACAAACATCAAATTACATTTTCCTTTTTCTTTGTTTTTCTGATATTTTTATATTAGATATGTTATTTTTTTTCATTTTGTATAATAACACACCAACACATATACATGACACAATTTTAAGATAATAACATATATACATATATAAGTTAAATAGTTATGTTGGTTATACAGAATTTATAATAATTCCATCCAAATCATACTAACACATTTGCATTACTTAGCAATAATATCATATATTTAAATTATTTAAATTTATATGACTTAAGCATTATAAATATTTATTTATAATAATCTCATTACATAATCTCTCAATCATATTTTTATATAGACAAACTCTGTAAGAACCTAGTGAAGAAAAGTGATCCCTAAACACATATTGTTGATATAACTGTGTATAACCCCTAAGCACATATATCAAAGTGTATATATTATATACATTCCAATAGATCTAAAAACTCCAACAAATTCGTCATCAAATAGCTTTGAAAAGTGTAAAAAATAATGGATGAAAATGATTTGAAATGCCAAAACTGCATTATAATTATAATTTTTTTAAAATAATTAAATATTTTATTTAAAAATAATAGATATTAAAATTACAAAAAAGAAAACTGGATTATAATTATAAAAAAGTAGTTTTAATAATTAAAATATTTTATTTATTAATAATGAAAATTAAAATTACAAAAAAAAGTAAATATGTATATGAATTTGCTAAAATTATTTAAAAAAATAAAATTATCACAACTTATTGTTTAAATATATTGATTGTAACAATATAACCATTATGGAGATTATATTTATTTACTTAATTGATTTCATTCCAATTTTATTTTTAATATTTTATATAATAAATGAATAATATTAAAGTTTGAATATAAAGTAAAATAATACGTGATAAAAAATTTCAAAATATTTTAGATTTTATTTTACTAACATTTCGAAACAATTTATATATTTGAATACAAGAGCTACAAGGTGGCAACATCCCCGACATTGCATGAGTGATAGCTAGTGGTTTCCAATTGCCTATGAAAAAAATTAAAACACAATAAAAATATATTAAATTTTGTTATAGCCTACTTAAAATAGATTAAATTTTGTTATAGCCTACTTAAGATTTGACTACTTAGAAGACTCTAGGCTCAAGTTCTATTTCAATGGATCCAAAGTGAGGATGAGCTTTACCAGCTTTGCGAGAACGACTACTACATCTCAAATAAGCCATGAAAGACATAAAGACAAGCCTAAATACAGAGTGGGGATGAACCATTTTTTATTAGCTAAATGATAAATTGTTGATGCTTGTTGGGTGGTTAAGCTAATTCCTTCAGTATCAAAGTATCAGAATTCGAAACTAACTTCTCCTTCTAAAATGGTACCCACCTCTCTCTTGGAGTTGCACATTTGGGATTGAAAATTAAGTTATCCTCTAAAGGAAGGGTAGAAAGGAAAAAGAAAGGCAATGAAAGAGAAGGCAATACTCCATATTTGAATAATGCTAAGCCAATATAAGAAAAAGAAGAAATTGAAAGAAAGCAAAACCTTCCTCCTTGATCGAAAACTCACCACCTACCCTTCAATCAAATAGAAAAGTTTTAGTGAAGTAATACAACAATTTCCATTATTACATATATCATAATAACCACTTATGTAAGTATACACCTATTTAAAAAAAGCCTATTAATAAAAATTAATAACATTTTGATTTTTTTTTATCATGAAAATAAGTTCAACCTAATTATTTGTCCCTTCTTTGAAATGGTTTCTTAAGATTTTCAATAGTATTTCGACTCGAGGCATATGCCCGTCAAATTCCAAGCCTTCCTCAATAACTTGAGTTAAAATGAAAAATTCATTTCATGAAATAGACATTACATAGATTATTTTAACACACTTATCAAATATAAAAACCATATGGACTTTATGTAACAACTATACATATATATTTAAAGAAACACACACATGTATAATAAAAATATGTAAATTAAAAATTATTTTACCTCTTACTCAAATATACTATGATATAATAAAAATATTTATATTATGAAATTTCAAATTAAAAATAAATATCATTCTAATATATTTAGAGATTGCAAGATATTTTATCATTTCCTAAAATTTTGTTAAACATTTTACTATACCATCAAGTAATAAAAATAAACATAAAACTATAAAAATTTCAAAAAAAATCGGTCGTTGTTTTTGATGTGTCATTCATGACAGTTGAAGGTAGATGGTCAATGTGAGAGCATAAACCGGTGAAAATGAAATCGCCATTAGGAGAGAAGCGACCCCATCTCACTCAACGTAATCAATTTGAAAAAATAAAAAAAATATAAGTGAAGGCGTTACAAACAATGCGAGTGTCTACCCCATTTCACTCAAGCTAATCAATTTGGAAAAATAAAAAATAAGTGAAGGCTTTACAAACAATGCCAATGTTACACCTGCATGACATTAAAACAAATGGCATGGCAATGCCAATGTTACACCTTTTTGTATGAAATCAAATTTGCATATATTTTATAGTAAGACAATAAATTCCATTATCCTAGGTGATAAAAAAATTCAACTAAACTAGGCCATAAAAAATCTTATAATAAAGCTAATCGCATTAGGAATTTAAAAATTAATTCTTCAAACCCTAAAATAAACTTTATCAATATAAATACCATAATACCATGAATTAACCAATACCATATGCCTATAAACCACTAAAAGATAAACTCATTACTGCTAAAATCTAATTATTTTTTTAACTATATTTAGGTGGCCTTTATTGACAAGATAAAAAAGTGCTTAGTTGTGAATATCAGACCGAAATTGGGCTGCTTCATCGACGAAGGAGACAACGACGTTTTTTCGGATAAAACAAGATTGGAGATTGCAATCCAGCTGTAATATTGTATATACCGACAATTGCTTGATCAGGATTGTACTCTACCGGATTGCTAGAACTTAGGATGAATACGGTTAGAAGAGATAAACACATCCGTTGTTAGAGGAAAACCATGGGGCTTCTCTCTGTCTATTCAATGTTCAATATTTGCTTTAGAGAGCTGGGAGAAAGTTGAGTTCATATAAATTTTCTGGGGTTGGAATCGGTATATAAGTAATATATTCATTAAGTTATTTGAGGTGAAAGAGAAGACAGTTTCTATGTGGATCCCGCATCCTGCAGAGACATGGTGCAAAGGCAAGACGAGAAATCCACTGTATAGAATTGTGCATCGCCGGAGGTGGGGAAGTGGCAGTCCAAGAAATCCAATGTACAGAGTTGTACGTCTCCTTGTACACAATGATTTTTGTATGAAATCAATCAAATTTGAGTATATTTTAAAGCATGGCTTCAAGTTGAGTAATCCTCTCATGTGCGTTTAACCTTTCTCAATAAATAACTACCACTATAAACATCTTATAGTAAAATCAGAACTTAATACTAGGTATTGGGATTCAGTGTCTTTATGAATAAAAAGGCGTACTGTATAATTTAAAGCATGGATTCCAATTAAGTAATCATCGGACCATGAGTGTTTAACCTTTTTCAATAAATAACTCTAAGCATCTTATTGTAAAATTAGAACTTAATACCAGCTATTGGAATTCACTGCCTTTATGGAAAAAAACGCGTATAGTAGTCTAAACTATCTGTGACAATGGCGTCACCATACTTCACATTAGTGCTGAAATAAGCAATGCTGCTCCTTTTCCAAGATGATGACGTTAAGAAATTTAAATTTCTAAGAAACTTCAAGAGAATTTACAATAACCGTGATTTTTAGAGTTACTGTGGAATTGGTAATTCTCTTGAATTAGCAATTCTCTGCATGATGCTACTTTGGGGAAATGAACCTGGATTATGCCTGCTTTCTGTCTTTAAACAAAAGAGCCCTTACCTTTCCAGTACAATGTCAATTATTTAGCCAGTGGTTGGGTGGTAACTTTCCCAGGAAAACAGTTCAGTTCATGAATTGCTCAAACAAGTTTATTAAACCCTCTTCATCCCATCCCATCCCACCCCACCCCAGGTTTTGTCGAGAATATTCAATGCACAAAACAAGAAAATTATAAGCTCATTACCAAGGATCAGAGAGTCGTTAAGGCTGATAACTGGTTAAAAGTGTACTCCCAACCAAAAAAAGTAAAAACAAGTGCTATATTTTGTTTAACTTGAATAGCATACATACACATTCTTTACATTTAGAGTTCAAGGTGGTTTCCAACGGAATTGGCATGAAAATGGGTTTTAACTGAGTTAAAATAGATTATTTGCCTCAGAATTGCTCTGTAAAGAAGGACCCCATTGCCCATTATTCTTCTCTATTTCGTGCACCCAGTTACACTTACAATTTCTCTGGACGATGTTGCAAGGCCGAACTAGACACCTGTTAGAGTCGCCTCCTGCGGGAACCGCACAGCTTCTTCCATTGTGCCAGAAAATGAAGTGACTGATTGCTTCTGCTTCACTCACTGGCCTTCCTTCTCTCATTTTTATTTAAAATAGGACGTGGATCCCTGTTTTAAAATACTATGTCACCTAGTTGTTCTCATCTATCCTCTGGCTGTCAATTGACTGCCTAAATGCTTGAAATACTTACTAATTACCATATGTATTTTAAGACTCTTAACATATTTATAGTTCATGGTGAAAGAAATATGCCATATTTCAATATGTTTGAAGGCATTTGGCATTTTGATTCACAATTGGATGCTCTATTATTGATATTCCATACTTGAGGATGAACGAAACACTGTAGAATGATCTCAGTGGCATTGTCAAGTGCATTGGCAAAGGGATTAAGAGGAACACTTAGAACAATATTTCTGAATGCTCTAAAATTATTTGCAATGACCCAAAACTGTACCATATAGGCTACTATTACACCAAGGATCAAGATCCCTATAAAAATATCCAATGCTGACAGTGATGAGCTATGTTCAATATACCCGATGATGAAAATGAGCATGGAGATAAACATTTCCTTTATATTTTTGCAATTGACTTGTGCATATGATACGAAGCACTTGATATGACTGATATTGCCAATGACCCGGTTCCCGTCATGGACATTTGGGGCAGGTCGGTGTTTGATATTCATCGCTGCTTGCACAACTGATAAGCTCAACATTTGGCATTATTTTATATGCATGCATCTCATCCTTCCAGCATTTATAATGGTAAAACCTTTTATTTTATATGCATGCGTCTCATCCTGCCAGCATTTATAATGGTAAAACCTTTTACACTTCTTCATCTAAGTGCCAACAAACCCATCCTATGTACCTGTGGATTTGTTTTGATGGGATTTAAAACTTGGATGTTTGGAAAGAATGTTTATGTTGGAATTTAAGCTTGAACGCTTCCTGTAAATGCTTGGAGAGGTGGTTACTCTTGAACTTTATGAAGGGCTTGAAGATCAACAACCAAAGGAACTTTTACAAAATTGACAAAACAAAAAATGAAGACTAAATTTATTTGAAATTGACGTGGCTAGGGTAATTTTGTTATTTGACACTTCAAGGACAATAGAAGTCTGTAGTTGAAAAGCAAGCAACCAAACAATGAAGCCAGCTGAACAGAAGAAGAAAATGAATATTGTGTTGGTCATGGTCGTGCCACTCCCTCGTATATGGACTTGGGCATAGAATGGCTCGCCATTTCTTTTCAATGGCCACCTAGCAATTGACATGTGCCTCACTTGAAGTGTGTCATGGGAGCGTTGCTCAAGCAGGAAGGGAAAATGTGTGTATGGTATACAAATGTGTTTTCCTCATGCTGCACTATTTGCAAAGAATTTCCACTGTTCCAATTGAATGCATGTAGTATCGAACAAGATACAAGATACCAATCTCTGGATGGAAATAAGTTTTGCAAAGCTCAGAGATTGAATGTCAATTCATGGCCATTTCCATTCCATTCATATATTAAAAAAACAACTAACACTGTAACAACAGTCTTCCCACCGTATTTTCGTCCACACACAATAGGATATCTAGGACAAAATGATCATTTTATGCTTACTCAAGCTTACCGCTGGGACTTGGGGCACAAATTCCCAGGCCTACGTCACCCATATAAACCAATAGGAAGCAAGATAAATCAAAATTTAAATAATTCCCCATAAATAATTGATACAAACTATAGCAAAAATTATATGTTTATGTTAAAGTTATTACAAATTACTCAAAATAATAGCCCTGACCAATTCATATTGTTAGCACTCAGAATGTACCCAGGTTGTAAGAGGTAAATCCCAAGGTAACATCAAGAACCACTTTTAGAAAGAAACTGGATTTTCTTTCCAGAGAGGGATCTCTCGAATGCAGATTTAACAAGGCCAGAAATATATGTCAACATTCAAAAATTATAAAGATGGTTGAAACAATACACAGAACCATTGGGCATGGGGTCACATATAGATAAAATATCACAAAATCGTATGTTCAGGAATTTATCAAAGGCAAGGTAACCATTTAATCACTATCATTCATTGATTCATTTGGAATGGAAGAAAAAGAGAACAGTCCATCAATACAGAGCATCAGATGACGAATTCTATATTAACTTTAGCAGAAGGGTTTATAAAATATTTGAAACAATGATCAGAGCACGGCCAGCATGAGTTCTAATCATTCAACACTATATTTCAAATATGAAGGAAACAGAATGGAGTGTAATACTGGAAAAAGCAATCACATAGAAAGAGAAGCATAGACTGTAATATAAATGACGCATGAATCTATGATCATTCATTCACATTCAACTTTGTTCTTCAAAAAATATATGTCTTTCAAAACTCTCAACAACAGGATGGGTTCCAACCCCCATCTCATCAAATAGATGCAATTATATACATAAAATAATTTGATCTTCCAAGAAGATTCATAACTGAATGATCGTCCTAATTAAAGTCTTGTAACTAAATTCCTAACTCCTAGGAATAAACTACAGCTTCAATCCTAACAAATCATTAAGCTAAAATAAACTTGGTAACATGTCCTCGTCTAGTCAGCTCCTTGGCGCATAACACCTGTCTCTATGAATGAAGGATGTATTTTGTCTTTCCAAACCTCTCTACGGCTTTCCACTGCTCTGTGCTTTATCACATTCCATCATTTCTCAAATTGACACTCCCAGCTCCATGCAAGCTTCATATGACACATTGGGCAATCCTCTTCTAACAAGCAGGAACTTTTGTAAAATCTTGAAATCCTCTGTCAATTTATCCACAATAGCTTTCACTGTTAGGAATTTTTCCAAATCATCAAATTTGGAGTGGTCCATGCGGTTCTGAACTAACAAGCTGTGATGGTGTTCCTGAGAAAACATCTGCCCCTATTCATCCCAAAAGGAAGGCAAGACGTCCTCAAATAGCTCTTTGAAAACCTGCTTGAAGCTATTAACCTGTGAAAGCATTTCATCCGCTCTGTCCTGGACCGTATTCATTAAATGATTCTTGTGGATAAACGTCTTAGCCCATAATACTATTGATATCCTGTCCTTTATTCCCATATCATGTAATTTCTGATATGTTAATGAATTTAAAAAATTCAATGTGTTATGGGCGGTAGCAAGGGGTTTTCTCTCCATATGTTCATTCACTAACTTTAGTCTTGGGTGGGCCAAATTGATCAATATACTTTGATCATCAATAAAGTTCAGATAGTACCTGAATTTCATAATCTCTACAGATAAGGTGTCCCAAATGATATGCTGTGCACCCTGGAGAGGACCTTTTCCAATGCTTCTCTCTTTCAGTTCATTGAATTTCTTTTGTGGTTGATTTCTGTCTTGCAAAATTCTATTTTTATTCTCACTTACTTTGGCTGACTCGGACTTGATCTTTTCATTTTCTACCTTTAACTCTTTTATTTCTTCATCTTTTAGACTTACCTGGGACATAGGTACTAATAGATCATCTCCAGAAAAGTCATTCAATGGTTTCTCAATATTTACAATAGGCAGGTCCTCACCAGTGGGAGTGTGACTCATCAATTCCTCCATGATCTCCTTTTCCTCGTTTTGGTTCTTTTTCAACAAGGAGATTTGAGATATCAGTTCACTCCGTTCGGCTTCCCATCTGTCTTTTTCCTCTTGTAACTCGACAGCTTTTCCTTTATGTTCCATCATCTCCTAGTGCATCTTGTCTTTCTCTTCTTGCAACGCCAATAATTCGGATGATTGAACATGTTCTGAGCCTGGAATCTTCAATCTTTTCTTCAAAACTTGGAGAGCATTGTCCTTTTCTTCCAGCATTCTTTTGACATCTTGGGTATTATCTCTTTCATTGCCTAAACTGATAATATCTGCTTGTAGCTTCTTAATCTGAATGGCATTGGCCTTATTTTCAACATTTTCATGTTTTAGTTGTATCTCTAATTTATCTACCAAAATTTGTAGTTTATTTATTCTCATCATAGCTTGTAATAGGTCTGAATAAATAATGTCACTTGTTTGTTTGTGTAGCTGTATTTTGTTGGGCACACTAATCTTATCCAACCTTATTTCAATTTCTGCCACTTTCTTGTCGCTCACCATGGCCAATTTGAAGGTATTTCTTTCTGTATCTCTGGCAGAAACCAAGGAGGTTTTCAGATTGTTTAAATTCCTTACCTTCGGGAGTAAATTTCTTGTCTCTTCCAGAGACTGGTTTCTTTTCTCCATATAACTGGCCTTAAGCTCTTCCTTGGATTTGAAAATTGAGCTTGGTTCTAAACTATCTACAACTTTGAAAGAAAATTGATTTACTTGTACAACTTTTGTTGGGACTAAAGCAACTCTTTTGAAACCATCATAAATTTCTTCACTTAAAATTCCACCATCTTGAAACAATTTGGCCTTTTTGTGTGACCCATATTCATCCACTTCCATGCTCTCAATCTCAGAAATACTTCTTTTAATTACAATATTTGGACTCTCTGTTACTTGGGATACTATAACTAGTACAGTACTTGCATCTTCATCAGACCTGGGAGCCTCCATAAACTGCAACACATTGGCTACTTCAGCCAAACCTTCCATAGACTGGTGATCAAAAGGCTTGTTTTTGTTTTCCTGTTTCCTCAGGGAGATTACATGATGGGGGTCATAATTTATCCTTGGCTCTTTTTTGAATTCCATGCTTGCCAATAATTTTTCAATAAACACTAAGGCACCTTTATTCTTGAAAATGAAAGAGCCAACCTTGAGAGGGAATTTAATATTTGAAGATTTTTTAAAAGCTCCAAAATGCTCTTCCTCTGAATGTAACCTTTGCCTCATGAATTATAATGCAAAAATTCTTGGGGTTAGGAAAGCAAGTAACTTATAAGGCTCCCCAGTAAATCCATATACCCTCAAAATAGTGGAATTTTTATGCAGGAACCAGTCTCCAACTCGGTCCTCGGGTGAGGATTGCATCAGACATTTCATCTCCTCTAATACACGGGGCAATTCTTCATCGAACAACATTTTATACATTTCTGACATGATTGAATTGGCAAATTCAAACATGTTGATTTGCTTGGGCAAATCAGAAGAGAAGATGGTACTCAAAAACTGCAATTTAGTGACGTTTGAACATAGCAGCATGTTCAACAAGTAAGTATGAAATTTAAAGAACCTGACCTTTGGGAATTCACTTAATTAAAGATGGATTGCTTCTACCAAGTACTCATCTAGACTGAATATAGGAACCGACTGGGACTCAGAACCTAAGGAACTTATTTTCAATAAAAAACCAAGGATGACTTCATTCACGTGACAATCATCATCAAGACCCAAAATTTGACAAACTAAGGATACCACTAATTGGACTTCATCTTTAAAAATATGCACAGGGTAAGGTGAAAAAAGACCATCTAATGACTGACCTTCTTTCAAAATGCTGGACAGGAATTGGCAACGGAGTTCAGTTTTGCAACTTTTGTACAATTCAGCAAGAATAGACTCATTTACAGGTTCACGATGGTCAGGTTAACTGTCAGGCAAATTGAGGTTTTCGCGGATGACTTTGGCATTAATTTTATAGAGTATTCGAGATGTAGAGTGGCTTACAATGATTCTCTATGAAGGGGAATAATTGACTGCTCACCATTCTGCGAATTCAAGAAAATGCAGGGTTTGTTTGAGCACAAAATAATATAAAAAGGATTTACAGAAATTCAAGACATCATTTCCCTGTGAATTATAGTGCCACAACCCTTCTTTACCGACTGATACACTTCCTATGGACAGGAAAGGGTCACACACGCCTCTTTCCCTATCAACCAAATATTCTTCCCTATCATCTATAATACGACCAGACCCGTGCAATTCCCTCCCTTGGTCCATAATTCAGCTGATAGTGGCAATTAAACGAACGAATTAAGGGCGTTTATGATTTACCTGTTTACTGTGGCTGTGTGTGTTTGAAACTAACAGTCGAAGGTTGATGAATCTGCAGGTCTTTTTCACTCGTCCGGTGCCAATAGAATAATAACGGAACAAGTCAACTTTGCTTTTATAGGACCCCACTCCGGAGCGTCCCTCTGGCGGTTTCCACTAAACCACTTTTGCCTCCGGATTGTACCACGATCGACCACATGTATAGTGGTTTATATTCTGCAACTGCCCTTTATTTTTGACTGCCACACACCTTCCCGATCCAGAGCCATCCGTGACCGTTGATCGATTTCACCTTTATTTTTCTGCCGTTAGATCAAGTGACATGTACTCGATTCTGCCGGGCTTCGTTTTTTAACAAACGCGCGCGTTCACAAAGTGGAGTTTATACAGACCGTAGATCTCATCCAGCTGGATCAATGACCGTTGATCCATATATCACACTAAACGTTCACATACACTTATCCTCCTCGGATCTTTTAGAGTGCAGACACAACACAGGCCGTTGATTTCCATCTTTTGGTTGCGCACCGTTAGATCCTTTGATAACTCATCGTTTTTTTCCTCTTGCCATACTTCCATACTATAAAATTTTAACCCAACTGTTGACAAGCACTATTATTTCTTCTTCACCATGGTTTTCTTGCTCCTCTGCTAAATAACGTGTTAACATCTGGCTCCATCTAGGGATGATATCCTCCCTGCGAGGTATCAAAGAACTTGTATACCAGGCGCCTGACTTTAAGTTATCACAGTAACTTCTATAAAACTCATCTTTTGTTTTTCGTAAATATATCATTTTTTTGTTTTTTAGAAAGGAAAAGCATGCCTCCTAAATCTTAGGGCCTTCACCGCGGGCTTCAAATACATTCGGCTTACCTTTCGGGTTGACTTTGTGAAAAAAATACTTACAGGCTATAATACAAATTCTACCCTCCTCCTTAGGATAGGTAATGTTTCAGATACCTTCCATTAACAGGGTTACTCTCCAGAAGAACCCCATTCAGATATTCCAACAGAAATGCATTTTGTCCTCTGTAACCAACAACAACATAAGGACCTACCCACATATGATTGAATTTCCCATGTTTATCTTCTTTGGGGGCATCCCACTTCAAGACTAAATCATCAATCTGAAATTGTTCTTCTTTGATTCTTCTGTCAAAAGTGTCTTTCATCTTTTCTTGATGTGACTGCACCTTGTCATAAGCCTTATTCCTTCGCTCATCCAGTTCAATAATCTGATTTATCCTCCTTTGCATATGATTTGGTTCTTCTTGCTGATCTTGGAAATATCTCATAACTGAAACACCTAATGATGCTGGAAAAACAACTTTAGTCCCATACACCAGTTGAAACGGAGACATGCCAATCGCCCTTTTGGTACTAATCCTGTCAGCCCATAGAGCATACTTGAGCTTGGTGTGCCAGGACCTTTTATTATCTTCCAACAGCTTCCTGATGATCCTTACTGGGATTTGGTTTGAAGATTCAGCTAACCCATTTCCATGAGGATAATAAGCAGTCGAATGATTGAGAATTACATGGTACTTGTGACAGAAATCAATCATTTTCTTGGATTTGAACGCAGCTGCATTGTCTGTTACTATTCTCATGGGGCACCCGAAACGAGCCAATATATTTTCCTCAAGGAACTCCAGGATTACATTTTCAGTGGCTCTTCTAGTGGGAATATCTTCAATCCATTTTGTAAAATAATCTGTGGCTGTCAAGATCCATTTGTGTTGTCCTGAAGAATTGGGGTTTATCTCGCCAATAAAATCCAAACCCCACTGCTGGAAAGGATCCTCTATTGTTATGGGATTCAAAGGGAGAGGAAGCACTTTCCTTTTTCCATAAAAAATTTGGCATTGATGACACTTACTAGTTTCCTTATAGACATCTGCAAATAATGTAGGCCAATAATAGCCTACCCTCAGAATTTTATTGGAAGTTGCCTTCCAAGAATGATGTCCTCCACAATCCCCTTTGTGGAATTCTTTGACTGTATGCTGAGCTTCATTTTCTAAAAGACAGTTTAGCAACACACCTCCGGGGTCCTTCCAATAAAGATACTGATTTAAAATACAAAATTTAGCAGCTTTCATTTTTATGGACCGAGCCCTTGACTTACTCAGTCCTTTCGGTGCTTGTAAATTTCGAAGGACATATACAATATCGGAATACCATGGAGATGCCACAAAATCAACCCTCACTTCTACTTCTATATCGAACTGATTACCTTGGTGAGATATGAAATTAATCTGTAAATCCTCACAATTTGAATTAGCCATCATTTTAGCCAATCCTTGTCCTTTAACCAGCTTAGTGGGATTTATCTCTATGTCGTACTCCAGCAATGTAGCTATCCATTTAGCTCTTCTGCCTTCCGAGTCTGGTTGTGTCAAAATCCCTTTCACTGCAGCAGATGGAACATGTGCAATTATATGTGAATGCAGAATATACACTCTGAAATCTTTCAATCCTTTGACTAAAGCATATGCTTGTTTCTCCATGATGTCATATTTCAATTCTCCATCCCTCAACATTTTTCTAAAAAATGCTATGGGCTGTTCCAGATTCTCATCATTTTTCTGCAATAAGACTGCTGCTATAGTATATTCTGAAGCATATGAAAATACTGAGAAGTCTTTAGTAAAATCTAGGCTCACCAACACAGGAGCCTCTGATATTGCTTTTTTGATTTCCCAAAAAGATTTTCTAGCTTCAGCAGTCCATTTCACCTCATCACTCTTTTGCAACATATTTGTGATGTTCATTAGAATCTCAGCAAAACTTGACACAAACCTTCTCAAAAAATTTACCTGCCCCAAGAATGATTGTATCTTTTTTTTACTTCTGGGTTCTCCTAGCTTCAGAATCACATTTACCCTTTCAGGATCAATATTTATGCCATCTTTAGATATTATATGGCCTAGCAACTTTCCTTCTTTCAAAGCAAAATTGGACTTCTTAGGGTTCAAAGATATACCATATTTCCTACACTTCGTGAAAACTTTCTCCAGATGACACAAATGTTCTCTGTCAGACTTTGAATAGAATGTGATATCATCCATATAGATCACTACAAAATTCCTGATTTCCCTTGCAAAAGCAATGTCCATAGCTCGCTGGAAAGTAGCCCCTGCATTCATCAAACCGAAAGGCATCTTTGCATACATAAAAGTGCCCCAAGGTGTAGTAAAGGCAGTTTTCTCTTGATCTTCAAGTAACACTTTGATTTGATTATAACCAGAAAAACCGTCCAGCATTGAAATTCTTTCAGCTCCCACCACTTGCTGCAGTATATGATCCATTTTTGGCAAGGGATAATTATCCTTCATAGAAACTTTGTTTAAATTCCGAAAGTCTATACACAATCTTATTTCTCCATTCTTTTTCCTGACAGGAACCAAGTTTGCAACCCATTTTGAAAACCTTAGCGTTATAATGATCTTGGCATCAAATAGCTTCTTGATTTCTTTCTCAATAATAGGCAGTAGCTTAGGGTTTATCCTTCTGAGTTTCTGTTTAAAAGGTCTCTCCCTAGGATTTATAGGAATAGTGTGATGTATGATAGATGTATCATACTCCTTGAGATCCTCATAACTCCAAGCAAAGACATCTGTATATTTTTTCATTAATTTCACATATTCTTCTTTTTCTTTTTTGGGTGATTTCTTGGATAACTTCACAATCTTAGGATTTTCTTCAGTGCCAATATTTCTATTTTCAACAGCGTCCTCAACAGGCTTTACTTTTGGGTTCTTAGCAACATCATTATGATCGAAGAGTTTTTCCAAAGGAATCAAACCCTTGGGTATGAAATTATTTTTTAACCGAATGATATCCTTACCTCCCAGGGTTCCCTTTAACTTCTCAGCATTATTCCCCTCTTTCTCAAGTTCCTCATCATCTTGAATACTCTTGTCATTTTCATTCTCGGTGTCAATAGGAGTATTCACAAATTCCCGTGAGAGTTCTAGGAATCTTCTGATCTGCATGTCATCTTCGAACACCTGCCAATATTTAGAATTATCAGGAATAGAGGGCCTATTCACAATCTCCACCTGGTATTCCCTCTGACCAGCAACAGGGGTTTCAAATTTCCCAGCGGCCACAGCTAAAGAATCAGCAACCAAATTTTCATGTCTCAGAACTACCTGAATTGTATGCTCTGTAAAGAAGTTTCCCAACATATCCCACACTTCATTCCTATAAGCCCTCATCCGAGGATGCCTGGTTTGATACCTCTCATTTACTTGATTTATCACTAACTCTGAATCTCCCAAGACTCTTATTTTTTGTGCTCCCAAATCTTTCAAAGCATGCAATCCCAGTAATAAATCTTCATATTCTACCACATTATTTGTGCATTCAAATTTCAATTTGTATGATAAAGCTTTGAAATCCCGAATAGGAGAAATTATATACACACCGGCTCCGGCACCAATTTTTGCAGCAGATCCATCAAAGTACATAATCCACTGGCCCTCTCTTTTTTGTTTTGCTTCCAAAGCATCCTGATCCAACACTTCTTTTTCCTTATTTTCCTCATACTTCTCCAGCAATGCCCTTTCTAAATCACGTGGGACAACATCATTAAAGAAAATAGAAGACCCCAAATCAGTATCAACAGCATATATGTGATGAACTTCGGGTTTATCTTGACTGCTTACTACATAAGGAGTTCTTTTTTCACTATATAATCTTCTGCTCCCATCTCGAACAGGAATTGTAGCATATGACATATCCATCTGTAAACTACCTTTCAATTTGGAAGTCCAAGATCTTGACAACAATACCCCAAACTTAGGTGGAATATCTGCTACCACCACATCCATGACTATGGTTTTAGATGGCAATTTATTTAGGTTTACCACCATATATTTAATCAAACCAAGGCATTTTACTCTTTTAGAATCAAACAAGTACAAATATTTATAAGGTCTTGTTACCTCTAATCCCAGACTTTCTACCACTCCCTTAGGCATTAGATTATGTGATGCCCCTGAGTCCAGCATAGCATTATGGACCACTTTATCATGCACATTTAGACTTAAATAGAAAGGAGGAACTTCTTCACCTTCTAAATTTTCAACTTTTGACCCAAAAGAAATAGCGGGATTATCATCATTCAATTCTAAAATGTCAGGCTGCCATTCCCCTTGATTTTTGACCATTTTTGTGATAGTATCCCTGTATTCAGTGTTTCTCAATAACTCATTAAATGGAACAGATATTTTTAGCTTTGAAAGCTCATTTTGTAAATTAAAACTAGCACCAATTCTTTCCACATCAACCAGAGCCTCCTGCTTTATTATTTTATTCCTTTGTACACCATTTTCAACCTCTTTATTTACAAAAGACTCTTTTTGTAATTCTTTTCCCTTATCTACATTCAAAGAACTAGTGGAAGGCTGATTTGGCTTTGCCTTTCCTTTATTTATGAGGACATCCCTGTTTCTCAATCTGATTTTCCTCTGCACATCATCCATAGCATGTAAATAACCCCTTTGATAATGCTCAGTTTCCATCTCAAATTCTTCATTTCCACCTTCCTGTTCAAACATGTTATGCTCTTGCTCAGTAAGATATATCTCTGAGTCCTGCTCTCCAAAAATATGAATCTCATTTTTGGTGGGATCTTCTTCATCAGCAACATAATTTTCAGGAAATGGTGGATGGATTTGTTGTTCCTCCTCATTCGTTGGATTCCTCATGTCTCTTTGTCCATTTTATGGAGGAACAGGAGGATTTGGCCTTCTAAAATTAGGGTTCCTGATCTGAGGATCAGCTTGTTCTCTATTGAACCCCCTATTGTCAATAGTTAACCTATCCATTAACTTCTCCATTAACTTCTCCATTAGTAGAAGAAGAAGCAGAAGGCACATTTTCTTCCTTTTTCCTCCTATCAATATCTCTATGTTTCATCTTTCCACTTGCCATCATATTTGCTTCCACTTCTAGAGCATCTGTAAACATGGCAGCGAGGGTGGCTGATTTTCTCTCCCTTAATGAAAATGTGAAATCATTATCAAAAGCTCCAGCATAGTGTAATTTGGCTACGGCCGCAGAAGGATTTATATCTTCTGGAATGGCATTATAAACCCTCATGAACTTGCTAGAAAATTCATGGACAGATTCGAAACCTCCCTTTTTGAGACTGTTATACTGAGACAGGAGCTGCAAAGGGTTCTGTTTATCATCCCACCTATCCAGAAATGCATTTTGGAAAGCTTGAAAATTCATTATAGACCCATTTGGCAAATCTTTAAACCATTTCTTTGCCTCACCTGACAGGCTTTAGGCAAACAACTGCATTTTAACATCTGGATAATCAACTTCTTCTAAGTCAATGAAATCTTCAAACTTGGCAACATGCTGTTTTGCAGTTACATCACCTTCTCCATCAAATAAAGAAATTCTTTGGGAATAATTCAGAGGAAGATCATGTAATAAAGCAGGAAAACGCAAAGGGGCAAATCTGGCTACCATTGGTCTAGGTGGATTCACAGGGATTGAAGAGCTTTGAGTGTTCGGAGAGGTAAATGTTTCAACTTTAGTGGTTTGTTGCAAATCTCTCCAGAGGGAATCCAACAAATAAGATTCTAACCTACGAGGGTTGAACTCAGTATTCTTAAGGTCATACTCAGATTTGGTTCTCAACAGACTTTTCCCAGCATTAACTTCCCATTCTGGATCAATATGGGAATCTTGAGATGATGAAGCACCAAACAAAGGAAAACCTAAATTTTCTTTATTTTTTCTTTTAAATAACTTTTATAGATCTTCAAAACTTTTCAATATTTCGGTATCAGAGTTACCTCGCGTGTGTCTTCTCGAAGCCAGAATGACTCCTTAAGTTATGAAAATTTTTCACAATGGAGTCGCTAGGGCAAATATACAACTTTCTCTGCTTAATAAAAATTCATGTTTGCCCACAGAAATCTTTGTTTAAACTCTGTTGTTCTCCCAGGGCAAATATGCACTTTCGTTCCCCGGCAACGGCGCCAGTTTGTTAGCACTCAGAATGTACACAGGTTGTAAGAGGTAAATCCCAAGGTAACAGCAAGAACCACTTTTAGAAAGAAACTGGCTTTTCTTTCCAAAGAGGGATCTCTCGAATGCAGATTTAACAAGGCCAGAAATATATGTCAACATTCAAAAATTATAAAGGTGGTTGAAACAATACACAGAACCATTGGGCATGGGGTCACATATAGATAAAATATCACAAAATCGTATGTTCAAGAATTTATCAAAGGCAAGGTAACCATTTAATCACAGTCATTCATTGATTCATTTGGAATGGAAGAAAAAGAGAACAGTCCATCAATACAGAGCATCAGATGACGAATTCTATATTAACTTTAGCAGAAGGGTTTATAAATTATTTGAAACAATGATCAGAGCACGGCCAACATGAGTCACTACTACATTTCGATCCAAAATCCGACGGTTACTTCCGACGGCGCGTGGATTTTTTCTTTTAAACCTACCAAAAATCAGAAAGTTAATTTTTTTTTTTAAATCTTGGTCATAACCATCGTTTAAGCGACGGCTAGGCTCATAAGCGTCGCTTAAGCGACGGCGCATAAATTAGTCCAGCATTTTAAAAAATACACTTAAATGGTTAATTATTTAAAATGGAAAGCGTCGTCGCATATCCGATGCGTCAGTTCATTTTCATACACACACTCATATAAATAGATGTACGCCTAGGTTCATTATCACACACACTCATGAGTCTCGCACTTATCTCTTAGCTTGGACAATAAGTGCAAAATTCCTGAGGGTTTTTTTTTGGCCTTGTGCTTTTGTGGGGATCTTCCCACTTGGTCTTGGATTTTGGTCTTGCTCTTTGGATTTGGTTCTAACCCTTGTGGAAAAGAAGACTCATCATATACTTGGGTTTGCTTGTACTTTGTTCTTATAAGGGTTTGAGTAATAAAATGTCACGTAACAATGATGTTACAGGTCATCAAGATCCAGCAGAACAAAATCGACAATTGCTTGCTAGGTTGTGGGAGGGAGTGGAAAGAAGGGGTGATGGAAAATGTTATTGTCCTTGCAGTCGATGTAGGGGCTTTAATATGAGAAGGTTACTGATCAAAACAACTAAAAGACATTGTAGAGAACATGGACATGTTGAGGGGGGGCATGAATATCATCCATTGGTAAGTCAATATAATTCATGATTATATATCATTCGGTCTTTATATTGAGAGTTTTTGTAATTGTATATTGTATCATTTTTATTTTTGTTACTTAATCGACATGACTAACGTTCTTTATTTGATGTTTTAATTGTAATTATAAAGCAAGGTCCTCCTAGGGCTATTCCGAACATGGAGAATGTGGTAATTACGGAACAACTAGTGCAGGAGGAACGTCAATATGCAGGTCCTGTGAATACTGATCATGATCAAGTTAATGATGACATGGAATTAGACGATGATCATGACGATAACATAATTGAGGATGATGGTGCAAATGCATTAATCAATGATGCATTTAATGTTAGAATGGATGATGATCAACCTCATGCACCGCCAATTGATGTCTTTGAAGATCTTCATGATTTACCTACACTTGAGAAGGCAGACGAACCGCTTTTTGAAGGCTCCCGCATAAGTGTTCTCTCTGCTGTGTTGCTGATAATGAACTTGAAGGTTAAGCATGGTTTTTCAAACACAGCCATCACGCTGGTGTTAAGGTACATATGTGATTATATGTTTCATAGATTGCATATATATGATTTGATTCATGTTGCTATAATATTTGTATTGTTATACGTACTTCATGATAAAAATAAATAAGGATGTATTTGTTGTCGTTAATATTATGCTCTTCAAATATTTATACTA
>LPNX010266907.1:0-14333 GCA_001517045.1 Pseudotsuga menziesii
ATGAGCATATGAAATAGGCGTTCTACTCACTCCTAACAGCATAAACAAATTTGATGTTTCTCTAAACTTTTTGTTGTTGAAACAACTTTAGTCTTAACAAATTCCTCCAATAATGCAATGTTGAGTGATGATATTTACAAATACATTTAGTGAACTAGTTAATGAGCATATTTTATTTATTAACTCCTTCATGTATACAAATACTATAAATAATTATAGGAGGATTTTTTTAGTGCCTTGTTTCTCTATTTCATTTTTTACCACTTTGTTTTTCATACCATTGGATTGTGGTTTTAATGTAATCATTTTAAATTATAGATTTATATCGAACAAGTTTGAAGTGTGATTTTAAAGTTAGAATTTCAAATTATTAATTCATTTTAAATGAATAAGTCTCATGGTAAAAATAACTTTGAAAGTTGAGATTGTGTACACTATTTCTTAATTAAATTTAAGGTGTTTATTGATTAAATGTAATTACGTTGTTTAACCATGTTATTTTAATATTTTAATTATGAAAATATGAAATTTAGTAGGTTTTCACGATTAATTGGTATTGTACATTTGTTTTAGAATATCTTTCTTAATGTATGATGTTGGTTAATATTACTAACACCTCATATTTCATTTGAATGATAAATAAATAAATAAATGGTTGTCAATTGACTTTAAATGTGGGCATTGGGAGGAATTGTATAAACCCCTTATACAAAGTGATAAACCCTATGTGCTAGGTTATAATTTAGCCACCTTGAGTTTAATACAAGCTTTAGGATAATTAGTCTATGCCATTTAAATAATAATCGTGGTAGTGACCTTGCCACTAACCGGAGTATGTAAGGAACAACAACAACAATCAACAGGTGTCACTAGATTTATGTATGAGTGCTAGGGAAGAAAACCTTGAGCACTCAGTAACAAGTTTTTAGTCACCAAAGTACACCTGCATATAAATTTTTACGTCTTAGGCAGTTACATGGGAGAACTAGTCCCGCCACTCCACCCACTTGGCTTCCAAAAACAAAGTAAAGGTAGAAACAGGTATACAAATTATTTAACATACACAACAATGTGTAATCGTAAAAATAGAATAGTAATTCAACACTACGACACCATAAGTAGAAACAATAAACATAGTAATAATCATAACTGAACTAAGGAAGTAGGATGTAAGAATAGATTACTACAAATCAGCAGTACTTTAACACATTCAGCAAGTTCAATAATGCCCGTAATTGGTAGTGTCTAACTAGCCTAATTATTTTTTTATTTTTAGTTTCAATTTTTAGGGACAATACAATGAGGTCAAGGGTTTTCTAGCCATTTTGACAATGTAGTATTCTTATTGGGAGGATGATAAGGTAACAATGACTTTTTTGTTTAGTGGTGTTGTTTTGGCTTTTATTCTAGGTTTGAAAGTATCGTTAATTTAGAAGACTCATATTTTTATTAGAGTTAAACAATATAGAATACCATTGAACAATATTTGATAGTAATGGCCTAGAAAATCGTTGAAATGATATAGATCAAATCAGAGTCTATTTGAGCATTCGATGGGGAATCAATAATAAAAATGTTTAAGGGAATCACTTCTAGATGAATATCTCTTTGATTGGGCTAAAGTTAATCGTCATTATATTGGTCTTAGTCATTAAAACTCAACTTGTATTATTTTTTTTTAAATATGTTTGCGTGGATTTTCACAAGTTTTTTTTATTTTTGACTATCTTGGTATGGATGTCATGGAAAATTAGTCTAAAATGCAATATATAGATCTTGGTATGTGGGTCATGAAAAATTAGTTGATGGTCCAATGTAATGAATCCACACAAACACATGATTCACATTATAGCCATGAATAACATACAAATGGTTTGAGAGAGTATTTTCAGCTGAATCATGATATATTTAATAAATATAACAACTACGTGTCATGTTATTTTTATTTGAAGGATCCAATTAGTTTCAATTAAATTTGGTGGGTGATTTACTTTTCACTCATTTAAATCTAAATGTGTTCGGATATAGCTATGTTTTTCATGCCTATGAAGGAAACATCTTTTTTTCCCTATTCAACAAGTATTCATTTTTGTAACTATTAAAAAGGCATAAAGAAATACAACCAAAAATAAAATAAAGTATGCTCTACATAACATTATGAAGTGGATGTTTCCTACCAACATTACACAAATAAGTGGGGAATCAACAATAAAAGAATTTATAGGCATTCTAGAAATGGTTCCCTCTTAACTCTTCATGTAAAATAAAAAATTAAAATGTGTTTGATAATAATGGCCTAGAATATGCCTGAAATACTATGGAACAAAATTAGAGTCTACTTGAACATTCCATGGGTAATCAATAACAGGAATATTTAACAGAATCACTTCTAGATGAAGATATGTTTGATTGTATTCACTTGGCAAATGGCTGAAATACAATGGAAGATATTGGAATTCAATTAAAACATTGATGTCTTGATGAGCAAATGGGGTCTACTTACTCCTAACAACATTAACATTAAGTGATTATATGTGCATTCAAAATTTTTTTTGTCACAACAAGTTTATTTTTAACATATTAAACTGCAAATATTTATCATGGAAAATTTGGCAAAGGATGTAGCACAAATTTGTAAAATTTCTCTCGATAAAATAATATAACACAAGCTTTGGTGGATGTAGCCTCCTCGATGATGTGAACCACGTACTCTGGTGTCTCTCTCATGCTTGCTCCTCATGTTGTTTATCTTCGCTTGAATATTGGTGTCTCTGTGTGTTGTGTCTACATGTTTTACTTTCTTCATGTTATTTATGTACATATGATCCTGTGCTACAAATGGACTCTAGTACGGAAAAATCTAATCAAAGAATGTTATTGTTATGCTAATGTTAGTAAGTCATGTTTCGAGCACTATGATGATGCAATGCTAGTGGTTATGAATAATATCTTAGGGAGTTTACATTAAAGAAAATTG
Source organism: Pseudotsuga menziesii (assembly GCA_001517045.1). Classification (NCBI taxonomy): domain Eukaryota; kingdom Viridiplantae; phylum Streptophyta; class Pinopsida; order Pinales; family Pinaceae; genus Pseudotsuga; species Pseudotsuga menziesii. The sequence goes on from LPNX010266907.1 coordinate 2,978, forward strand.
TCGAATGATTGTTTTAGAATATAGGTGGCTTTGACATTATCGAATTTTATTGGACATGTTCTACATGAAATGCCATGTAAATCTGCTACTAACATGATTGATTCATATTGTAGTAACAGCCAAACATGATCGAATGAATTTACCAAGCTTTACAGTGAAAAAGAGACCAACTAAAATTTCACGATTAGAAAGACTACGCTATCTTTATCTTTAGTATTGTAAAGATGTTCTCAACAATTCAATAATTTTGAATGATAAACTGATTTTCTGTGATAAAAAAAATACAAATTTGCCAAATGAGCCAAAATTTCTACGATAAGAATAGCAGTGAATACCCAGTCATTACAATTAACTCCTCGATCAGTTCTCGCTCCAACACACAACGATTTCAAATCGTGGATCGGTTTTTTTCCTATGCACACCCTAAACCCCAAATAATAACATCTACAGAGAAACTCTCCCTAATACCATGTTCATTAAAATCCCACACTATGGACACAAATGTTAGTGGCGTCGTGGCATTAGATAGATGTTTAAGGCAATGAGATGAAGAGACCTAACTCCTTATTCGATAATGGTCCATGTTGTTGATAAAAAATCTTTGCATCGTGGCATTAAGCACATGTATAAAGCATCAAGATACAGGGTAGAAGCATACATTAGAGCCTATCCAATTTAGATAGCTATCGCAGACTGTTGTGGCTGCAATGTATATATGAGCCAACATATTGGTGTTTTGGTGCATTATCTCCATCTTCCAAAAGGAGCACGCACCACTCCTCATGCAACGAAATTTCTCAAACACACGAAAAATTCCCACGAGATGCAGAGCTCCCCCTCTCGCTCAGCATGCCCCCTTTTATCCAAGATTTGGAAAAATATCAAGTGGATATTTCCTAACGCCTCCATAAGTCACATTCATGTCTACTGTGTAACGCCTCCACAATTGATGGATGCTACTTAGGATAATTAAAATATCCAAGTTATTGATAGAGAGTGCAAAGATTCCTCCATTAAGGCACAAATTGCTCTCTCTAATGCTAGTAATCATTGGAGTATTAACTTCGTCCCCCTTCGTCCCCCGGGTGAGGAGCTCAAGGCCAAGGCCCCTCCGGAAACAAAGCTTGCAACCTATATAAGTAAAAATTAGGGAGCATAAAGGTAATAAGAACAAATGATTAAAGAATCCATAAGAGAAATAACAGCGCTAGCATATCTCACGTCTAGATTAATATCTGAATCTAAGAGAAATAGGGAGTTATGCTTGACATACCTAAGTAAATACAAGAAAATATAACAAATTTCCTTTAACAACTTAGGTGACATCCTAAGAGGAAAGGAAGTCGTGGAAAAAGACAATTCCTCGATGGAAAGAAAGTGGTACATTAAAGTACATGGACTGTCCTTATAATGAAATCTATCATGGAATGATAGACTAGATCCTAAGGGTTATTTTTTTTCTTTAGAATCTAAATGAGGAATTCATTTCCTTTTTAGACATTAAGTCTTTGTTTAAAAGAAATGTATAATTATTATAAAGTTTGAATAATGGATTAATTCCTTCATAAGACACTCATACATACATCAATTGAAGGAATATTTTATTCCATCGTACCTTAACGGAATTGCTCGTAGGGCAGGTCAGGTCAAGGCTGGAATAAATATTCATTCTCTGTGTTTCCTTAAATATATGATGTATTTGTTATGCCGTTATTTATCTTGAAGGCATGGAATAAATCCCCCATGGATGCATATTCATCAAGGGTCTGGGATATTGTTTGTGCTTGGTTTTGAGCCTAATTATCTGAAATGAATATTCCTTGCCTACGTTTTCATTAAATATTTGGAGTTGGCTGCAATTTTATCTTCATAGCTTATGCCTGCTGTCTTATGATCAGATTAGGATTTGAATATTATATATCTGCTCATTTCAAACTAGGAACAGGACAACTATGGTTATTGTTTGCAAATTTTCAATCGCTGTCCATAGCCAACGATTGAGGTAAATATACCTGGTTTATAATAGATCTAAGCTTGATAACTATATGCCTCATAGATCTACATTTGTTTCCAATTGCAATCGTTGTCCATAGCCAGCGATTGATGGAAGGGTAAAAAACATACCTGGTATTTAATAGATGTGAACTTGTTTACATTTCCATTCTTGGATCTAAATCTTTGATTGATGTAGGTTAAATGTGTACAGATCTGAACATTGAGCATATCGGTTGTGTAGAGTTGTTTGCATATAACATTTGGATCTGTAAATTATAGTGTGTGTGGTTGTGCCTTTTAAACTGTGCGTTTTAAATTCTAGCCAGAGATAATGACTGCGATTTATATGTTACAAGTAGGCATGAATATATGCATAAATCATCTTCTATGCAAATCGTTTTATTGTCTGCAATTCGGAGTGTTATGAATAAACCACAGATGTGTTTTAGGAGGAGTCAATACTTACTGTGAGTTTGGTTTCAGTCAAGTATTTCTTATTTACTCTTTCCAATTTGCAAATATGGAAGGAGTCCAAGGGGTGCATGTCATTCCTTTTTTTTTTCTAGGAACTAACCCTTTTCTAGGCTAACCAATGTACAAATTGCATATAATTTTTTTACCAAGTATAGTTTTGTGTATGTATTGTCTGTGATGAAGTCGTAAGACTCTTCTGAAAGGGTAGGGTCTGAATACATAGATCCGGTGTTGCATTTGTCCAATGTAGAGACTTAATAAGCATTTTGACAAACTATAAGGTCCAGTGCATTCATTGAAAAATTAGAGATAATTAGCTATTGTTCGAAATTTGTAGAGTCGCAATATATCTCAGAACCAATGACTGTGTTGGTTCAGGTATGGATCTGAAGAAGACATGTTCCATCATAAATTTGGGCTCGGTAAAATTCTGCTCATAAATGCCTTGAAATACTTGTATAGATCTAAAAGCATTGATTTGTATACAGATGTGAAGAAGAAATGTTGTATCATAACTTTCTGTTCGGTAGATTGATGCTACTAAATATTTTGGAAATTCTGATTTGAATACGGAATAATATGTAGGAATTATTATTGTATAGTATGTATATATATGCATTATTATGGTGTTCACTTAGTACCGGGATTGTCGTTTGAAAATAACAAACACAATGACCACAAATGCCATACCTTATATGGTGAAGAGAATCTTGTGATATTGATGTTAGCAAGGATTATAACTTATATTATTATTTTGATCATGGTTTGCAATATAGAAGCTGTATTTATCTATTTATTATCTATTTACGGCGTCTGTGCATTGTAGGTAATTATTTATTTGAGCGGCAACCGTTTCATTAAATGGGTCTGGAATTGAGTATTATTTAGTTAGTATGGAATTGATTTAATTATTGTGCATGACAAGTAATTATTTATTGAGCAGTAACAATTTCATTAAATCTTGTCTTGGAATTGAATATTGTTTAGCTACTATGGAATTGATTTAAGTACTGTGCGTTGCAGGTAATTATTTATTCAGCATTAAATGTTTTCTTAGAATTGCATATTGTTTAGTTACTATGGATTAGAGCTTCGAGTCCTTACCTTTTACGCATCTATTGCTTTATTATCTATGTTGGGTAAACTCCTTGAATAAAGGAAGGGCAAGTCTTTGCTACAATGAAGAAGAAGGTATAAAGGTTATATTTATTGGGATCTTAAATCATATATCCACCACGAGTCTGGATATCTGGTAGGTTCATTAAAATGATTTAATGAATAACAATATGTCTACCTTGACTTTGCATAGCATGTAAGTTTAATAATCAGTCTATTTAGGTTATGCATTAAGAAGCTGACGATATTATAATGAAGTGTTGTGTTTCTAATGTATATTTACATATGCACCAATATTTTATCGGTCAGTTTGTTGTATCATTAGAAGTAATAAATTTGTAGAATCTAGTTGATTCATAAACTAACTGTGGATGATGTCTACATACTAACCTTGCAGGATTTACCGATATTATGACAATTGCTACAATTGAAATGCATTACGGTATATAATCTGCCTACGTATGTAAGTTGTGCTCAAAGAGTAAGGAATAAGTTTCTGTATGGTTTACAAGGTTACATAATTCATGAATGAATTCAAACTAGGAAACTATGATAATTGACTATTTTGGGTTATCCACAATATGATAAACTAACACCCATAGAGTGCTTGCAGGCATGGGAATTTATGGTCATGAAAAAGGCTAAAGCTTCAGGACTATGATGAGTTAAATCTCATGTGTATAAATTTATCACCACGAGGGAGTGGTGATGGAGGTATTGGTTAAAAACTACCTTGTTTTCCCCCGGGCCAGCGAGGGACCACTATACATTCTGGGGACACCTAGATGTAAGACATTTGGTTAAGACTCGTTCCGCACACATTAGAGGACTATCAAATGAGTTGGGGGACTCTATGAAGAGAATAGCCTCTAGGCGCTGTGGGGGTGTGTGAGAACGGAGTGCCTTAGCTTGGTGAAGCACCCTGAAGAGCACAAAAAGGAGATACACCTACCGAGGGGTATAAGGTATCGTCCTTGTGTTGGGTGGCTTGAGTTGGTACTGGGAGTACTGTTAGCACTTGGAGTGCTGGGATAATGACAAAGCACCCTGAATAGCACAGAAGGAGATACACAAAGGGTTGGTATCGTCCTTGTGTTGGGTGGCTTGAATTGGTACTTGGAGTACTGTTGGCACTTGGTGTGCTGTGATGGAGGACATCCGAAGAAAAGAACAATGCGGTAAAAGGTATGTGCATTGCAGGTAAACTTGTACCTATGAGGTAATATGTTGATTGATTGGCAGATATAACTGACAGTTTTTTTGGAGCCACTGTGGATTATGAAAATTTTATAATCGGATTTCTACATTGTCTCAATGTCAATGCTAGTAGTCATGTTTTATTGATGTATCAATTGCATTATGGAAAATAATTGGGTATTATGGCACCAATGAACAATAGAAAATTGCAGATGGTTACAATGCAAAAGAGTCTATGGCTGATATTTAAATTGTATTGTTATTTTGTACCTGATGTATTGCAGAAAAAATGGGCTAGACCCGAATTTGTTGCAGGAAAACTGCAGATTTATGAACAATAGCAACTCGAGAAGACACAGAAAGATCACAAGGTATTGTGATGAAGGACGAGAACAAGAAAGAAACAGAATGGAAGTAATAAAATGCTTAAACATAAGAATACCGAGGATGGTGTTATTTTAAGGGGGAGAGGATGTAACAACCCTCTCAAGAGAACACTAGATATTTTGTAAATTCAAGTGTTATTGTATTTGTCTCCAGGTGAGGAGCTCAAGGCCAAGGTCCCTCCGGAAACAAAGCTTGCAACCTATATAAGTACAACCTAGGGAGCATAAAGACAATAAGAACAAATGATTAAAGAATCCATAAGAGAGATAGCGGCGCTAGCATATCTCACATCTAGATTAATATTTGAATCTAAGAGAAAGAGGGAGTTATGCTCGACATACCTAAGTAAATACAAGAAAATATAACAAATTTCCTTTAACAACTTAGGTGACATCCTAAGAGGAAAGGAAGTCGTGGAAAAAGACAATTCCTTGATGGAAAGAAAGTGGTACATTAAAGTACATGGACTGTCCTTATGAGGAAGGAAACGATAGATTTCAGTCTTAAAAGACACTGATTGAAAAACAAACCTATATATATATTAAGTAATTAATTAAATTTAATGGATTTACAGTCCTTTTGCAAAAAGGGCATGATTAATCAATAATTAAAAAGTCTGTCATGAGAAAAGAGAAATGATGGATTAATAATGAAATCTATCATGGAATGATAGACTAGATCCTAAGGGTTATTTTTTTTCTTTAGAATCTAAATGAGGAATTCATTTCCTTTTTAGACATTAAGTCTTTGTTTAAAAGACATGTATAATTATTATAAAGTTTGAATAATGGATTAATTCCTTCATAAGACACTCATATGTACATCAATTAAAGGAATATTTTATTCCGTTGTACCTTAATGGATCTGCTCGTTGGGCAGGTCACATGCCTTGGATTAAATTTCTTTACGGCAACTTTTTATGGAAGACCACCTCCCCAGTATGTGTGACAGAATTACTGTCCTAAAATTTGGGAATTATTCCCACAACATGAAGTGCTGCCAATACCTTAATTTTTTCTGCAAAACTGTCAAAGGGTCAGCGAACCCTGGCCTCTTTGGTAGGTAAGAGGGAGGGGTAAAATAACTACAAAGGGTTATGTATCTTAGCAGGGGGGAAAAAAAAGATCGTTGTGCCCTCTATCGCATGAATTTGCTGAGTTATAAACATTCTCGATGTACTGAGGAGGGGACCGAGAGTTTTGAGGGAGAAGTCCCTGTAGTGTCCCTCTTATACACCCCCAAAAAATTCAGGTTTCTAAATGTATGATGTACTCATTCTTCTGGTGAGGAGCTCAAGGCCAAGGCCCCACCAGAAGAAAAATGATAAAATTAATATAGTCGAAGGTCCAAGTTGTAGGCTTAGGATCTGGCCACAGCTTAATGATGGGAAAAATTGAGCGTATGAAGGAAAAGGTGTAATATTAGGGACCTCCCATTTATTTCCGTAATCAGCCCAAACTAAATCTACTATAGGCTATCCTTTAGTTGTAGGTATGTTTGAGCTACGATGGAGGAGAGGTACCCTCTTATTGAATTCAATAGGGAAGGGTTGATTAGTCATAAATTTTATTAGGAAGAAAAAGAGAAAGAAAAACAACCAAGGAACTCAATCGAAAAGAACTTCAGGAAAATGCAAGTAGAGATGGGGGTGGGGCATTATTTCATGCAGGTTATAAATATGAGTATTATGTAAAATAAGCAAAGAGACGAGCTTCATATATCTGTAAATATGAAGGACATATGCATAATAATGGAGAACTATATTATGCATGTATAAATATATATATATGTATTGAGGAGAGTATCATAAGTATATATATATATATATATATATATATATATATATCTATCAAAAGAGATCCCCTCTATAATTTATATAAAGGGTCCTTACTCAAAATCAATGCCCCATACTGGCAGTAGAGGCTATGAGGAGAACAATTACATACATGTATATATATGTATCTTGATGGAGCACCATAATAAAATGACCTACAACTTGCAGCAGAGATTATTACAGGCTGCAGCAGAGATTATTACACATAATAATATTGATGTTATGCCTATTTTGAATTATCTTAATTATATCTGACTGTGGACAGTCAACTGTCATCAAATCCCAGTTTTATAGCCACCTATTTGGCAGGCGTTGTTGAATTCTCTGAAGTATACTGACCATGGACGTTGAGCTTCTATTAATTATCCCGATTCCTAGCTCTTGATTTAGGGAGGCGTTGCAGAATCCTCTTGATTAGGCTGACTATGATTATGAACATTGCGCAGCCATTTATTACCCAGACTGTTAGCCATGAAAGGAGGGAGTCCGTTATGGAATGAGGATTTTACACCTCTGCATGGTTACTCTCAAAAGGGGGTGAGCAGCATCTCCTTTGGGGGGGGGAGAAAAGAACCGATACGCCGCAGTTGGGGAAGGGATAGATGAACCTGTTGGGATCCTGTGTTTTCTCTTGATGAGGTCCCGATCTACATACAGATCACAACACCTCTCAGGCATTTCAGCTACAACGATATCCAGGTATACACTTGACCTGTGGGTGTTTTCACAAGCATAGGAAATATATATATGCACTGAATGTTAAGGGTAAAATGTGATTGCCTTTTTCTTACTAAAAGTTACGCATGCTGTCATCATACTTGTTGAGCGTAATTTCCAGGGCAAGGGTGTTGGTCGAACAGTTTCATGGTTGTCTCGTCCTTCTTAGACAAACGCATAGTGGCCTTCTCAATATAAGATAGCCATGCCGTTAACCCTTTCTTTTCACTAAGTTGTCTTTCCATTATCCCTGACAGCGTGGTATGCATGTTCGTCGTGAGCTTAGTGACACCCACACATGGGTTTCTGGTGTTTTCACAAACCGTCTTGTGTCAGGTTCGCGGACAGTCAATTCGTGAACCTTCGATCTTCAAACCTTTAGGGCTCGAATTGTTCTCTTTATGAAGAAAACATGGATATTGGTTATAGCGTAGGGATTCAGATCTGTAAGTTAAACCCAGCTATGCTTTGGATAGAGCCATCGGCGTACTGTTTGGAGTATGCGTTTTGCTTTCCCTTTCGAGAAAACTGGCAATGTATTTTGGTTTGGAGGTAAGCTACAGGTCGTAGCCTTTCAGATCTGAAGAAAATCGCATGGGTAATAGACCTCTGCAATCTAGAGATTGGTGGATACGATTTCATGTCCTCCATCATTGCCGTGAGTAGGGATTCGGTTTTGGGTTTTATTTATGATAGACCAGAAAAATTTATGTTGAAATGGGCTGCCAATGCAGGTGGAACTTAAAGCTACATTGGACGTATTTATATATATATCAGTCTCATATACCTACGCGGATTTTCAACCCTAATCCTACGTGGATGCCCTTGTGAGTTATCATGTTGCTGAATTTTCTAATCGTGCGGGTGTAAGCACACTTTTGATTTATTTGTTGGCGCTATCATTAGCTAATGTTATGGTTGATTTATTAAATTCGGTCCTGACTATTTCAGTCAAGTTTGTAGCACGATAGCCAGATGGGTAAATTTTGCTATCCCTTGATGCATTGACATAAGACAACTAGTGACAACTTGTGCAGTTTGATATTCTGCCATAAAGATAAACCAATCTGATATAGGTGTTTTTTCTGTATGTACTTTGGTGCTTGATGTTTGCACAAACAGTGAAAACGTGCTCAGTTAGATATCTCTTCATAAAGTTATACATAAATATATATATATATATATATATATATATATATATATATCACCTCGACTCGGCCACGAGTGGATACCCCAGCATAATAGATTTAAACACAAGTTTAAGGGAGGGTTCTAATGCTCTTTGTATTTCAGGCCTTGTTTGGACAAGGGAAAATAAGCTATGAGCTGTATAGTATATGTGTGGATATGGGAAATAAGCTATGAGCTGGAAAAGGGAAGATTAAGGAAGACCCCATCCATGAGTTCAAAGTGGGTTACAAAAACCTGTTCCATTTCAGATCGCGCAATTGAACTATCTAGATTCAATACCATCAGAATTTTGTGGTATTTCTACAGTACTCTCGGTGAGAGAGACTGCGACTTTAATAGCAAGAATTTTGGCAACATTGATGTTGCGGACTGTAAATTCTTAATGAAATAGATGTCACATGATGTGACCCTTTTGGTGGACGTAGCCCAAGGATTGGGTGAACCACGTACATTTTGTCTATCTCCTTCTTGTTTTGAATGATTTGTTTCCTCATATTTATTTTGTGCATATGATGTTATTCTGCAATTGGTTCATAGTGCTAGAAAATATGATCAGAGAATATTAGTGGTATTCCAATATTTTATTGTACGCATGGTAGGAACTATGTTGTTGTAATGTTTTGTGATTATGAAAATATTCTTCGGGGATGTGCTTACAGTAATATGGTAATTAAAGGGACTATAGTGTTACACCATTGAAGGCTATAATATTCGTTACTCATTTAAGTAAAAATGTATCTCACACCATTCACTATTAGACAATGAATAGTTATGTCGTATTGAACATTCTTATTTTACAAGATGATAGCCCAGAACCAAGCATCTTGATGGTGGATAATGTAGTGGCAAAAGATTTACTAGTAATCAGATCAATAATTCCTTAAGGGAGATCCATGTTGTTAGTTAAATAATCAAAAGAGAACATTGAGTTATGACAGATTTATTACCACGCCTAAAAACTCTGCCAATGAGCGGATTGCTTAATGATGTTATTACTTGAAGGTACAATGATCCTGCTTGGTTTATGTTTATCAGTAGTGATCTTAGTGAATTGTCTGCTAATGGTTTGTCTTGGTTTTTCTGTAGAGCAGGAGAAAACCAAAAGGGCAAATGATAGTTCTTACTATGCATGCTGTTGTAATTTTGTATTTAATTAGACACACTTCATTGGAGTGCCTTATAAAAAATATATACTGCTAACAAGATTGATTGACTCATTCATCAGTTAACAGTTGAGACAAATTTTCCTACCCTTTTCACATTGAATGAGATTGAGGTACAAGGGGTATGCTACATATGGTATCAGAGCTAGAGTTGAAACACTTGGGCCTAATTGGGCTCAAAAATGATCCTACATGGTTTATTTTGGAACTACATGTCTACTGTCCTTGGAGTTGTGCAGGGGAGGCTGGAACATTGGCCCAAAAATCAGAACAAAGATGACCCAATACCTTGTCAGCTCAATGTGAGACCCAAGCATGTAAGTACACAGGTATCTGGTTATTCCCTGATCACGTACGAATATGATTACAACTAAGGTAAGACGATTGCTTTGTCTCTATTTGGGTTGCCCCAATAGACTTTAAAAAGGTAAAGAATTCTTCTTGGTCAAACTCATGGTCATCGAATGTTCTGTGTGGGATTTGAAATTCATAATTGAATGAGTTGTAACTGAACTGATATGTGTGGAAAAATTGTGATAGGTTACACAATAAATAATGTTGTTAAAAAATAGCATTAAAAGGGTTACCTAATTACCTAAAGAGCTAATGCAGATTGAATTTTGATTGTAAGTCTTTCCTACTTGATTAGGGGTTTATTAATCGTAAATATAAGTGCGTCATCAGAATATACTCCAAGTCGTAGAAGTATCATGTTGGGGATTTCTGTTATACATACACAAACTACATGCATAACTCACCTGAGTCCCTTGAGGATAGCAGGGTAGCTATTAAAACGGAAACCTAATAAGATGATTGCTTAGGAGTAACTGTATGAGATTAGCCTTGAAATTATCACACATAGTAAAAATATTTAAGCATAATTTGAGCAAGGCTAAAAGCATATATTGTACTGTCAAAACTATACGAGTACAAACTTTATTAAAAAAAAAAATGTTAGGAATACTAACATTGAAGCACCTCTTTACACTTGGGGTTGAATGCAAAACCATGAACAAATAAATTCCACAAAGGTGTGTGGATGATCTACTCATCGTAACATGTTGGGTGGTTTGATGACAACCGTGTCACACATCTGAACTAGGCTTATGTTACATTAAAAGGTTTGTTCCCTTTGTAATTTCTCCTTGGGCATTAGCACTATTGAAGAATTGCTTTGTTATTTGAAACATCGTGTGTTGTAAGTGAATGCCGTGAATCCTCCAACAACCTTGCATTCAACATTCTTATGATTTGTTTCACATCTGAGTTTATTGCCCATTAA
>LPNX010266907.1:20807-32295 GCA_001517045.1 Pseudotsuga menziesii
TGCATAAATCTTGTGAAGGACACTGGTCAGCTGCAAAGAGGGTTCTAAGATACTTGAAAGGGACTCAAGACGTTGGACTCAAGTACTCTAAAGTGGATGACTTCAAACTTATTGGGTACTCAGACTCAGATTTTGATGGCGATAAGGAGATAGGAGTATCAACCTCTGGATACACTATGAGTCTTGGATCAGCAGCTATTTCATGGAGATCACGCAAACAGTCAGTTCCAGTAGATTCAACAACCGAAGTAGAATATGTGGCTACAGCTGAAGCAACGAAAGAAATAGTATGGCTCAGGAAGATACTTGAAGATTTGCAAGAAAAACAAGAGAACTCCACTCCATTGTTGGTCGACAATACTTCTGCAATCAAGCTGGCAAAGAATCCTAGATTCCATGATCGAACCAAACACATCAACACAAAGTATCATTTGATTCGACATCATGTAGAGGCCAAGACAGTCCATCGTCGACATTGTTCCACAAATGATCAAGTTGCAGACATCTTCACCAAAGCACTTGGACGAGAAAAGTTTGAAAGATTCAGAAACATGCTCGGACTTACGAACACCCCTTCGGATTAAGAGGGGGATTGTTAGAATATAATCCGTCAGGATTATTGTAAATAAATAATTAAATAGGAATTTGAATAGTTGCCCGGGAAGGTGAAAAGGCTGGTTCTCAACCGCCTCATTGTAATCTATAAATTAATGTTTTAGTCATGAATAGAACATTGAATCGGGAGTTATTACCAACATTGCAATTTTGAGCTATCAATGAATGCTTTGATTGACTATGTAAGTTGATTCATGAACCGGGACAATGACAATAAAGTCATGAAGGCACCATTGAGTGTCCGTCGCAATAATCAAGGGTAAAATTCATACAAATATGAACAAGGAATTTTTTTTTGGATGCTACGTGAGCACCGTGGTGTTAGGCAAGTGATTACCGCATGAGCACACTGGTGTTAGGAATATAAGCTGCAGGAGCACAATGGTGTTAGGCAAGTGATTGCCGCGTGAGCACATTGGTGTTAGGCATATGATGTGGCAAAAGACTTAGGCAAAAAATTGGACATCTGGAAAGACAGGACGCTGTTTGATGTCACTAAGGAGAGTAACCTCAGAATTATTGTAAGTCCACACCAGGAAAGGAAAAAGAAACTCAAAGGGAGTTTGGAAAAATAGAATGAACATAAAAACCTATTAAATGACTTTCCCAAAAGACTGTCACATTGCTTACATGGGAGAACTAGTCCCGCCACTCCACCCACTTGGCTTCCAAAAACAAAGTTAAGAGAAACAGGTATACAAATTATTTAACATACACAACAATGTGTAACCGTAAGAATAGAATAGTAATTCAACACTACGACAACATAAGCAGAAACAATAAACATAGTAATAATCATAACTGAACTAAGGAAGTAGGACGTAAGAATAGATTACTACAAATCAGCAGTACTTTAACACATTCAGCAAGTTCAATAATGCCCGTAATTGGTAGTGTCTAACTAGCCTAATTTTTTTTTTATTTTTAGTTTCAATTTTTAGGGACAATACAATGAGGTCAAGGGTTTTCTAGCCATTTTGACAATGTAGTATTCTTATTGGGAGGATGATAAAGAGGATGATAAGGTAACAATGACTTTTTTGTTTAGTGGTGTTGTTTTGGCTTTTATTCTAGGTTTGGAAGTATCGTTAGTTTAGAAGACTCATATTTTTCTTAGAGTTAAACAATATAGAATACCATTGAACAATATTTGATAGTAATGGCCTAGAAAATCGTTGAAATGATATAGATCTAATCATAGTCTATTTGAGCATTCCATAGGGAATCAATAATAAGAATGTTTAAGGGAATCACTTCTAGATGAAGATCTCTTTGATTGGGCTAAAGTTAATCGTCATTATATTGGTCTTAGTCATTAAAACTCAACTTGTATTATTTTTTTTAAAATATTTTTGCATGGCTTTTCACAAGTTTTTTTTATTTTTTACTATCTTAGTATGGATGTCATGGAAAATTAGTCAAAAATGCAATATATAGATCTTGGTATGTGGGTCATGAAAAATTAGTTGATGGTCCAATGTAATGAATCCACACAAACACATGATTCACGTTATAGCCATGAATAACATACAAATGGTTTGTGAGAGTATTTTCAGCTGAATCATGATATATCTAATAAATATAACAACTACTTGTCATGTTATTTTTATTTGAAGGATCCAATTAGTTTCAATTAAATTTGGTGGGTGATTTACTTTTCACTCATTTAAATCTAAACATGTTCTGATATAGCTATGTTTTTCATGCCTATGAAGGAAACATCTTTTTTTTCCTTATTCAACAAGTATTCATTTTTGTAACGATTAAAAATGCATAGAGAAATCCAACAAAAAATAAAATAAAGTATGCTCTACATAACATTATGAAGTGGATGTTTCCTACCAACATTACACAAATAAGTGAGGAATCAACAATAAAAGAATTTATAGGTATTCTAGAAATGGTTCGCTCTTAACTCTTCATGTAAAATAAAAAATTAAAATGTGTTTGATAATAATGGACTAGAATATGCCTGAAATACTATGGAACAAAATTAGAGTCTACTTGAACATTCCATGGGTAATCAATAACAGGAATATTTAACAGAATCATTTCTAGATGAAGATATGTTTGATTGTATTCACTTGGAAAATGACTGAAACACAATGGAAGATATTGGAATTCAATTAAAAAATTGATGTCTTGATGAGCAAATGGGGTCTACTTACTCCTAAGAACATTAACATTAAGTGATTATATGTGCATTCAAAAAAAAATTTGTGGCAGGAAGTTTAGTTTTAACACATTAAACTGCAAATATTTATCACGGAGAATTTGGCAAAGGATGTACCACAAATTTGTAAGATTGCTCTCGATAAATTAATATAACACAAGCTTTGGTGGATGTAGCCTCCTCGATGATGTGAACCACGTACTCTGGTGTCTCTTTCATGCTTGCTCCTCATGTTGTTTATCTTCACTCGAATATTGGTGTCTCTATGTGTTGTGTGTACATGTTTTACTTTCTTCATGTTATTTATGTACATATGATCCCGTGCTGCAAATGGACTGTAGTACGGAAAAAGCTAATCAAAGAATGTTATTGTTATGCTAATGTTAGTAAGTCATGTTTTGAGCACTATGATGATGCAATGCTCTTGGTTATGAATAATATCTTGGGGAGTTTACACTAAAGAAAATTGTCGAATGATTGTTTTACAATATAGGTGGCTTTGACATTATCGAATTTTATTGGACATGTTTTACATGAAATGCCATGTAAATCTGCTGCTAACATGATTGACTCATATTGTAGTAACATCCAAACATGATCGAATGAATTTACTGAGCTTTACAGTGAAAAAGAGACCAACTAAAATTTCACGATTAGAAAGACTACGCTATCTTTATCTTTAGTACTATAAATATGTTCTCAACAATTCAATTATTTTGAATGATAAACCGATTTTGAATGAAATTTCTCAAACACACGAAAAATTCCCATGAGATGTAGAGCTCCCCCTCTCGCTTAGCATGCCACCTTTTATCCAAGATTTGGAAAAATATCAAGTGAAAATTTCCTAATGCCTCCATAAGTCACATTCATGTCTACTGTGTAACGCCTCCATAATTCATGGATGCTACTTAGGATAATTAAAATCTCCAAGTTATTGATAGAGAGTGCAAAGATTCCTCCTTTAGGGCACATATTGCTCTCTCTAATGCTAGTAATCATTGGACTATTAACTTCATCCCCCTTCTTAGATAGTCTAAAGCCATGCATTAGAGGAAATTTGGGGTCTAAAATGCGCCTCCTAAGGAAAATAATAAAATAATAGTTAAAATAATAAAATAATATTGATTAATTTTGGAGGAAGAAAGAGAAAAACTACTTTTTGTGTTCATATTTCGACATATCTCCCTGTGCTTTTACTCAAATTTCGATCGGGAGAGCTCGTTGGATGCGGAATTTCCATCAAAAGTATGTAGTGTGGGTACTCATTGGATGCAGAATCAAATTCCGCATCCAACGAGCTCTCTCAATCGAAATTTGAGTAAAAACACAATGAGATATGTTGAAAATACGAACAAAAAAAGTAGTTTTTTTTAATGACAAATATGTCAATTCAACCATTATGGTTGACTTATTTTATTGAAATTCTATTGGTTCTTGAATTCCAACTCACAAAAACTTATTTTGACACGTTTTCTTATAAGGCCCATTTCAGACCCCAAATTTCCTCTAATGTGGCACTACTGTCCTTCCAATGGACTGCAAAATTTAAGACATTTTGGCACTAACTTATTGTCACAAGAATAATTCCCTTGATTTCCTCCAAGGAAATCGTACCTCTTAGAATTTACCCATTAATGTAATACAATGAAATTCCCATGTTTAAAATACTTATCGTCTTCAGGTCAAAATTGCTGAATGGGAATTTATTCTTTCAACGAGTATTGATTCAGCAATAGGGTGTTTAATATAACAACTAAGTCGAAGAGGATCACAAATCGACCTTTTGATAAATCTAAAGGGTGAAGTATTCTTCATTCCCCAAGGACTTGTTCTTTTTCTTCATTAGAGTTCCCCCACTAACATTAAGTAGGTAGTGCATGTTGGTTGGAACTAGAGTATTATTACTAATATACTTATATCTAACATAATAACCTTAAACTTAGTGTGTTGGTGTTGACATAATTTTTATACCAGAAAAGGACTAAATCCTCTCTTTCCTTTTGACATAGTTTATACAATAAACGTATGTCAATTTATATATATAAGGTAAAGACTCAATCTACCTTTTTCCTTTTTGACTAATTTATATAATAAACCTATGTCAAAAGGACTTACTCTTATCCTTTTTGTTTGACATAATTCTATGCCATTTGATATAAGAAGATGACTTTAATCCATCTTTTCCCTTTTGATGAGATCTTATGTATATAGTTCCGGATACCTCTGCTGCCAACATTTGTATAAGATATAGACTCTGTGCATTTCATCAGCAAATGAATAATTGATGCAAGTCTACTTGATCTGTAAAGAGATGGATTCTCTCTCTGCCTACATAGGAGTCTACGATTTTCTGATAGCTCCTTGCCCTTATTTCTACAGTGTTGTGGGGAGTAGACTACACTGATCCATAACCTCCCAGGTCATCAGATCGTTGTTTCCCTTTTCTTACCACGCATGCATTTTTAAACGTGCTCCATAATATCTCTTTCCAATGTTGTAGGGAGCAAACTATGTTTCCCTTGATAAACCTGGCGATTATATTCCCCACGCCTGGCGATTTTCAATGGCTGGCGATTGCTAGAAACTGGCAATTTCACTCCTAGCCTGTGATTTCAGTATTTGTTGATGATAATGCCTCCCACTTTTGATTTAGACAATCAGGGGTTGTGTATTTTTTTAAATAACTGCATTATAGATCGGAGAATGACACCTCCTTCTGCTAGCGGCATGTTTTTGCAAGAACAATGTTGTGTTAAAAAAAAGACTGAGTAACTCTTATATTGCTGTAATTTGCATGGGCTAAGTTTTTGAGAGTCTGGAGTTCGTTCGTATGTCCACATCCACAATTGTGTGGCGGTTGATTTTGTGCTTATTGTGGTTGAAGTTATGTTTATCATATCCATTTCTACAAATTGTGTGGCGGTTGGATTTGTGTTTGTCGTGTCCTTTGGGGCATTGGGTTGTTGGCTGTAATTGCCAAAAGAAAAGAAAACACAGTTAGTTTGTTGCTATTGCATAAAATAATGGTTTGGTAATGAAGCTTTGTCTTTTAGGGATGTTCAAGCAGCCTCGATTGACGAAATCTAATGAGGGAAAAACCCATAACATTTTTTCGACCTGTACATTTAAAAGATAGAACACTTCAGCTATGTGATAATCTTTGTATTTTGAAGTTGACCAGCACATGGAACTTCTATGGTTATAAATTTATTTATGACAGCTCTTAGCATGTCAACATTCAGGATACCACGGGCCTGATGGTTATAGGCTATGATGTAAAGCCATGGGAATAACCAAGAGAAATGTGGCAACAGGGATGTTGCAGTTTGTAATTCTTTTATCAAATGAATAATGTATGCCATGAAGGTTTGGTGGACGTAGCCCAGGGATTGGGTGAACCACGTACATTGGTCTCGTTTTCTTGTGTCCTTGATGGATACTTTCTTCTTGTGTTTTTGGTGAGTACTTTCTCTTGTACCATGACATGCTTGTTTTATGTTTTATCTCATGTACTATAGCTATGTGTAACTACTTGAGTTAGATTTTTATGATGGTTTAATTTGGTGAACGAGGAGTCCAAAGAAGACACCATTTGGAAGGCTAGGGAACACCAATTCATTGTTTCAGTACGTGTTCAGTTTCCCTCATGGGTTCAGTTTCCCGTCGTTGAGAAGCATCCAACTCTTAGGTTTCCTAAGGAGCTTTGGATAGTATCCATTACAAGGTCTTAATGGTCAAGCCTTTGCCTTGAGCTCCTCACCAGAAGAAGAATACAATATTATTCAATAGTTTACAATGCATTCACGGGTCTATACAAGGGATGTTGCACATTCTATAAAGGCAAAATCTGTTTACAATATTTTATACATTTTCATCTTTCTAAGGGTCTTTCTTGAGTACCGTCTTTCAATGAAGGCGTTTCCTTCTAACTACCCCATAATCTTCCTACCAAGGAAATCATAGTAATAATCATAACTTCATGATCGAATACCATACATATGAGGCAACTACCTTTACGACAACAACATAATATATAAATTAATCCATAGAAGGTGTTGGTCATTAAGAGGGGACTTATTGTTACAACAAAGTCCATCGGCCACTTCATTCCTTCCCATGATCCATTTTTAATAATTAATACCTTATCAAATAACTCAATATTTTTCCCTTTGTTAGGTTATCGATCATCTTATAAATATCAAATAACAATCTTGCTTAACATCTTAAAACATTCATTTGGAATCATTCGACTGTTTGCAGCATCTTATCAACAATAACATTAATTAAAAAAAATCTAGAGCAGTAAAGATCAAGAACACATTACATAAAATCACCTACTATAATTACATTATGAACACAAGAGAGCGAGACCAATGTACGTGGTTCACCCCAACCTTGGGGTTACGTCCACCAAAAGTTATCCAACTTCTCTATTTAATTTTCCACATATAAGGTATACAAACTACATCATGAAGGATGTGTCATCCCTTTTGATTTCTCTCGGTTAATCATATAACCAAGGAGATCCTTTACATTATCAACCCATGATTCACATGATAAATCATCTTTTGATACACTCTAGGTAGGCATGGCGTCCAGTTTGAAGTTTGCTAATATAACAAATAATTTTTATACATCAATAAGATTAATTCCCATCCATAAGAATTTGAGACCTAATGAAGATAAGGTTCCCCTAAATACAAAAGGGAGTTAAGGTAACACAATCCATCTCCACATGAAACATCGAGACTAAATAACATTTTCTGCACATAGTATATGGCCACGTTGAGGTTGATGAGCACTAAATGGTCATATAACAATTTTATTACCTATTCTACCTTGTGTGACATCACACCCATACTAGTTTAAATTATCTCACTACCTTTGTCACGGTAAATTGTAAGTCCTATTCATAATATCATCTAGTGATGGAAATTGCAATAAAATCTTAGTGAAGTAGATCGCTCTTAGTATTATAGGGCTACAATACCCAAACCTTGGGTCAAATCTCGAGAGATATCACACAAATGGATTCAACATAACCCATATATTACTATCCGAGTAAGAATTTACTTCCTCCATCAACCAATTCTTATATTTCATTAGCATAGAACATAGTATTTGAAAACCATAATGTTCCATTTCTGTTAAAAAAGGGAGAGGATTTAGCTATTTAGGCCAAACAACCACTTACCTTTTCGAACTTATCCCTTGTATGGTTGTAGATCCAGAATCATGGTTCGAGTGAGGCATCAGAATAATTGCAAGAATAAATGAATAAAAGCATAGTGATGTTTGGGTAGGTCGCATTTATGCACAGTCGTAAGTTTGGGTAATTCGCATCACTGATCAGTTTTAGACCTGCAATATCTTTCCAATAAAAACCTCAAAAATGCTAGATTCAATGCCAATGAATCAATACACACAAAGAAATCCCTAGTCAGGGTAATTCGTGTCTATGCATAGTGATTCAAACATTTTGTTTAGCGTACCCCAAAACAGATAAATAAATTTATGTTTTTGTTTATCAAAAGACAAATTATAAATGATGTACAACCGCTCTAGAATTTCTATTTTTCAAGAGTTGCTTATGAATATATACATGTTTCTTTGTTAACTACTCATGGCACACATATTTATCTAAATCCAAAATCTATGGCAAGGTTTTTATGGACTATCATCATTGCAACAATCCTTAGAGTGAAAGATTTTCCTTGTATTTATGTCATATACACCTTCGCATGCAAATATTAGTAATAATGTAAATCTGTGGTCGACTGTGCATGAAATACATATAAAACCTATTTAGTCTCAACAAGAAATCTAGCTATCATTCTGAACATATATACTGACTTCCTTTAGCCGTATTTGAACACCCTTATAATTGTGATTAACCTTTTGTACATTAGTCCCCAAAGGGGTGTTGGGTATTAAGAGGAAACTTGTTCTTGTTGACATAAGTAAATTGTGCTAAAGGCAACCTTACCAATCATTACATATTTTGGAATTTTCACATTAAGAAAACAACATTTACATTTACTCTATTTTAGCCACCATTAGATTATCCAACATGTCTTGAATATCTAAATCATTCATTTGGGACCATATGATTAAACATTTGGAGCCCATGAGATCAAGTCCATGATATCTATCACTTCTAGAACATATCGGATAAAAATACATAAACCACATAAAATAATTACAACAAGAACATGTAATATAACACATAAAAAACATGTAAGATAAACCACATCAAGAACACATAAGGACAAGACAATGTACGTGGTTCACCCCAAACTTGGGGTTACGTCCACAAAAAGTTAGCCCCGCTTATTTATTCATAAATCTCACCTATTTAGGTGTACAACCTACATCATAAATGATGTACCATTAGTTCCTTGTACGATAATAGGAAACCTCATCCCAAGGCCCACATAAATAATAAAAACATCTTTGAATAATCTACTAGAGTAGGTACGACCTCCATTCTTAGGTTTGTCAATTTGTATATATATAAAGAACAATACATAAGTCACAGCTATCACAAGGATAAAACCAGAGGTAATAAGGCATGGATCCTTTAACATAGAAAAGGATAGTGAATGTACTATTTGATGGAAAAATATTAAATACCAGTACCAGATTGCCCAAGACTAAAGGTGGACAGACTAGTGAATTTGTTGCAAACCTAGTTTATGGCATATAGCAAGTCAAGTCTGAGAAACAATTATCTTTGCTTACGGCCCTTTCCCCAAACTGATCTTACCGCTAATCAAAAACAACTATTCCACATATATCTCCTCCATTTTTATTAAGGAGGTTTTACTTATATAAATATAAACTTCAAAACCAAGCCAAACTTTCATAGCGGTGATGTTAAATATTTCTGTCAAGAATTATACCAATTTCTGAACGTGAGGCTCTTTTTAACTTCATTCTTCTCCATTTTAATCAAAGTGAAATGGAATAAAATGAATGAAAGATGGGAAAACGTAAGAACAAAATGGTATGCTTGGAAGGAACCATATCATTTTCAAACTGTAATATGGAACATGATATAGTACAACAACTCAAAGATCCGAGGGTTATGAGTTCACATAACTAGAATAATTTACTGATTAAACCGATACAAACTCAGTGACATAGACGCCCCTTACATTCAAAAGATTCAAATCTAAAAAATCATGGGTTATCATTTCATATACGCCCCTACCTAAAGCGAAATACACAGATCCAAGCATGGGTCGGTTCTTGTGTATATTACACTGTAGTTTCATAGCAACCTAGATCGATTTTTAAACCAGCAGTGACTATATTTAAATCATGTCTTAGCTCTCTGATTTCCAACCCTCTGGAGAGGACCTAAGGGTGGTATGCAAAACAAATCGTTACAGCAAATACCAATAGATAGGTTATGGGAGATAGACATGTTTCCTCTTAAAAAAAATAGTGAGCTAGGTAGCCAGAAATCAACAATTAGAAATCATGATGCAATGACCGTTGTGGAAAGGTTTCACTTGCATCTCACATAATAACCTTTGACATATGTGGATCAGATAATATTATGTAGAAGGAAGCACTTAAAAAGAACAACTACATATTCATAAACTGTAAACACCTAGAAATATTAGTTGCCACGGTAGCTATTATGCTTTGCCCTAACATTGTACAAACAAGCAAATAGTCAAACCAAGAAGCACATGTAGCTCAAGGATTATTCACAATTACACGGGAGGGAGATTCAATACGGTGAGAAGTTCATAGCATGGACACTGTGTTCATGCGTCCTCAACATTAATGATAGTCAAGCTGCTCATAGTATTTGGAAACGAACAGAGTCATGTGCTGTGTAAGTCGTTTTGAAATCTCGAGCTATAAAAGGGTGAGTTAGTGTGATACTCCAGTGAGTAATCGGTCCATTTCCCCTCGGCATGACTCTTGGATCTCTCATTAAGATTCCACGACCTCAATCCTTTGGAGGTTTGCGCTGCTTAGTGCAGATCTGAAAAAAATGTTTTTTAAATCTTCCATTCAGACAAGATTCCGATGTCTAAATCGAATTGTAAGTCACAAATAATCCTTCGCTCCACTTCCATTTTTCTCCAGACCATCGAAGTGTCAAATCCTGCAAAGAGAGAGTCCACCGAGCCATCAAGGAACTGTGACCTGAATCTTATCCAGGTCTGCGCTGTGTGGCTCCGATCTCATAGCTCCGACCATGGCTTAACATTCTCCCTAGAATATAAATAAAATTCTACCATCAACCGATCCATACCAGGTGGATCCAAGCATACAATATCCTCATTCCAGGTTTCCTCTCTCCTTTTGAAGAGCACCTCCAAGACTCAAAAACAGCCACCTCCATTCTATGTTGCTAAAAAAGAGAAAACTACTAAAACCATCCCCAGCTTTTCCCCCCCTTCATCAAGCGCATATTTTCCCCTTAAAAACCCATTCCTTACCAAAATGGCGCCCTTGCTAATTAACGGCCTCCACCTCATGTGCATACTCTCTTACAATAAAATCCCAAGAAATCAGCGGCCAGGCTAATTTTGAGGAGACTGTCATGGGGAGGTTATTATTACCATCCTTTTTCTTAGAGAATATCCCTATAATGATGGAGATACCACATAACTCCATATATTTTTTTCTAAATATAAAAATATGAAAAATCTCCATGCTTCCCAAGTAATGTAG
>LPNX010266907.1:70234-88093 GCA_001517045.1 Pseudotsuga menziesii
CTTCAACATAACCCATATATTCCTATCCGAGTAAGAATTTACTTCCTCCATCAACCAATTCTTATATTTCACTAGCATAGAACATAGTATTTGAAAACCATAATGTTCCATTTCTGTTAAAAAAGGGAGAGGATTTAGCTATTTAGGCCAAACAACCACTTACCTTTTCGAACTTATCCCTTGTATGGTTGTAGATCCAGAATCATGGTTCGAGTGAGGCATCAGAATAATTGCAAGAATAAATGAATAAAAGCATAGTGATGTTTGGTTAGGTCGCATTTATGCACAGTCGTAAGTTTGGGTAATTCGCATCACTGATTAGTTTTAGACCTGCAATATCTTTCCAATAAAAACCTCAAAAATGCTAGATTCAATGCCAATGAATCAATACACACAAAGAAATACCCAGTCAGGGTAATTCGTGTCTATGCATAGTGATTCAGACATTTTGTTTAGCGTACCCCAAAACAGATAAATAAATTTATGTTTTTGTTTATCAAAAGACAATTTATAAATGATGTACAACCGCTCTAGAATTTCTATTTTTCAAGAGTTGCTTATGAATATATATATGTTTCTTTGTTAACTACTCATGGCACACATATTTATCTAAATCCAAAATCTATGGCAAGGTTTTTATGGACTATCATCATTGCAACAATCCTTAGAGTGAAAGATTTTCCTTGTATTTATGTCATATACACCTTCGCATGCAAATCTTAGTAATAATGTAAATCTGTGGTCGACTGTGCATGAAATACATATAAAACCTATTTAGTCTCAACAAGAAATCTAGCTATCATTCTGAACATATATACTGACTTCCTTTAGCCGTATTTGAACACCCTTATAGTTGTGATTAACCTTTTGTACATTAGTCCCTGAAGGGGTGTTGGGTATTAAGAGGAAACTTGTTCTTGTTGACATAAGTAAATTGTGCTAAAGGCAACCTTATCAATCATTACATATTTTGGAATTTTCACATTAATAAAACAACATTTACATTTACTCTATTTTAGCCACCATTATATTATCCAACATGTCTTGAATATCTAAATCATTCATTTGGGACCATATGATTAAACATTTGGAGCCCATGAGATCAAGTCCATGATATATATCACTTCCAGAACATATCGGATAAAAATACATAAACCACATAAAATAATTACAACAAGAACAGGTAATATAACACATAAAAAACACGTAAGATAAACCACATCAAGAACACATAAGGACAAGAAAATGTACGTGGTTCACCCCAACCTTGGGGTTACGTCCACAAAAAGTTAGCCCCACTTCTTTATTTATAAAATTCACCTATTTAGGCATACAACCTACATCATAAATGATGTACCATTAGTTCCTTGTACGATAATAGGAAACCTCATCCCAAGGCCCACATAAATAATAAAAACATCTTTGAATAATCTACTAGAGTAGGTACGACCTCCATTCTTAGGTTTGTCAATTTGTATATATATAAAGAACAATACATAAGTCACAACTATCACGAGGATAAAACCAGAGGTAATAAGGCATGGATCCTTTAACATATAAAAGGATAGTGAATGTACTATTTGATGGAAAAATATTAAATACAGTACCAGATTGCCCAAGACTGAAGGTGGACAGACTAGTGAATTTGTTGCAAACCTAGTTTATGGCATATAGCAAGTCAAGTCTGAGAAACAATTATCTTTGCTTACGGCCCTTTTCCCAAACTGATCTTACCGCTAATAAAAAACAACTATTCGACATATATCTCCTCCATTTTTATTAAGGAGGTTTTACTTATATAAATATAAACTTCAAAACCAAGCCAAACTTTCATAGCTGTGATGTTAAATATTTCTGTCAAGCATTATACTGATTTCTGAATGTGAGGCTCTTTTTAACTTCATTCTTCTCCATTTTAATCAAAGTGAAATGGAATAAAATGAATGAAAGATGGGAAAACGTAAGAAAAAAATGGTATGCTTGGAAGGAACCATATCATTTTCAAACTATAATATGGAACATGATATAGTACAACAACTCAAAGATCCGAGGGTTATGAGTTCACATAACTAGAATAATTTACCCATTAAACCGATACAAACTCAGTGACATAGATGCCCCTTACATTCAAAAGATTCAAATCTAAAAACTCATGGGTTATCATTTCATATACGCCCCTACCCAAAGCGAAATACATAGATCCAAGCATGGGTCAGTTCTTGTGTATATTACACTGTAGTTCCATAGGAACCTAGATCGATTTTTAAACCAACAGTGACTATAGTTAACTCGTGTCTTAGCTCTCTAATTTCCATCCCTCTGGAGAGGACCTAAGGGTGGTATGCAAAAAAAATCATTACAGCAAATACCAATAGATAGGTTATGGGAGATAGACATGTTTCCTCCTAAAAAAAATAGTGAGCTAGGTAGCCAGAAATCAGCAATTAGAAATCATGATGCAATGACCGTTGTGGAAAGGTTTCACTTGCATCTCACATAATCACCTTTGACATATGTGGATCGGATAACATTATGTAGAAGGAAGCACTTAAAAAGAACAACTACATATTCATAAACTGTAAACACCTAGAAATATTAGTTTCCACGGTAGCTATTATGCTTTGCCCTAACATTGTACAAACAAGCAAATAGTCAAACCAAGAAGCACATGTAGCTCGAGGATTATTCACACTTACACGGGAGGGAGATTCAATACGGTGAGAAGTTCATAGCATGGACACTGTGTTCATGCGTCCTCAACATTAATGATAGTCAAGCTGCTCATAGTATTTGGAAACGAACAGAGTCATGTGTTGTGTAAGTTGTTTTGAAATCTCGAGCTATAAAAGGGTGAGTTAGCATGATACTCCAGCGAGTAACCGGTCCATTTCCCCTCGTCATGACTCTTGGATCTCTCATTAAGATTCCACGACCTCAATCCTTTGGAGGTTTGCACTGCTTAGTGCAGATCTGAAAAAAATGTTGTTTAAATCTTCCATTCAGACAAGATTTCGATGTCTAAATCGAATTGTAAGTCACAAATAAGCCTTCGCTCCACTTCCATTTTTCTCCAGACCATCGAAGTGTCAAATCCCGCAAAGAGAGAGTCCACCGAGCCATCAAGGAACTGTGACCTGAATCTTATCTAGGTCTGCGCTGTGTGGCTCCGATCTCATAGCTCCCACCATGGCTTAACATTCTCCCTAGAATATAAATAAAATTCTACCATCAACCGATCCATACCAGGTGGATCCAAGCATACAATATCCTCATTCCAGGTTTCCTCTCTCCTTTTGAAGAGCAGCTCCAAGACTCAAAAACAGTCACCTCCATTCTATGTTGCTAAAAAAGAGAAAACTACTAAAACCATCCCCATCTTTTCCCCCCCTTCATCAAGCGCATATTTTCCCCTTAAAAACCCATTCCTTACCAAAATGGCGCCCTTTCTAATTAACGGCCTCCACCTCATGTGCATACTCTCTTACAATAAAATCCCAAGAAATCAGCGGTAAGGCTAATTTCGAGGAGACTGTCATGGGGAGGTTATTATTACCCTCCTTTTTCGTAGAGAATATCCCTATAATGATGGAGATACCACATAACTCCATATATTTTTTTCTAAATATAAAAATATGAAAAATCTCCATGCTTCCCAAGTAATGTAGAATTGGGTGTGGTTTTTTCCTTAATTAAAAGAAAGTAGGAGAAAACACCCCTTTTCTTCATAAAGGGTGGGCCCTTCACAAAACTTGGTTTATTTTTTCCTTTTTATTACATAAGATTAATAATAAGTCTCGCCAATGATACCAGAAAAATTTATCAACCAATGGTAGCATCGATTTGTATATGTAAAAATTGTAATTATTATCATGCCATCATTGTCTTCTTTAAGAATCAAGTTGTGGAGTTAAATCTTTACTATATATGATGATTACTATATATATAAAATGAAGCTTGAGCTACTTCATATGAGTTCAAGGGGGAAACCCACACGACACTCGATTCCCTTAAGGCGAAACAAGTAGATTAATTTTAACTTCTCTTAAACTTGCTTTAAAGTTGCGTTGTTTAAACGCAGGATATCCTTAGGCCTTTATAGGCCATGTGAGCTTCCCATAACAAATTTTGTATGTTAGAGATATGCTAACTCACTCCTAACTATCAGGGAGTAGCATACCTTCATAAGTATAGTATGCCATGATCTTTCACTCACTAAGGTTACTTATATGTTTTCCTTCTTTTAAGCTGTAGAGCCATTAATTTACTTGTGTAGGTATTGATTAATCTCTTTCGCACATTCTCCTTGCGTAGTTATCCATGAGTAGGTTATATTGAAATTTGAAGTTCCTGAAAGACTTTTGTAGGTCTCTCCCCACAGGGGATCTACCTTCCTGTTTCTAAGTTATGTCAATGATCTTCATCTTCCATCACTACAATTTTTTTTTCTTTTGGGAAATAATCACCTAGCTTTCTAGGTTTTACTGGTGGGGCCTTGGCCTTGAGCTCCTCACCAGAGATCCCATACAATAACAATACATAAAAAATACAACATATTTTCGGGTGTATAAGAGGGAATTTACAAATTATCTAGGGTATGCGAGAGGGATGTTACATTTGGGTAGATCCCATAACAAACAATCCAGGAATGTACCATAAGATTAACTCATTTTTCGAAGATGCGTGGCACATCAGAGGGGATATGACTAGTTTTATAGTTAAAAGACAAACAACCTAAACATTTTTAAACACCAAGTCTACACATTCCCCACGTTTCATAATTTAACATCTTTACCACATTCTATGATTGAAACATAAAAAAAATAGTATGAATACATTGACTGCCAAAACATGTTCAATTATGACCAAAATAAGAGACTCTAGTAGCTCTCTGTAATCTATCATATCTTGTTTTCGAAAACAAAGAGTATATCGAATGAATTTACTGAGCTTTACAGTGAAAAAGAGACCAACTAAAATTTCACGATTAAAAAGACTACGCTATCTTTATCTTTAGTACTGTAAAGATGTTCTCAACAATTCAATAATTTTGAATGATAAACCAATTTATGTGATAAAAAATACAAATTTGCCAAACGAGCCAAAATTTCTGCGATAAGAGCAACAGTGAATACCCAGTCATTGCAATTAACTCCTCGATCAGTTCTCTCTCCAACACACAACGATTTCAAATCGTGGATGGGTTTTTTCCTATGCACACCCTAAACCCCAAATAATAACATCTGCAAAGAAACTCTCCCTAATACCACGTTCATTAAAATCCCACACTATGGACACAAATGTTAGTGGCGTTGTGGCATTAGCTAGATGTATAAGGCAATGAGATGAAGA
Source organism: Pseudotsuga menziesii (assembly GCA_001517045.1). Taxonomy (NCBI): domain Eukaryota; kingdom Viridiplantae; phylum Streptophyta; class Pinopsida; order Pinales; family Pinaceae; genus Pseudotsuga; species Pseudotsuga menziesii. Next base: position 75,584 of record LPNX010266907.1, read on the forward strand.
GACCTAACTCCTTATTCGATAATGGTCCATGTTGTTGATAAAAAATATTTGCATCGTGGCATTAAGCACATGTATAAAGCATCAAAATACAGGGTAGAATCATACATTAGAGCCTGTCCAATTTAGATAGGTATCGCAGACTGTTGTGGCTGCAACATATATATGAGCCAACATATTGGTGTTTTGGTGCATTATCTCCATCTTCCAAAAGGAGAACACACCAATCCTCATGCAACAAAATTTCTCAAACACACGAAAAATGCCCACGAGATGCAGAGCTCCCCCTCTCGCTCAGTATGCCCCCTTTTATCCAAGATTTGGAAAAATATCAAGTGAAAATTTCCTAACGCCTCCATAAGTCACATTCGTGTCTGCTGTGTAACTCCTCCACAATTGATGGATGCTACTTAGGATAATTAAAATCTCTGAGTTGCTCATAGAGGGTGCAAAGATTCCTCCTTTAGGGCGCAGATTGCTCTCTCTAATGCTAGTAACCATTGGAATATTAACTTCTCCCCCCTTCTTAGCTAGTCTAAAGTGTAAGATCCCGCTCCCACCTTGAAGAGCCGAGAGCGACTACGACTCATAAGAATAGAAATTAACCATAACAGCATCCTAGAGGAATGGGAAACCCTCACCAGAGTGAGGTTACTCCCACCACAAGTTAGTCGAGGAATCTTGAGACATTCTAACATGATTATAACAATGAAGAACATTATATGTATGACATTTGTATTATTGGTAGAGCACGTAATGATACCTACAACCATGGGACATCACATGGTGAAATAAATTCCATACATATATATTTATATATAAGTTATATGTAGAACATTACATGTAAAATCATGAGAAATAATGAAGGATACTATATATATGTTTGAGATGTATATATAGACATATGAATGGAACATATATAGTTACATATAATCATGGAGAGTATATGGTGAATTAAACCTTTTTACAAATAGTGGAGTCTATGTACATGATAATGAAGAACTATATATATTTGCATATTTGTGTCTATGGAAAACAAGAGTATATATATATATATTTTGAGGAATCATATAGATGCATATTTGCGTTTATGGAAAACAATAGTACATATATATATGTGAAAGACATATATTTATGAGGAATCATATATATGCATATTGGTGTTTATAGAAAACAATAGTATATATATATGAAACACATATATTATAAAGAATCATATATATGCATATTTGTGTTATAGAAAACAATAGGATATATATATGAAAGACATATATTTATGAGGAATCATATATATGGATATTTGTGCTTATGGAAAAAAATAGTGTGAAAAACATATATTTGTGATATATGTATTTGGGTATTAGAAAAAAAATGATTTCCTTGGTGGAAACAAAAATAAGATATTAAGTAATTATTAAGTACACAAACTATTATTTCAGTATTTATAAAAGACCTCGGAAGAAGCAATATGTTGAGGTACTTATAAAGTACATGGACTATTATTTCGGTCTCTATAAAAGACATGGAAAGAAATAATATATTTAGTATTTATATGAGCTATTATTCCAGATATGGAAGGAAATAATTGAAAAATACAGGGACTATTCTTAAGATAGATTGTAGTCCTTAACATAAATTGCTATGAAAATAAATGATTTATTAGGTGGATCATTATTATATGGGAATTAAAATAATGGTGTGTTTGACACCTATGGGACTCTTGCATTAATGAATAATTAAATGAATGAATAAAAAATAAAAAAAACTGCTACTCCCCTCGAGGGAATCACGGGAATTATCCCCGTAACAAGATGGGTTAATTTAATAGAGGAAGAGAGATTAATGTGCCAACAGCTATCAAGCCGTGGAGAGGTAAATCCCTTCCTGAACAGGAGGAATTTCTGCATGTTGCAGGGATAGAGAAATGAATGTCTGCGCTCCATAGGGAGAGAATCTCTGCGCCCATTAGGCGCATCAATTGCTGAGCTGCATTAAAATGGTGCTCTAAAATGTATTAAGGGGGAAGAAGAAAGCAAAAGGGGGATCGGATTTTCTCTTCTGAGAAGGAAAGCGCTTGGAAAAAGGGGGAAGCCGGAATCCACACAGACCAATGGATGATAATTCCGATACGCCTGCTGGTAACGTATTCGTTTCTTAGTCTACAATTCTAGTGCATTTGTTTTTTACAAGTTTGGATTGTCTTATGCTCTCTGATTCCTCTGTTGTTTACATCGATATGGAGGGGTTCTAGTAGGTGTGTTGCGCTAGCTACCTTGGAGAGTGTACCATGTGTATATTCCCTACAATTTTAGATTTTCATACAGGAGTTAACCAGGAAGTCTGACTGGTTTCCTCTGTAGAGATTGGGTCCCTAAAATAGGACTGGTGTGTGTATAGGGTATTGGTTTTTGCTGCATCCATAAGGATTGCGTATTTTCCTATGGAGTATTGCGGCAGTCCGGTATTTTCCACTGCTGCAATTTATAGTGTTACAGAAGTGCCTGCTAGTGTGACCTCTATGAAATAGCAAGGGAGACACTTTTGCTTGTACTTATATTTTATTCACATGCTTTGAAGGGTTTTCGAGTGTTGCTCCTCGTCACTACCTCCTGTGTTCCAAACCGAAGAGCTTGCCATTCTGCATATGTGATCCAGCTGATAATAAAAAAAAATTCAGTGCCGAGAAGGTGAAGATGATAGCATCACCATCTAGTATGGTCACCGTGAACCCCTGGGCGTGTCGTGGGATGGAGGGACCATCTAATGCATGCAAGTGACGGTATGTTGAAACACGGATCTAACATTTTGTGCATGTTTTCCTTTGCCAGAAAGTGCATGCCTAGTTTGATTTTGCACTGGGTAGTGCGACCGACCTCAAATTGCCAGGCACTTCTCATTATTGCTCGGTATTTTTAGAGGCAACCATGTTTTTTTATTTCCTGCATATTAATTCCCCAAAAGAGTATGCATGGATCCATAGGGTACTTGTGCATTAAAATATTTATACATACCTACGTGTGGATCTAGATGGAAGTCCACAGCCCCCTTATATATATACCTACGTCTGCTTATCTGTGTATAATTCCATAAGATTGTTGCAGGAATGCTAAACTTCTTTCCATCTTTCGTTGACTCATCTATTTAGAAGCAACATTGAACAGTGAACCTTTGGCTTCGACTGCTGAAACCTAGGATCAACCCTGCCTATCTATGATAAGAATGAATAATCACTTTTGTAGGTACCCTGGCTGGTCTCATCGAGATCTTCCGAGGGATGAAGTTTGCACAACACTTTTTGCACAGGAAAAAAATAGTTAAATTAAGCCACTTGCTTGGTTTTTTGTCAAGGTTTCTAGGTAGTTTTTCAACCAAAGAAATCGAATAAAATGTAGAAGAATAGAAAACCCACCTATGTTTGTGCAAGGAGTGGGTTATGCTGCACGCACAATGACTAATCGACGGAATCCTTGAACGGGATCTAGTATCTAGGAATGCTATCATTAGGGGAGATGCACAGAATGAGCATGCTATGGATGCTTGAAAGTATTCTGGAAAAAAAAATGCTGATGGGATGGGTAGGTCCAAATCAGTTCACCTCTGTTGGTGTTCATAAGTTTTTCTTTCATGTAGTGAGTTCTTAAGTTCATAATAACAATGCTTGTAGTTAATAGACAAGCAAAGGAGATCTAAAATAAATAAGCCTCTAGTAAAACTATGTCTGTGCACCCGAACTTATAAGGATTGTTATATCCCTGAAAAGGGGAAACCCTCATAATGCATATATATGAAATAAGAAGACTATTGTTTTTGCTGAGCAGGAGCTCATGGTTACATGTTCAGTTATGTTGAAGAGATGGCTTCATGATGTATAGAAGTAAATTTAAATGTTGTTATTTGAGAGTGTTTACATGAGGTAAACTACTGAATGGATGCAAGTAAGTGTGGCAACAAGGATGTTGCGGAAAATGTAATTCTTCTCTTACTGAATGAACAATACATGATAAATAAGTTGGTGTATGTAACCCCAAGAACGGGGTGAACCACGTAACATCTGTGTCTTCTTATGCTACTTCTTTATCGTTTTGTGAGATTGTGTTTTATTTACTTTTCCTCCATTATGATATGCAACTAAGTTATTATTCATTATTCGTGTTAACAAGTGGTACATGGTCCTGATTATTGTGTCATGATGCATCTTATATGTTATATACTTTTGAAGTATTCCCAGCTTATATTCTACGATGATTTCATTCATGTACTACCTTCTTTGTTTGTTATTCCTATACATAAGATCTCATTGTGCAACAGGACTATAGTGCTACAAAAAATAATAAGGATGTTATTGCTAACATAATGTTTTATTGCGCGCACAGTAAGTCATTTTCAGGGCACCATGATGATGCAATGCTTATGAATAATATCTTGGGTAGTTATATTAAAGAAAATTGTCAAACGATTGTTTCCATTGTCGCGATAGACTCTTTTATATGAAGTGCCCATGTAAATCTACCACTAATGTGACAGACTCACTTTGCAGTAACAAAGAAGTATAAATCTTAAGCTTTTCACACATAATTGCATTAAGGTATGAGGGGTACATTACGACAAGTTATAAGGATCGTGATTTTCATTTCAAGACATTTTAATTGTGTCTCTGAGAGATGTGTTTGAATCTTTTACTCTCTTCATGGAAAATTTTGGTACATGTGATCCTGTGGTGCATACGGAAGGTAATACTGTAAATGATAATAAAATTGTCACTGTTAGCTTATTGTTCTATGGTTGCAAAGCAAGTCAGTTTCCAGGATGTTATGTAGATGACATGTTGTGAATTATTCTTAAATGATCATTCCACACACATGGTTGTGACACAGTGGATATGAAATCTCTTGTATTCGGTCGCTAGTAGGTTGGACCTCTTTTGTAGTAATAAAAAGAGAAAATTTCCCCTTTTTCCACACTTATTGGCAACAAGGGGATAAGAGGGCCATTACATAAAGCCATGTGGCACTACTGTCCTTCCAATAGTCTACAAAATTTAAGACATTTTGGCACTAACTTCTTGTCACAAGAATAATTCCCTTGATTTCCTCCAAGGAAATCGTACCTGTTATAATTTACCCATTAATGTAATACAATGAAATTCCCATGTTTAAAGTACTTATCGTCTTCAGGTCAAACATGGTGAATGGGAATTTATTCTTTCAACGAGTATTGATTCAGCAATAGGGTGTTTAATATAACAACTAAGTCGAAGAGGACCACAACTCGACCTTTTGATAAATCAAAAGGGTGAAGTCTTGTTCATTCCCCAAGGACTTGTTCCTTTTCTTCGTGAGAGTTCCCCCCACTAACATTAAGTAGGTAGTGCATGCTCGTTGGAACTAGAGTATTATTACTAATATACTTATATCTAACATAATAACCTTAACCTTAGTGTGTTGGTGTTATCCTAACTTCTCTTCAACTCGGTTGAAGTTAACCTGTTTAAAGGCTAGATATCCGTAGGCCTTTATATACCATGTGAGCATTCTGTAACAAATGTTGCATGGTAGAGATATCCTAACTAAGTCCCAAATATCATGGAGGAGCATACCTTCATAAGTGTAGTATGCTATGACCTTTCTCTCACTAAGGTTACTTATGTGTTTCCTTCTTGCTTGTTTAAGTTGTAGAACCATAGATATTAATTTACTTGCGTAAGTAGTGATAATTCACTTTCTCACATTCTTGTCGATTATTTATCTCTGAGTAGGTTATATCAAAAGCTGAACTTCCTAAAGGACTTTTGTAGGTCTCTTCCCTTAGGGGATTTACCTTCCAGTTGCTAAGTTATGTCAATGATTTTCATCTTCCACCTCTACACTTTTTAGGGAAATAATCACCTAACCTTCTACGTTTTACTCGTGGGGCCTTGGCCATGAGATCCTCACAAGAGAACCATTACAATAACGATAAAAAAAATACAAAATACTCCGGGTGTACAAGAGGGAATTTAAAAATTATGTAGGGTATGCGAGAGGGTTATTACATATCTCCCTCCAGTTTATTTGCAACAAGATTAAGAACAATAACTGTATGGGCATCCCGAACTGCTAGCATCTTGCACCATCTCCACCACGAAGAGAGGAGGTTCACAGATCTAAGAAAAACAGATCTCTCCCTCTGGTTTATTTACAACAAGATGACGAACATCAGCTGTATGGGTATCCACACATGCTTTCATCTTACACCATCTACATCATCATAATCATCCACTTGCAACTCAACTCGGCACCTCTTCTACATTTGGCTTCTCCTATTTGCAAGCATGGATTTCAACTTAAACAGGGAGGCAGTAAAGCAGGCACACTTTCCACTTAAACCGAGAGGAATGGTGTGTATGGGAGGCCCACACTCCCCATTTTGGTATTAGTTTCAATGTACTAGGTTTAATGTATTAGATGTAGTATTATGTTTACTGTATTTAGATATATTATTTATAATGAGGAGCATTTATTGTGCTCTTTGGCCTCATCCATGAGGTCCCTTTGTAATTCTATAAAAAGGCACCTTTCCTCCTAATGAAGCATTCAACTTTATTTGTGCGAGTCTTGTGTCTCTCATTATGTTTTACGTCTCGGTGTGTATTTTGGTTTCTCCATTGAGACGTGAGGCAATGAGATCTTCCCGTTTGAACGATAGATAAATTATTCTTTTAAGCAATCATTTTGTTACATCTCCATGCGCTCTGAGCATTATTTGCATATAGCTAAACAATTTTTTTCTTTCTCTAAATGATTGGAATCCATTATTCTACATAGGATATATTTTCAATCCAAGCACATTTATTCCGTGTAACCACTCCATCTATGAGCAAAATAATTTTGATCTCTCCAGCTATCAGCAAAACAATTTATAACTATATAAAAACAGATTACAACTCAATAAAAGATAGTATTGTGCAAAAGTTTTAGCATATTAGTGATCCTTGTTTTACATAAGAAGCATCGTAATGTTTCTAATAAATGCTGCTAATTCTCTAGTGAATTATATTTATCTATAAATGATTAATCTTTGGTAAGTATCCCCATATTAAATGTAACACAAGGCGCTCACATTACATGAAAAAAATACTTTGCTTAGGTCAAACTAATGGCATGAGGCCAAGGGTTTGGGAGCCATTTTGACAATGTGGTGTTCTCACTCAGAGCATGATAAGGTAAGAATGACCTTTTTGTTTACTTGTGTTGTTTTGGGGTTTATTGTGGGTTTGGAACTATCATTAATTGAGAAGATTGATATTTTTAGTAGATTTAAACAATATGTATTTCACAATAGACATGGAAACTATATACATTTCAATATACGAAATTATATATTAAATTGTTCTTGGGTCCATATTTTGACTTTGATTATTAGTATTAAAATTTATAAACATTTAGTAGGCTAACCTAAAAATAAATATAAAAAAATAAAAATAAAAAGTAAAATGATATATATGTTTGGTGGATAGTATTTTTGATAACCTAAGCAAGCACTACAACCACAATTAGACCTGCTTGGCTTAAGGCATATAAACCTTTCAGAGATGATAGTAGCGGAGTTTGTTTTGTGACTTGTTTTATTATTAAATTGTTGGTGGGTCCATATTTGACTTTAGTTATTAGTATTGAAATTTATTAACATCTAGTCGGCTAACTTGAAAAAACTTAAACGAAAGAAAAAATAAAATGATATATATATGTTTGGTGGAAAGTATCTTTGATATATATAAGAATAGTAGTGAATACCTAGTCATTGCAATTAACTCCTTGATCAGTTCTTGCTCCAACACACAACGATTTCAAATCGTGGATGGGTTTTTTCCTATGCACACCCTAAACCCCAAATAACAACATCTACAGAGAAACTCTCCCTAATACCACGTTCATTAAAATCCCACACTATGGACACAAATGTTAGTGGCATCGTGGCATTAGACAGATGTATAAGGCAATGAGATGGAGAGACCTAACTCCTTATTTGATAATGGTCCATGTTGTTGATAAAAAATCTTTTCATCGTGGCATTAAGCACATGTATAAAGCCTCAAAATACAAGGTAGAAGCATACATTAGAGCCTGTCGAATTTAGATAGGTATCACAGACTGTTGTGGCTACAACATATATATGAGCCAACATATTAGTGTTTTGGTGCATTATCTCCATCTTCCAAAAGGAGCACACACCAATCCTCATGCAACGAAATTTCTCAAACACATGAAAAATGTCCACGAGATGCAGAGCTCCCCCTCTCGCTCAGCATGACCCCTTTTATCCAATATTTGGAAAAATATCAAGTGAAAATTTCCTAACGCCTCCATAAGTCACATTCATGTCTGCTGTGTAACGCCTCGACAATTAATGGATGCTACTTAGGATAATTAAAATCTCTGAGTTGCTGATAGAGGGTGCAAAGATTCCTCCTTTAGGGCATAGATTGCTCTCTCTAATGCTAGTAACCGTTGGACTGTTAACGTCGTCCCCCTTCTTAGATAGTCTAAAGCGATGTGGCACTACTGTCCTTCCAATGGTCTGCAAAATTTAAGACATTTTGGCACTAACTTCTTGTCACAAGAATAATTCCCTTGATTTCCTCCAAGGAAATTGTACCTCTTAGAATTTACCCATTAATGTAATACAATGAAATTCCCATGTTTAAAGTACTTATCGGACCTTCAGGTCAAACTTCCTGAATTGGAATTTATTCTTTCAACGAGTATTGATTCAGCAATAGGGTGTTTAATATAACAACTAAGTCGGAGAGGATCACAACTCGACCTTTTGATAAATCTAAAGGGTGAAGTCTTCTTTGTTCCCCAAGGACTTGTTCCTTTTCTTCGTGAGAGTTCCCCCACTAACATTAAGTAGGTAGTGCATGCTCGTTGGAACTAGAGTATTATTACTAATATACTTATATCTAACATAATAACCTTAACCTTAGTGTGTTGGTGTTATCCTAACTTCTCTTCAACTCGTTTGAAGTTAACCTATTTAAAGGCTAGATATCCTTAGGCCTTTATATACTATCTAAGCATCCTGTAACAAACGTTGCATGGTAGAGATATCCTAACTAAGTCCCAAATATCATGGAGTAGCATACCTTCATAAGTGTACTATGCTATGACCTTTCTCTCACTAAGGTTACTTATGTGTTTCCTTCTTGCTTGTTTAAGTTGTAGAACCATAGATATTAATTTACTTACGTAAGTACTGATAATTCTCTTTCTCATATTCTTGTCGGTTATTTATCTTTAAGTAGGTTATATCGAAAGTTGAACTTCCTAAAGGACTTTTGTAGGTCTCTCACCTTAGGGGATCTACCTTCCAGTTGCTAAGTTATGTCAATGATTTTCATCTTCCACCTCTACACTTTTTAGGGAAATAATCACCTAACTTTTGAGGTTTTACTGGTGGGGCCTTGTCCTTGAGATCCTTACAAGAGAACCATTACAATAACGATAAAAAAAATATAAAATACTTCGGGTATACAAGAGGGAATTTACAAATTATGTAGGGTATACGAGAGGGTTATTACATATCTCCCTCCAGTTTATTTGCAACAAGATTAAGAACAACAACTGTATGGATATCCCGAACTGCTAGCATCTTGCACCATCTCCACCACAAAGAGAGGAGGTTCACAGATCTAGGGAAAATAGATCCCTCCCTCTCGTTTATTTACAACAAGATGACGAACATCAGCTGTATGGGTATCCACACATGCTCGCATCATACACCATCTACATCATCATAATCATCCACTTGCAACTCAACTCGGCACCTCTTCTACATTTGGCTTCTCCTATTTGCAAGCATGGCTTTCAACTTAAACAAGGAGGCAGGAAAGCAGGCACACTTTCTACTTAAACCGAGAGGAATGGTGTGTATGGGAGGCCCACACTCCCCATTTTGGTATTAGTTTCAATGTACTAGGTTTAATGTATTAGATGTAGTATTATGTTTACTGTATTTAGATATATTATTTATAATGAGGAGCATTTATTGTGCTCTTTGGCCTCATCCATGAGGTCCCTTTGTAATTCTATAAAAAGGCATCTTTCCTCCTAATGAAGCATTCAACTTTCTTTGTGCGAGTCTTGTGTCTCTCATTATGTTTTACGTCTCGGTGTGTATTTTGGTTTCTCCATTGAGAGGTGAGGCAATGAGATCTTCCCCTTTGAACGACAGATCAATTATTCTTTTAAGCAATCATTTTGTTACATCTCCATGCGCTCTCAGCATTATTTGCATATAGCTAAACCATTTTTTTCTTTCTCTAAATGATTGGAATCCGTTATTCTACATAGTATATATTTTTAATCCAAGCACATTTATTCCGTGTAACCACTCCAGCTATGAGAAAAACAATTTTGATCTCTCCAGCTATTAGCAAAACAATTTATAACTATATAAAAACACATTACAACTCAATAAAAGATAGTATTGTGCAAAAGTTTTAGCATATTAGTGATCCTTGTTTTACATAAGAAGCATCGTAATGTTTCTAATAAATGCTGCTAATTCTCTAGTGAATTATATCTAGCTATGAATGATTAATCTTTGGCAAGTATCCCCATATTAAATGTAACACAAGGCACTCACAATACATGAAAAAAATACTTTGCTTAGGTCAAACTAATGGCATGAGGCCAAGGGTTTGGGAGCCATTTTTACAATGTGGTGTTCTCACTCTGAGCATGATAAGGTAAGAATGACCTTTTTGTTTACTTGTGTTGTTTTGGGGGTTTATTGTGGGTTTGGAACTATCATTAATTGAGAAGATTGATATTTTTAGTAGAGTTAAACACTATGTATTTCACAATAGACATGGAAACTATATACATTTCAATATACAAAATTAGATATCAAATTGTTCTTGGGTCCATATTTTGACTTTGGTTATTAGTATTAAAATTTATAAACATCTAGTAGGCTCACCTAAAAATAAATATAAAAAAATAAAAATAAAAAGTAAAATGATATATATGTTTGGTGGATAGTATTTTTGATAACCTAAGCAAGCACTACAACCACAATCAGACCTACTTGGCTTAAGGCACATAGACGTTTCAGAGATGACAGTAGCGGAGTTTGTTTTGTGACTTGTTTTATTATTAAATTGTTGGTGGATCCATATTTGACTTTAGTTATTAGTATTGAAATTTATAAACATCTAGTCGGCTAACGTGAAAAAACTTAAACGAAAGAAAAAATAAAATGATATATATATGTTTGGTGGAAAGTATCTTTGATAACGGAAACAAACACTGCAAACAAAATGAGACATACTTGGGTCAAGGTACATAGATTTTAAAGCTGATCGTACCGCAATTTTTGTGTGACCTATTTTACAGTAACTCTGCACAGTAATAAGGCTTCGAACTCATCTCAGCGTCTAACCATTCATTAGAACCCAATCAAAGAAATCTGTCCAAAGCGGCATTTCGAAGGAGCAGGCAACCACGAGGTTTCAGGAAATTCTTGGTGCCTACAATGTCCTTTCCGATCCCGCCATGCGTTCCTCGTATAATTCTCACCGTCACCTCTTCGTCGTACCCGAAAAATTGGGATTTCGATATCAATCTGGAGCCATATTTTTCTACTTCCGTTTATTCTGGCTACGGTGATACGGGCAAAGGTTTCTTTTGGGTTTATGCGGATATATTTCAGACGTTGTTCCAGCATGAAATAGCGTATGCTCATTCCATGGGGGCAGGGCCGGTCCACGTGGCCCCACTGATTGGAAACCTCGAAAGCTCTTATGCCCAAGTCTCTGGTTTTTATAATTATTGGCTGGCATTTTCCACGCTCAAGGACTTTTCGTGGGTTGATAAGTATAGGGATTCAGCGAATCGCAAGGCCAGGAGGTTGCAGGAGGAGGAGAACAAGAAATTGAGGAAGGCGGCCCAGAGAAAGTATAACGGGAGCGTGCGTCAGCTTGCCGAATTTCTTAAAAAGAGGGATAAGAGGGTTTTGGAGAGGGAGTTACACAAGAAGAAGGTAAAAGCAGCGAAGGAGACTCTTCGAGCGGAGAAATTGGAGAAGGAAAAGCCTGTGAGGCAAACACAGTCCGATAGAAATACAGGTAACCATGATGGATGGTATGATTATTGTCGATGGTATAATGTCGATGTTACAGGAGATGACGAGGAAGTGGAAGCTGATAGAAATAGAGGTGCCAATGAAGGATTCTTTGATGACGGTGGATGGAATAATGTTGATGTTAAAGGAAGGAACGGACGGGAACATGGGGAATTTAGCTACGAAGGATTGTTTGACGATGGTGGATGGTATAATGTTGATGTTAAAGGAAGGAAGGGACCGGAACATGGGGAAGGTATTTATGAAGGATTGTATGATAGCGGTGGATGGTATAATGTTGACGTTAAAAGAAGGAGGGGATGTGAACATGGCCAGCTGAGTGGGATTTATGAGTTTTGTTGCGCTGGTTGTGGCAACAAATTTAATTACATGCAGTGGAACAAGCGT